>CM044008.1:26703571-27226071 GCA_024085815.1 Flaveria linearis
AACCATTGGTCTTAAGCACTACAACATCATCATTGGGTGAAATCGATTATGCAAACGATTAATCTGTTAACATTTTAGAAAAGAACTTTGTACATGATTGTAGATCAACAGCTTCAAAAGGCATGAACATTTCACATCTCTAAAAGGGAAAGCATAACTAACCTTATGCGCGGCAACTTACGTATTACTAACTACTAAGTAAGCCATTTATGATATCAATGCAATGGCATTCAAATTAAATGTTTGATTATATCAAAATCATTGTTTTAAAAGTTGTATAGGCTTGTTGCCTCATTGTACGAATATGAAAAGACATGATCAACAGATATATCCTCATGATTGGTTTCCATTTCAAAGTTTTCCAACCCGCTAAACTGTTTCCAGAAACATTGGAGATCTTTAACGGTTCCAGGCGAACAAAGGCCATAATAATCATCATTGAATTCAACTTCATGGTCTTTAGAATTAGAACTGCTGCTAGAAGAAGAGCTGTCATCTTCACAAGTTTGCAACAAGAGCGATCCAAAACAATTGTTGCATGATTATCTTCTATATTCTCATCTACATTGGCTTCACATGATGATGATACATTCATAACATCATGTTGTTCTTTTGTTTCGCACATGGAGTTGTAGTTTGCACGTTTCTTCAGATGAGTATGCCAGTAATTCTTTATAACATTATCGCTTCTTCCGGGAAGTTCTGATGCAATTTTAGACCATCTGTCAATATATTACGTAAGGAGAAACAAAAACGTTAGTGTCTACATAGAAAACTTATGTGTAGGTTTTCATGAAATAGAAAACAAGATTGAAACATATGCATACCTATTGCCCACAAGTGAATGATAATGGAGTATAATTTCTTCTTCTTCTTGAGAAAACTTCCCTTTCTTTATGTTTGGTTTTAAATAATTCATCCATCGAAGCCTACAACTCTTGCCACTTCTGTTTAAACCTACAAGCGAAAGCAAAACAATCGGTAAATCTTGATGCTTTTTTACTTTCGATATACCAAGTAACAAAACTTTTTTGATTATACATTACTACACAATTGGTACTTGCAGCCATATTTTGCAGTCGTAAATAAACAGTTTTCTAGTTGTGATATTTACCTGCATATTTCGGCATATGAGACCAATTCCAAATGCCATATTTGTTGATATAAGATTTCAACATCTCATCTTCTTCATGGCTCCATGAACCTTTCTTCAAATCTGTCTTCGTTTCACCGCTTGGAGACCTCATTGCTTTTAGGTATTATTATTATTATTATTATTATTTTATTGGAATACAATGAACTCAATCAGTAACATGAACTGATGGAGTGAGTGATCAATCCAAGGCGGCTATATATATTAGTGACGAAGCTCCCTCACCCCGTGCACGAAGGTTCCAAAATTAATATTATATTGAACCATGTATGTAAAATTCAATTATCCTATTTACAAGATTACGAAAAAAGGAAACTCTATCTATCTGGTCAGCAAAGCCCCACCCGCCTTGGTGTGGTTGCAAAGGTTTTCAACAATTAACATGGAGGTTGAGGGTTCGAACCCCACTAACTACTAACTTGATAAAGGATTTCACGATTAAGAAATTAATCTTCCAAAAAGAAAAAATCTATCTGGTTAGCAAATGATTACTCTTCTAAAAGTTCAAGCAGCAATTGAACTGTTGTTTGTAATGATATTGACGTTCATTTAATTGCAATCATATTTTGGTCAAGTGGTTTAAGAAAAAGTTAAATATACTTTCTCTCTTTTAAAGGTTCAGGGTTTAAAACTTAGTATTCACGAATTATTACTAATTTAATGTTACTAACTTGTAACTACTAACTATTAATTACTAACTAGTCATTAAAAAAATTATAATTAACAAGTTAAGTTAATGAAATTGCTTTATTAAGATTTGTAAAAATTAAAGCTAGAAACTACTTTAATTCGGGTTTGAAATAAATGAAATCTGATTTGAGTACTAGTTAATTCAAATAAAATCAAAATAAAAATTAAAAATAAAAATTTGGCAAGATTAAAATTTCCAAAAACTAATATGATATACTTTGTTTTTGAACGGCTGGTTTATTGATGGGCCATTAATCTGTCCGATCATCTCTTTTTTTTAAGTGTGGAATCTCGGGAACCAGACCGGCACGCCCCTCAAAAATGTACATTAGTACGTCTTCATATTTTCCGAACCTAAGACCACCCTCATAAGAAAACCTAATCATAGATGAGAAAATCCAATGGTCCAACGTGAATCCTGGGATTATTATTTAAACCCTTCACTTCAAATTTTCTGTTTCATCACGACTACATTGTTTATATGAAAAAGATACCAGGTCCTCCATCTTGATTACATTGTTAATGTCAAAGAAGATAGAATTGGTGCCAACATGAATAAGGTAAGTGATCTCGACAAAAGAATAATAAAAACTAAAAAAGCACATTGATTATCTGTAGTCTATCCATTACTAAAGTTATTTTTAGTTTTACTAGGTTCAACGACAAGTGTTTTTTGTAACGTTTTACATTGTATTTTTATTATGTAACCAATCTGACCCTGCCAAACAAATCCGAAAATTGTTAGATCTGTTAAAATAAACTCAGAGCGTCTAAAATAATCGAATGTAAGTAAATAAATTCCGTACATAGTTTAATTGGTTGAATATTCCTATTAACTCATAAAAAATGTTTACGTTATCTTTTTGGGTTTTAGGATACAATGTATCATATTTCAAACTTATTTAATCCTTTTGTTTATGAAATGTTATTTTAATCAAACTCAACAAATATATTATTTTAAATAAATCACGATGACGAGTTTACGTAACTTTCTCTTATTATTATTCTAAAGAAAAACTATTCTTTAGACTACAATAACTTCACAGTCACCATCATATATATCTTGCGGCTAATCATCAAATCAAAAAATAATATATTCATTTATAAAATTTAGATGACATAAAAATATATTTCTGACCGGATGGTAAGCTAATAATGTTATCAATTGATATCTATAACATATAATAAAAGAAGGTTTTCTTTAAACACGTGTCATCATTTTAGCATATCAAATGACACGTGTCATTATTCTAGCATATCAAAAAATTATTTTCCCGCCTCTCTTTCATAATAAATACAAATTAATTTGACTTTCCTTTTTAACTAAAATATGTTAAAACAAATATGTCTATATTTATGTTTCTTGTCTCTTTCATATTAAATGATAATTATTGTAAATAAGTAAACTAAACTATTAAACATCTAAAATATAAATGTACTAATTTTAAAATATATTAATACATATGAAATTTTATGATATCAAAAATATTTTCTTTAAATATAGAGAAATAATTTCTAATTCATTATGTGTTATAACTTTTAAAATATTCATTATATTTTTATTCCACCAATTGATAATAACATCTAAAAAATAAAATATTCATAAAATTAATGATTTTGATATTTTTTATTTATTCCACCCATGTAATACATGGGCTCTAAACTAGTTAGTAATACTTTAAAATCCAAACATAAAACAAGCGATGGATATTGTACAGCTGATATTGCATGACACGTGCGACTTTCCTATATGGCTGCTTTTGTTGAAATGTTTAATTATTATCTATTATGATAGTTATTTTTTAATCATATTTTGTATTTCTATAATAACTTTAAATTATAAAGCTTTTTGAAATTTCGAACATCTTTAGGACATATTTTTATCTACGTTTAGATGTAAGCTTTGTTAGAAACCGATCCAAATTTAATATAATATGATTCTAGTTTCTTTCACATTGTAATTGTAATTGTCACGATACGTCTTTTCACCTATGTTTCAATATAAATTTTATTTGTCTTGGCGCACACGCATTCTAAACACTAGTTCTATATATTCTAATTTCTAATACAAGAATAGTTCTCCTAAAAACAAATTAACTGTAACGCGATTTAAATTGATAATTATGGGAAATAGATTCTTTATACATAATACATCATTTTTGTTTTTATGACACAATCATCTTATCCGTATTAGGCTTAGCTACGAGAATTGTTTTTTAGACAAAAAAAGAGTTTGTACTTCTTTGACCATGTTTTGAAACACTACTCATGTGGGCACCAATAAGGAATGATACATGGCAGACAAGTTGCTCAATCGATTGCGACTTGACAATTGACTCTTAAGATATAAAGCGCAAAGATAATAAGGATTTTGTAGTTTATAATGGGTTGGTAGAAAACAAATTAACCTTCTTTGTATGCGCTTAAACTTTTAGCTTTAATATTCTTTCAACTGCTTACTCTTTCAACATTTTGCTGCTTTAGCATCCACTTTGTAATCAAGTTTTTGTGCGGCTCTTAGATGTTTCAATTTCTGTGTTCAACCGTTTTACACGACCATGTAGCGAATCAAATGAATTTACAGTAGAACATTAGACTTGTATGCAAAGAATGATTTATATTGTTTGTGGTAACAATCACTACAAGAAAAATGGTTTTCTGCGACCATTTTTTTTGCGGCGACACGTGTTTCGTCGCAAAAGAGTCACAAAACGACAAAAAAAATAACTTTTTGACTTTTAAAGTCAAGAAATTTTTTGCGGCGATATTTCGTCGCAATAAAGTAAAAATTAATTATTTTTATTTTTTTAATATCACGAAAACCTTTTTTAAGGGCGGGAAAAATCCCTCTTAATCATTTGCGGCGACTTTTTGTCGCAATAAATAATAATAAACAATTAAATTTTATAATATATAAATAATTAATTAGTTTCTTCGCAATTGATTTTTGCGGCGACATATCTCCGCAAAAAAGAACCCCACATATAGTCGGGATCAGTTCAGATTTTCGCATTTACAAAACACCACACCACAACCCCACTGCGCACCCCACCCCACACCCCCACTGCGGCATTGCGCACCACCACCCACCATCGGCTCCCTCCACCGTTGGCCCCATCGCACCCCACACCACACCACACCCCCACCTCGGTCGCTACTCCCCCGTCGCAAGGCTCCACGGTCATTGCTCCACCTCCGTCGCTACTTCACATACCATCGCCGCTGTTCCACCTCCGTCGCCGCCTCCTTTGCACCATAGCCACCACCACCACTTCTGATTTCAAGTAATAACCTCAATTTTGCCTAATTTTATGTTACTTTGTAGTTAATATTTTGAAATTAGGGATTTTGTGTCCATTTTACCTAATTTGTAGTTTATAAGGTTATGAACATGGATGTTTAAGTTAGTTGAGATGAAGTATTATGTGTGTATGTATGTATTTAAGAATATATGTATTTAGTGTGTTAATTTTGTGTTAATTTGTAGTTATTTGGGGTTTTGAAGTTTAATTGTTATGAAAACATGGATGTTTAACTTAGTTGAGAGAATATAAGAATGTATGTATTTGGTATGTTAATTTGTGTTAATATGTGGTTCTTGTTTGAAATTAAGTTTAGCAAGTTTTATGTTTATGAAAAAATATGAAATAACATGTGTGTATGTTTGTATTTAAGAATGTATGTATGTGGTTAAGAAATTAGGGTTAGAAAGTTTATAAGGTTATGAAAGCATGGATGTTTAACTTAGTTGAGATTGTTTGAAATAACATGTGTGTATGTATGAATATAATAATGTATGTATTTGTTATGTTAATTTTGTGTTAATATGTGGTTCTTGTTTGGAATTAGGGTTAGCAAGTTTATATGGTTATGAAAACGTAGATGTTTAACTTAGTTGAGATTGTTTGAAATTAGGGTTAGGAAGTTTATATGGTTATGAAAACATAGATGTTTAACTTAGTTAAGATTGTTTGAAATAACATGTGTGTATGTATGAATATAAAGAATGTATGTATTTGGTATGTTAATTTTATGTTAATATGTGGTTCTTGTTTGGAATTAGGGTTAGCAAGTTTATATGATTATGAAAACATGGATGTTTAACTTTTTGAGATTGTTTGAAATTAAGGTTAGGAAGTTTATATGGTTATGAAAACATGGATGTTTAACTTAGTTGAGATTGTTTGAAATTAGGGTTAGAAATTTATTAAATATTTAATTTTTATATTGTATTTAAGTAGTTTTAAACGTGTTAAGATATTTAATATTTGTTTGTAAACACAGTTATGACGATTGATAAGAGTTGGACTTCTTTAAAAAATAAATTTTGTAAAGAATATCTGATTGGTATTAAAGGATTCATTCATGGAAAGGTGTAAGAATTATACGAATAGTCAAAATAAAGCTCGATGTCCGTGTAATAATTGCACAGTTACTGGTTTCCTCTTCTAATAATAGAGCGCCACATACATAATAAAGGTTTCGTCGCCATAAAGTTCTTTCGAATTTCCCTTTTTTAAATGCTGTGGACCCCACATAATATTTCGTCGCAAATTTCGTCGCAAAAAGTTTTTTGCGACCACTTTGTTACGGCGAATGGATAGCGAAGAAATTTCATATATCGCAAAATATATATTGCGACGAAAATTGGTACTTTTTGCGACGACCTGTCGCCGCAAAATATCATGTTTCTTGTAGTGAATATAAAGAAGCACTAGAAAAGACTTTATGAGGTAAACACTAGAGTAAATTACAAATTGTGTCATTTATTAATATATAAATGCATGTTACGTTCTTTAATTTTAATATTACATACAATGTTAATAAATGACACAGTTTGCACATCTATCGTCCTTTACACTAACCACAATCTAAATATACAGTTAACTCAGTTATTTGATCTTCACAAGTGGTATTTATGTCATTTTCTTTTCACATCTAATATAATAAAAAAATAGAAAAAGCTTTTTTTAAAATAAGCTATCGTTAAACCAGATTGAATGTCCAAAATAAAATATATAATTTGCAACCAAGCATTAATTCTTGATCGACTTGATAAAAATATCAAATGAAAAGTAATGTTAATAAGAGGAAGTGTATTTATAAATTACAGATGATAATGATTCTCATCTACCACAAAAAATAATAATGAAATTAATTAAGACATCAAAATTACAGTAAACAAAGTAAAGATGTAGATTTAATTTAGAAAAATATAAAGGCTTTTAACAACTTAAAATAGCTTGAATGGTTGAGATATATTAAATGGTGGTGAAGATTATTGGTGTTGAAATATCATAAAAAGAGAACACTGAATTTATTGTTATTAAGCTTAAGAAGAACATGGGTTTCGACTTACCAACGCTCTGATAGCGATCTTGTAATTTTTTCATTTAAAAATTATTAATAAACCATTAAAATTTATTATATAACATGTAAAAAGCAAATAACAAAAATACGCCTCATGTGTGAAATACATAACTGAGTTAATCGGTAGTTAGATGAAAGTTAGTGTAAAGGACAATATGTGTGCAAATTTGTTTAATAAAGGATGTTGTATGTAATTATTAAAACTAAAGGACGTAGCATGCAATTTCATATATAAATAAAGGATATAGTTTGTAATTTACTCTAAACACTAATATATGATACTTAGAAGAAAACATCTGGATTTGTTTGAAGTATTTCTTCATAGGATTCCTTTATCATATTTGAGTCTACATTATGTAACATGTATCTTGGCCTAATAACTTTATTTAGACATCCTGTTACATAATTTTTTTTATAGAATTCATTGAGATAGAGCCTCCCATGTTAAATTTTCAACTGAGATATATTACGTACCTTTATTATTGTCATGTGTCATGGCCCAAGTCATTCTTTGTTAGTATTGGGGTGTATGTTGTAATAGTAAATGATGACCAAGAAGGTCGATAATAAACGTTTATAATGAGTTTGTTAGCTTCTATAAGATAATAACATTTAAGCTCCCACCTCTCCAGTATTGCCATTCTTTGTTGTTTTTCATCAAGGGGTATTTGAGCTCTTTATCCTAATCAAATCATAATGAACAGAAGACCAGTGATGAATAACACCACGAATCAAGAAATTGCCAAGGTTTTAAAGGATTACAATCAATATTTTGTTCAATTAAAGGCATTGATGACAAAAGCTATTAGAATGATCACAAAATTAAGGGACTTAGCGGAACAAATGTTGAACATTAGAACAAGATTTGTAAATCATGTTTTCCATACAACCGGATCAGGGAACGGAGAGAAGATCAGAATCAGTATCGCATGACAAGTCTTGAGAAGTTAGATTTACCAAAATCCAATGTTAAGGACATGAATGTGTGACTTCTTAGGTGTGAAAATTCTTATATAGCTCGTTCAATCCTTCTAGGGCTAATGGGTAACAAAAGAGTCAAGTATACAAAGCAGAAGCCCATAAAAGAAGACTTGGAAGAAAAGGATCAACAGTTTAAAATGTATTTTGAGTTATAATGTAACATAATATGCCTCGGTCAACTAACAAGAATGTGAAAAAAGTATGGATGGTAGATGACAATTTATGGATAGGTAATTAAGATAATGAGCTCTTAATGAAGGTACCTAAATCCAGAAATCATCTATACAAGATCTCACTGAAGACCAGTTAACCAGTTTGTTTACTCAACTCGATCACCGACCAAAGATGGGTTGGGCATTTTAATTCAAAAGCTATGAATCAACTAAGTAACTATACGGGGAGAGACATACCACGGTTAGCACACATCACCCAAGTTTGTGATGCTTGTTTAATTGGAAAGCAGAGGTGGAACTTTTTCCCAAAACAAGCAACATATCACACCAACAAACCTCTTGAGATAATCCACACCGACTTTGTGGACCTTTTTCATCTCTGACATTAGGTGCTAATTGTTATTTTATGCTTTTCATGGATGATTCTTTTTATGATTTATGTGGGTTTATACTTTAAAAATAGGATGATGCTTTAAATGTTTTTGTTAAGTTCAAATAGGAAGTGGAGGTTGAGAGTTTAGTCAAAATGAAGTGCCTAAGGAGCATCATGATGGCGAAAACTTTGTTCACCAATTTTTATGGCTAAGCCAGTATCAAATGGATGTTCACGGTGCCCTACATAATTCAACAAACGGTGGTGGTAGAACACCAAAACTAAACGATACTAGAAACAACAAGGAGTATGATGAACGCGACCAACATGCCACAAAATGTATGGGGCTGAAGGTTTAAGACACTCGGTGTTTATATTGAACCGTGTACCAAACAAGGCGTAAAATTAGGAACTTCATACGAAGCGTGGAAGGGTAAGAATCCAAACATATCACACTTCAGGGTTTTTGGTTGCAATGTTTTATGAAAGCTCCTTCGGTGAACTTAGTCCCACTCGATGATCATAGGAACTAAATGCGACATTAAAGCCTATCAGCTATTTGTTCCAACTCAAAACGTATTTACATGAGTAGGGACGTTGTGTTTGAAGAATCAAACCATTTCAATAATCATACTACAATGATATCTTGCAAATCAGTACTAGACAAGAAATGACCAGATTCATCCATTTTTGTAGATGATTTTATGTTTAAAATTACCCAATAATTTGGAAGAAGGCCCCTAAATAGTTCACGAGGCTAAAACAAAAAATATTGCTAGATTCTTTGAAAGAGGAACTAATAACCATAGAATACAATGAAATTTGGACTTTATGTGTAGCACCCTCTAGGGCAAAATTAATTCCCTCTAGCACAAAATTAATGGATTAAAGTGGGTGTTTAAGGTAAAACGTGATTCTAACAATGTCATAAAAACGTTTTAAAAGCGATCTTAGTCGCAAAGGGTTATGTTCAAGAACAAGTTACCAAATTTGAAGAAGCCTTCGCACCCATAGCAAGAATCTAAACAATGAGGTTGCTAGTCGCAATAGCCATAAGGCATAAGTGTGAATTATAAAGTCAACATTGAAGTCATACTTTAGTTTGTGTGTTAAATGTAATAGTTGGTAAAGTGTAGGGGGCAAAAGTGTTAATCTGATTGTTAGGTTGTTATCCTTGTTAACGACTATTTTGGGGATAAATCACAGTTAGTTAGGGTTGTTGAGTCATGCTTTGCAATTCTCTGTAATCATTCTATTTCCTTTGTAATTCTCATTGGTTTTCATCAATCAAGTGATAATCGAATGTTCTTTTCATAATCGAGATTCTATTCTTGTTCAATTCATAACAAGTGGTATCAGAGCCACGTTCGGCTCAGTCTCTAGTGTACGATTTGAAATTGGCAAATCGGGGAGTGAATTGAGGTTGAAGATGGTTTCTACGAAATTCGAGCTTGAGAAATTTGATGGTAAGAATGATTTCGGCCTATGGCGGTTGAAGATGAGGGCATTGTTGGTACACCAGGGTGTTGGATGCGCTCGGTGCCGAACCCAAAATTCCTGATGGAATTACTGAAGAGAAAAGAAGGAGTTGCAGGAGAAGGGGAAGGAAGTCGTGGAAAAAGCCCACAGTGCGATCATCTTGAGTTTAGGTGATCGTGTGCTACGTGAGGTGTCGAAAGAGACGACTGCTGCGGGCGTATGACCAAGTTGGAAAGCCTGTACATGACCAAGTCCTTAGCAAATCGGCTGTACTTGAAGAAAAGATTGTATACATTTTGTATGGGATCCGGCAAGACATTAGAAATCACTGTGATGAGTTCAACAAGTTGATTTTGGATCTGGAGAACATAGAGGTACAATTGCTGATGAGATCAAGCAATTCTGTTTCTGACTTCATTACCTCCAACCTATGAACATTTCATGATACTCTCATGTATGGGAGAGAGACACTCTCTGTGGAGGATGGCTTTCTGCATTAAACTCCAAAGAATTAAAGAAGTAGTAGAACCTAGTATGTAGGTGGAGAAGGTTTTTTTTGTAAGAGGCCGAACTGAACATAGAGAAATAATGGGTAACAAGGGTAAGGGTCAATCCATATCTAAGTCAAGAACTAGGAGAAAGTGCTTTGTATGCCATTCAGAAAAACATTGAAGAAGGACTGCCCTGAATGGAAGAAGAAATGAGTTTATGGGTACCAAATCCAGAAATCATGGGTATAGAGTTCATGAAGACCAGTTAACAGTTTGTTTCTCAATGACACCCACAAAGAAGGCTTGGATTTTAAAAAAGCTGTGAATTGGGTGATAATAACATGGAGAGAATACCAGGTTAGCTCCATACCCAAGTTTGTGATGCTTGTTTAATTGGAAGCAGAGGTGGAACTTTTCCCAAAACAAGCAACATCACACCAACAAACCTCTTGAGATAATCCACACCGACTTTGTGGACCTTTTTCATCTCTGACATTAGGTGCTAATTGTTATTTTATGCTTTTCATGGATGATTCTTTTTATGATTTATGTGGGTTATACTTTAAAAAAATAAGATGATGCTTTAAATGTTTTTGTTAAGTTCAAATAGGAAGTGGAGGTTGAGAGTTTAGTCAAATGAAGTGCCTAAGGAGCATCATGATGGCGAAAACTTTGTTCACCAATTTTATGGCTAAGCCAGTATCAATGGATGTTCACGGTGCCCTACATAATTCCAAAACGGTGTGGTAGAACACCAACTAAACGATACTAGAAACAACAAGGAGTATGATGAACGCGACCAACATGCCACAAAATGTATGGGGCTGAAGGTTAAGACACTCGGTGTTTATATTGAACCGTGTACCAAACAAGGCGTAAAAATAGGAACTTCATACGAAGCGTGGAAGGGTAAGAATCCAACATATCACACTTCAGGGTTTTTGGTTGCAATGTTTTATGAAAGCTCCTTCGGTGAACTTAGTCCCACTCGATGATCATAGGAACTAAATGCGACATTAAAGCCTATCAGCTATTTGTTCCAACTCAAAACGTATTACATGAGTAGGGACGTTTGTTTTGAAGAATCAAACCATTTCAATAATCATACTACAATGATATCTTGCAATCAGTACTAGACAAGAATGACCAGATTCATCCATTTTGTAGATGATTTTATGTTTCAAAATTACAACCAATTAATTTGGAAGAAGGCCCAATAATAGTTCACGAGGCTAAAACAAAAATATTGCTAGATTCTTTGAAAGAGGAACTAATAACATAGAATACAATGAAATTTGGACTTTATGTGTAGCACCCTCTAGGGCAAAATTAATTCCCTCTAGCACAAAATTAATTGGATTAAAGTGGGTGTTAGGTAAAACGTGATTCTAACAATGTCATAAAACGTTTAAAGCGATCTTAGTCGCAAAGGGTTATGTTCAAGAACAAGTTACCAAATTTGAAGAAGCCTTCGCACCCATAGCAAGAATCTAAACAATGAGGTTGCTAGTCGCAATAGCCATAAGGCATAAAGTGTGAATATATAAAGTCAACATTGAAGTCATACTTTAGTTTGTGTGTTAAATGTAATAGTTGGTAAAGTGTAGGGGGCAAAAGTGTTAATCTGATTGTTAGGTTGTTAATCCTTTTAACGACTATTTTGGGATAAAATCACAGTTAGTTAGGGTTGTTGAGTCATGCTTTGCAATTCTCTGTAATCATTCTATTTCCTTTGTAATTCTCATTGTTTTCATCAATCAAGTGATAATCGAATGTTCTTGTTCATAATCGAGATTCTATTCTTGTTCAATTCATAACAAGTGTTATCAGAGCCACGTTCGGCTCAGTCTCTAGTGTACGATTTGAAATTGGCAAATCGGGGAGGTGAATTGAGGTTGAAGATGGTTTCTACGAAATTCGAGCTTGAGAAATTTGATGGTAAGAATGATTTCGGCCTATGGCGGTTGAAGATGAGGGCATTGTTGGTACACCAGGGGTTGGTGGATGCGCTCGGTGCCGAACCAAAATTCCTGATGGAATTACTGAAGAGAAGAAGAAGGAGTTGCAGGAGAAGGGAAGGAAGTCGTGGAAAAAGCCCACAGTGCGATCATCTTGAGTTTAGGTGATCGTGTGCTACGTGAGGTGTCGAAAGAGACGACTGCTGCGGGCGTATGGACCAAGTTGGAAAGCCTGTACATGACCAGTCCTTAGCAAATCGGCTGTACTTGAAGAAAGATTGTATACATTTTGTATGGGATCCGGCAAGACATTAGAAGATCACTGTGATGAGTTCAACAGTTGATTTGGATCTGGAGAACATAGAGGTAACAATTGCTGATGAAGATCAAGCAATTCTGTTCTTGACTTCATTACCTCAAACCTATGAACATTTCATGGATACTCTCATGTATGGGAGAGAGACACTCTCTGTGGAGGAGGTGCTTGCTGCATTAAACTCCAAAGAATTAAAGAAGAGAGTAGAACCTAGTGATGTAGGTGGAGAAGGTTTTTTTGTAGAGGCCGAACTGAACATAGAGAGAAGAATGGGTACAAGGGTAAGGGTCAATCCAATCTAAGTCAAGAACTAGGAGAAAGTGCTTTGTATGCCATTCAGAAACCATTTGAAGAAGGACTGCCCTGAATGGAAGAAGAAAAGGCTGAGTTTCATGGGTCTAAACAACATGCAAATAATTTCACACAAAGTGATGAGAGCTTGATGGGTATGAGAGTTCGATTATTGATGGTCACCTCACATGGTGCTGCTGATACATGGGTATGGACTCTGGCTGTTCTTTTCACATGACACCCATCAAAGAAGGCTTTGTTGAATTGAATATAAGAAATTGGGGACTGTGAAGTTGGGTGATAATAAAGCATGTGAGATTCATGGAATAGGCTCAGTGTTGTTCAAGCTCCATAATGGCTCTGAGTTGACACTTCATGGTGTGAGATATGTGCCAGAGTTGAAGAGGAGTTTGATTTCCATGGGAACCTTTGAGAGAGATGGAATGAATGTGAGCCTAAAGAATGGAAATCCAAAGTAATAAAGGGTTCTATGGTGCTAATGTCAGGTGTAAGGGCTGAGAACAATACCTATTTGTTAGAAGGGAAGGTAGCTGATACTTGTGCTTCTGTTGTTACAAAGAAAAGGATTGTGTTCAAGCCAGGGTATGGCATCAAAGACTGGGTCATATCAGTCAACAAGGACTCACAGAATTGGTCAAGAAAGGGTTGATAGAAGGGTTGCATGACTGTGAATTGGTTTCTGTGAACCATGTGTGATGGGCAAATCTCATAGGGTCAAGTTCAATAGAAGTGGAGGCCCAGTCGCTGCACAGCAGGTCCAGCACAACCACGGTGGTGCTTACATTTTCACGGCCAAGATGAACACTAATCTAACACGTTGAAAGAAGCACATCAAGAAACAACATGCAAGTGATGCTGGAGACCAAACTGAAAGCAGAGTAAGAAAAACGGGTCAAACAGGTTATTTTAGGAGTGAGTTTCATGATATTGCGAGAAAGAGGTATTTTGGTCTAGAGTGTAGAAAAGGGAAGAAGAAGACGATGAAGAAAGTGAGTGAGAAATGCTGGGGAAATGGGTATTTTACCAGCTGTTTTCAATAATAGTCCCCGCACTTTGCCCCCGGGTCTGTCGGGAAAAACGTTATATTTGTCTTGTTTTATTGATATATGTTATTAAGTTATTTACGAGTTAAATGATTTTTCTGGTATTTTATTAAAAAATGAGTGTGTGTTAACGGGCATTTGGAGGACGTTTAAGAAACGACAAGTCAAGCAACAATTCTCGATTAAGGCAAAAGTAACAGGTATTCAGTAGAGGTTCGTCAAATGAGAATGACTGTTCAAGGTTAGCAAAACACGTTAAATGACGGCCTTGGTGACGGATGTCACAGTATCCCCCAGTTGAGGGAATTTCGTCCCGAAATTCAACTGGTGCTAGGTCTAAGGGCGTCATCCTCGAATAGATGTGGATATTTAAGTCTCATCTGATCTTCACGTTCCCATGTAAACTCTGGCCCTCGTTTAGAATTCCATCTTTACGAACGATAGGTCTTGCTGCGCCTTAGCCTTTTGACTTTTCGGTCCATGACCTCAATGGGTTCTCAATAAAACGAAGCTTTTCGTCGATCTTGATTCCCTCAATTGGTACGTGTAGGACTCGTCTGCCAAACACTTTTTGAGGTTCGACACGTGAAAAGTATCATGCACACCGCTGAGTTCTTGTGGCAACCTCATCGGTAAGCCACCGGACCGATTCTTTCTGTAATCTCGAATGGTCTACGTATCGAGGGGCTAACTTCCCTTTCTTACCAAATCGTACGATCCCTTTCCACGGAGAACTTTGAGTAAGACATGATCCCCAACATTAAATTCTAGAGGCTTCCGACGATTGTCGGCGTAGCTCTTTTGGCGGTCTCTAGCAGCTTTGAGTCGGTCTTTGATTTGGAAGATCTTATCGTGGTTTCTTGAATGATTTCGAGACCTGTTAGCTGGCTTTCACCAACCTCGGCCCACATACAGGTGATCTACATTTCCGTCCATACAATGCTTCAAAGGGAGCGCATCCAATGCTTATATGGTAGCTGTTGTTGTAAGAGAACTCAATCAACGGTAAATGAGTGTCCCAGCTACCACCAAAATCGATTACGCAAGCTCTAAGCATGTCTTCCAATGTTTGTATAGTTCGCTCACTCTGGCCGTCTGTTTGTGGGTGATAGGCAGTACTTATGTTAATCGAGTGCCCATCGCTTTCTGTAACGTCTGCCAAATCGTGAAGTGAATCGACTGTCTTGGTCGGATATGATTGACACCGGCACCCCGTGCCGTGTCACGACCTCTTTGATGTACAACCTTGCCAGCTTATCCTCTTATAGTCTTCCCGGATAGGCAAGAAGTGAGCGGATTTTGTCATTCGATCCACCACGACCCATATCGTGTCGTGTCCGCTTAGTGTTCTCGGGAGTTTGGTAATGAAATCCATAGTGATATTCTCCCATTTCCACTCGGGAATTTCAGGTTGTTGCAATAATCCGATGGTTTCTGGTGTTCAGCCTTGACCTTTGAACAAGTCAAGCATTTGCTCACATATATGGCAATATCTTCTTCATGTCTGGCCACCAGTACAACTCCTTCAGATCGTGGTACATCTTGTCTGCACCTGGATGGACAGAGTATCGTGTCTTGTGTGCTTCATCCATGACTAATGTACGTACACCTCCCTATCTGGGGACCCATATACGATCTATGAAGTAATGAACGCCATCATCCTTGCGGGTCATTTGTTTATCCAATCCTCGGAATTCTTCTCCCGCAGGTTCTCTTCTTTCAAAGCCTCGTTTTGTGCATTTGAATCTGAGCCTTTAGATTAGTTTGGATAGTCAAGCCTAGCGCTCGAGCACGTAATGGTTTCACGCGTTCTTTGCGGCTTAAAGCATCAGCCACCACGTTAGCTTTCCCGGATGATACCGGATCTCACAATCGTAGTCGCTAAGCAGTTCTACCCAGCGTCGCTGGCGCATGTTAAGTTCTTTCTGGTTCATGATGTGTTGAAGGCTCTTATGGTCTGTGTAGATGATACATTTGGTTCCATATAGATAATGCCTCCATATCTTGAGTGCAAACACTACGGCACCCAACTCCAAATCGTGAGTTGTGTAGTTCTTTTCATGCACCTTGAGTTGTCGTGAAGCGTAAGCAATTACCTTATCTTTCTGCATTAGTACACAGCCCAAACCTTGATGTGAAGCATCACAGTACACCACAAATCATCAGTTCCGTCTGGGAGGGACAATATCGGTGCGTGCACAACTTCTCCTTCAATGTTTGGAACGCCTATTCTTGTGCTTTCCCCAATCGAACTTCTTGTCTTTCTGAGTCAACAAAGTCAACGGTTGGGCAATCTTGGAGAAATTGGCAATGAAGCGACGATAGTATCCGGCCAATCCCAAGAATTGCCGTATTTCTGAGGGTGTTTGGGGAGTATCCACTTCTTCACAGCTTCAATCTTACCGGGGTCCACATGAATTCCATTTTCGTTAACCACATGACCCAAGATTTTCATTTCTCGAAGCCAGAATTCACACTTTGAGAGCTTGGCGAAAATTTTCTCTTCCTTCAACAGTTCTAGAATTGCTTGGAGGTGTTTTTCGTGATCCTCTTTTGAACGGGAGTAGATAAGTATTCATCTATGAACACAATCAAAACTTATCAAGATAAGGCTTACACACCCGATTCATCAGATCCATAAAGACAGCTGGTGCGTTGGTCAATCCGAATGGCATGACCAAGAACTCATAGTGCCCGTAACGAGTTCTAAATGCTGTTTTTGGAATATCGTCCTCGAATACTCTTAATTGATGATAACCAGATCGAAGGTCGATCTTAGAGAAATACGAGGCTCCTTGCAACTGATCAAACAGGTCGTCGATTCTAGGAAGAGGATACCGATTCTTCACGGTCAATTTGTTCAATTCCCTGTAGTCGATACACATTCGGAACGACCCATCCTTCTTCTTGACAAATAATACCGGTGCTCCCCACGGTGAATGACTCGGCCGAATGAAACCCTTCTCCAGTAGTTCCTGTAGTTGGCTGGATAACTCTAACTGATACGGTGTCTTAGCTATCGGTGTAGCTCCAGGAACCAGCTCTATATGGAATTCCACCTGTCGTGGAGGAGGCAATCCAGACAAATCATCAGGGAACACTTCCGGGTAATCCCGTACAATCGGAATGTCTGCCAATTTTATCTTTTCTTCTTTCTTTTCTACAATGTGAGCCAGAAAAGTGTAACACTGCTTCCGTAGACTTCGGCGGGCTTTCATGCAAGAAATGAGCCTTAGTGTTCTTCCCGGTCGTTCTCCTTGAATCTTGAGTACCTCCCCGTTTGGCATGGGGATTCGTACTACTTTCTCCCGACAAACAATCTCGGCTCCATGATTTGACAACCAATCCATACCCACTATCACATCGAAGCTGCCTAACTCGAATGGTATAAATCTATACTAAAGACCTGGTCTTCCAACATTAGGGTGCAATTCTTAATAATCTTGTCTGCTTGTTCAACCCTACCATTGGCCATTTCTACAGAGTAACTAGTTTCTAGTCTACTAGCACTTAAACCAAGCATATGCACGAACTCAGAAGATATAAAGCTATTGTCTGTCCCAGTATCAAATAGTATGGATGCGAAATGGTGATTGAGCAGATACGTACCCGTAACAACGTTTGGGTCCTGACGGGCATCATTAGCTCCCATGACGAATGCGCGTCCCCGTGCAGCATTTCCTGGGTTTCCTTGGCCTTGAGCGCCCGCTATGGCCATCACTTGCTGTTGATTATCCCCGTGTTGACCCGGTGCCCTATTCAGTTTGGGGCACATGTTCCGATAATGACCAGGATTTCCACATTCGTAACAAACTCTGGCATTCCCGGCGGGGTTAACCGTGTTGACGGGTGCAACCGGATACGGTGCCACTCTACAATCTCTTGCTAGGTGCCCCGGGCCTACAGTTTACGCACACCCGGCACTGTATCTCTGGGGGATGATGATAGCTACATCTGTCACATTTGGGGTGTGGCCCAACATACTCTCTCTTACCCGGTGTCACAGCCACGAAATTTCTGGTGATCTTGGCCCTTTTATCAGATTTCCCGACACTCGACCGGCTAGTTTCCCCAACATCCTTTCGCTTCTCTGCTCCCTTGCCCAATACCCCTGTTCGTACCATCTCATCGGTCAGAGCGCCAGCCTTCAAAATTGCGCTCTGAATCGTAGGAGGAGCAGCTGCAGTTACCATTGCTCGTATTTGAGGCGCGAGTCCCCAAATGTACCTCTCAATCCTCTTAGATTCCGGAGTGACTAAATGTGGAACCAGTCTAGCCAACTCGTGGAATCGGTCAGTATAAGCTGCATGCCCCGCCCCCACCATAGCATGATTCCAGAACTCATGCTCAAGCTTTTGCATCTCGTTGTGAGGGCAGTATTCCTCGGTAATCAAGGCTTTAAATTCATCCCAGGTCATCTGCATCGCAGATTCCCTCCCCCTAGCTTGAACCTGGGTGTTCCACCAGGTTAGTGCTCGGCCTTGCAATGAGCACGTAACATACTTGATCCGTTGGCTGTCGAGGCATTCACTGATGTCGATCACAGCCTCCATTTTCTCCAGCCATCTAACCAGGGCTATCGCCCCACCCTTACCATCGAATTCCCGGGGCTTACAGGCCACAAACTCCTTGTAAGAACAGCCCCGTTTGGCGTTAGCAACCCCAGTTTCGTTACCGGCTGTACCAACATTTCCGGTCTCTTGGTTGCTCTCATTCCCAATCGGGTTTCCATTATCCTCGTTCTCATTACCACCATCCCCGTGGGGGTGGTTTTGCTGTTGCAAAGCGTCGCTCACTTGAGCTACAATAGTGGGAATTAAGGCAGTCAGTTGTTGAGAAATCAGGGCTGCCATATCAGGGTTTCCAGTCTCTTGAGTATTGCCAATAGGACCTTCATTTGTTCCTGAAGGTCTACCTATGCCTCTGCCTCTGCCCCTCGGGGCTTCACTTCCGCTACTACTTCTGCGGTTAGATCTTCGAGGGGGCATGTTCTTTTCACAAAAGAGGTAACATATAGGCTTTAGTCACCTTAAGATAATCAAGTACTCCACCCATCAAGTTCTAACGTTCGGTGCTCCGGTCAGTCAAGATCACCATGCAGCCCATTTCAAGCATATTCTCGGTATACGGTGATCACCACACCCACGATGTACCGAGAATGATGCCTAATCCGGTTACATGGCATCCGACCTTCCTTCACATCACATCCATAATAATCCATCAAGTCAACTGAGAGCCCAACAGGTAATCACGTATAGTCCAGCAGAGGTTGTCTATCTCGCATCCTTGAAAGGACTCAGACATAGCCTCCTCGGGTCGGTCTCAGTATCTGAGGTCAAGCGCAGTGTATGATCTGTGAAGATCTCTTCGGGTCTCAACACCCGAATTTGGTTATGATAACTTGGCGCAGAGGGAACGGAAGATCTAATAGGAAGCATCCCATAAGGGACGAGCACAAGGGCTCAAGCACAAAGTGAAAGATCACAAAACAAAAGGATAACCAAACATGTAAAGAGGAACACCTGCAAGAGATATATAATGCACACAAACTTAAGCATGCAAATCTACATGAAGGTTCCTAGGTTATAGTCTAGGTCAAGTGTAATTGCCTAATTCTCTATAAACCTGGCTTTGATACCAGTCTGTCACACCCCCGCTGATAGCGGAAACACGGGGAATGTGAGCTAGACGGGATCGTCATAACACATGGTAGTCAATAGAGTAGCAATAATAGTATGATGACAAGCGTGTCATGACGACACCCGATCACAGTTGGAGACTTGTGTCGTGTATAATCAATGTTCACGACAGCATAGTCATAAGCATAAACACAAGATGATCACATAAGCATTAAAGACAACTCATATTGTAAATTCCCACAACTCGGGAGCAAGTGTACAAAAGATCATGTTCAAGCTTTACAAAAGTAATAAACACAAAATGCATCCTAGGGTCTCCTCTAAAAGGCAGCACTCCTAGATCTTCAGTTCACATTGTTACCTGAAAAATATGCTCAAAAATGTCAACATAATTGTTGGTGAGCTTCGGAGGTTTAAATTGTAAACATGTATAATGCTGTATAGTGTTTATAGTGGAATACCGTGCATACAGTTATAAGCAAGCAAGGTCACATACCATGAGTTTTATACAACCAAGCCTAATGACGTACACACAGCAAATTGTCAGAATATATTCACCCAAGGCCCGTTCTCGGCAGTGTGATGGTACTCGCAAGTAACCATCTGTCAAGGGTGGGGGTGTCAACCTAGTAGTACTACTAATACCTATCTGTTGGTTCCAACACCGGAATTAATGGTTGTAAGACAGTCCACACAGTAACATCATGTATGCATCAGATAAGTACTCAAAAAACAGTATCACGTTGATTCCAAGTATGAAAATTGTATGTATATTGTACAGCATTGAAAACGTGTGAGCATACTCTTCCCCCATGTTTGTAAAAGATTGAAACAACTGTATAAGCGTAAAAAAAGGGACCACGAAACTCACTGAACAGATGATAAGCACGACGATGAAGTATCCTAAGGGTTAGATGCTATGAACCGTCAAACACCTATTGACAGTTACTGACAAGCATTAATAACGAGCATTAAGCATAAGATGATGACAATAGATTTGGGTAGTTTCGGTTCGGTCGTGGGTAGTACACACACAAGCAGTCACACACATCTTAGTCTAGATTATTTTAAATAGTGTATGCCTGTTAATAGCGTTGCCTTTAATCTTTGTGGTCAAGCTATGACACTTCATTAATATTACATTATCGTCGTGAGATCTCCGAAGAGGGGATCCATACACACACACATCATTAGTCATACCGGACGCACGACCGACACTCCATTCGCACGAGTGGACTTTCAGTCGTAGTAATTAGCTACTTTCGTACGATTGAACCTTCATTCATGCGACTAAGCATTCAGTCGTACCATGCAAGACTTAGTCATACGACTCAATCTCCATACACACGATTGGACCTTCAATCGCACGAATCAGCTTTATTCGTGCGATTGAACATTCATTCGGACGATTGGCCTTTCAGTTGTACAACTCACACACAATCGCACACAATTTCATTCGCACTGACTCAATCGCATGACTCATTCGTTCGCACAGACTCATTCGCACATGCATTCAATCGCACACATCCATACGCCTGACTTAGTCGTATGATTTGCCCAATCGCACGGCTCAGTCGCGTGACACACTCATACGCCCTACCCAGTCGTACGACCCATTCCAGTCGCACGGCTCAGTCGGCCGGATGGCCCAGTCGCCCTGCACAGCAGGTCGCGACTGCACAGACCATCGAGCAGCGTCCAGCTGCTCCGAGCATGGGTTTCACGAGCCAAGAACCTCCAGAACACTAATCCTAACACGTCTAGACAAGAAGCACACTCAAGAACACAACATGCAAGCTCACATGACCTCTTGTGCTCGGATGAACCCGAGCACCCGAAACCCTAGAAAAACGCAGCAGCTAAATCGAGCAATAAACGGGTCAAACGAGGTTATCTACCTGCTAGGAGTGAGTATTCATGATGATAACCAAGATTTGACGACGAAAACGCAACAAACGTGATGAATTTTGGTGCTAGATTGGTGTAGAAAGGGAGAGGAAGAAGAAGATCGATGAAGATGAAGATGAAGTGAAGAAAATGGCTGGGAAATGGGTATTTATACCCAGCACTTTGCCCCCGGGTTCCCGAATTTGTTTCGGTTGAAAACGTTATTTATTTAGTCTTGTTTTATTGATGATAAAATGTTATTAATGTTATTTAGGAGTTAAAAATGATTTTGTTCGTGACAATTATTTTATTATAAAAATGACGTGTTTAGTGTTAACGGGGCGAATCTTGGAGGACGTCTTAAGATAACGACAAGTCAAGCAACAATATCTCGCATATAAGGGCAACTAAGTAAAACAAATATGGTATTCACGTAGATGGTTCGTCAAAATGAGGAATGACTGTTAACAAAGGTTAAGCAAAACACGTTAAATGACGGACCTTTGGTGACGGATGTCACAGTATCCCCCAGTTGAGGGAATTTCGTCCCGAAATTCAACTGGTGCTAGGTCTAAGGGCGTCATCCTCGAATAGATGTGGATATTTAAGTCTCATCTGATCTTCACGTTCCCATGTAAACTCTGGCCCTCGTTTAGAATTCCATCTTATACGAACGATAGGTATCTTGCTGCGCCTTAGCCTTTTGACTTTTCGGTCCATGACCTCAATGGGTTCCTCAATAAAACGAAGCTTTTCGTCGATCTTGATTCCCTCAATTGGTACGTGTAAGGACTCGTCTGCCAAACACTTTTTGAGGTTCGACACGTGAAAAGTATCATGCACACCGCTGAGTTCTTGTGGCAACCTCAATCGGTAAGCCACCGGACCGATTCTTTCTGTAATCTCGAATGGTCCTACGTATCGAGGGGCTAACTTCCCTTTCTTACCAAATCGTACGATCCCTTTCCACGGAGAGACTTTGAGTAAGACATGATCCCCAACATTAAATTCTAGAGGCTTCCGACGATTGTCGGCGTAGCTCTTTTGGCGGTCTCTAGCAGCTTTGAGTCGATCTTTGATTTGGAAGATCTTATCAGTGGTTTCTTGAATGATTTCGAGACCTGTTAGCTGGCTTTCACCAACCTCGGCCCAACATACAGGTGATCTACATTTCCGTCCATACAATGCTTCAAAGGGAGCGCATCCAATGCTTATATGGTAGCTGTTGTTGTAAGAGAACTCAATCAACGGTAAATGAGTGTCCCAGCTACCACCAAAATCGATTACGCAAGCTCTAAGCATGTCTTCCAATGTTTGTATAGTTCGCTCACTCTGGCCGTCTGTTTGTGGGTGATAGGCAGTACTTATGTCTAATCGAGTGCCCATCGCTTTCTGTAACGTCTGCCAAAATCGTGAAGTGAATCGACTGTCTTGGTCGGATATGATTGACACCGGCACCCCGTGCCGTGTCACGACCTCTTTGATGTACAACCTTGCCAGCTTATCCATCTTATAGTCTTCCCGGATAGGCAAGAAGTGAGCGGATTTTGTCATTCGATCCACCACGACCCATATCGTGTCGTGTCCGCTTAGTGTTCTCGGGAGTTTGGTAATGAAATCCATAGTGATATTCTCCCATTTCCACTCGGGAATTTCAGGTTGTTGCAATAATCCCGATGGTTTCTGGTGTTCAGCCTTGACCTTTGAACAAGTCAAGCATTTGCTCACATATATGGCAATATCTTTCTTCATGTCTGGCCACCAGTACAACTCCTTCAGATCGTGGTACATCTTGTCTGCACCTGGATGGACAGAGTATCGTGTCTTGTGTGCTTCATCCATGACTAATGTACGTACACCTCCCTATCTGGGGACCCATATACGATCTATGAAGTAATGAACGCCATCATCCTTGCGGGTCATTTGTTTATCCAATCCTCGGAATTCTTCTCCCGCAAGGTTCTCTTCTTTCAAAGCCTCGTTTTGTGCATTTTGAATCTGAGCCTTTAGATTAGTTTGGATAGTCAAGCCTAGCGCTCGAGCACGTAATGGTTTCACGCGTTCTTTGCGGCTTAAAGCATCAGCCACCACGTTAGCTTTCCCCGGATGATACCGGATCTCACAATCGTAGTCGCTAAGCAGTTCTACCCAGCTCGCTGGCGCATGTTAAGTTCTTTCTGGTTCATGATGTGTTGAAGGCTCTTATGGTCTGTGTAGATGATACATTTGGTTCCATATAGATAATGCCTCCATATCTTGAGTGCAAACACTACGGCACCCAACTCCAAATCGTGAGTTGTGTAGTTCTTTTCATGCACCTTGAGTTGTCGTGAAGCGTAAGCAATTACCTTATCTTTCTGCATTAGTACACAGCCCAAACCTTGATGTGAAGCATCACAGTACACCACAAAATCATCAGTTCCGTCTGGGAGGGACAATATCGGTGCGTTGCACAACTTCTCCTTCAATGTTTGGAACGCCTATTCTTGTGCTTTCCCCCAATCGAACTTCTTGTCTTTCTGAGTCAACAAAGTCAACGGTTGGGCAATCTTGGAGAAATTGGCAATGAAGCGACGATAGTATCCGGCCAATCCCAAGAATTGCCGTATTTCTGAGTGTGTTTGGGGAGTATCCCACTTCTTCACAGCTTCAATCTTACCGGGGTCCACATGAATTCCATTTTCGTTAACCACATGACCCAAGATTTCATTTCTTGAAGCCAGAATTCACACTTTGAGAGCTTGGCGAAAATTTTCTCTTCCTTCAACAGTTCTAGAATTGCTTGGAGGTGTTTTTCGTGATCCTCTTTTGAACGGGAGTAGATAAGTATATCATCTATGAACACAATCACAAACTTATCAAGATAAGGCTTACACACCCGATTCATCAGATCCATAAAGACAGCTGGTGCGTTGGTCAATCCGAATGGCATGACCAAGAACTCATAGTGCCCGTAACGAGTTCTAAATGTTGTTTTGGAATATCGTCCTCGAATACTCTTAATTGATGATAACCAGATCGAAGGTCGATCTTAGAGAAATACGAGGCTCCTTGCAACTGATCAAACAGGTCGTCGATTCTAGGAAGAGGATACCGATTCTTCACGGTCAATTTGTTCAATTCCTGTAGTCGATACACATTCGGAACGACCCATCCTTCTTCTTGACAAATAATACCGGTGCTCCCCACGGTGAATGACTCGGCCGAATGAAACCCTTCTCCAGTAGTTCCTGTAGTTGGCTGGATAACTCTTGCATCTCTGAGGGTGCTAACCGATACGGTGTCTTAGCTATCGGTGTAGCTCCAGGAACCAGCTCTATATGGAATTCCACCTGTCGTGGAGGAGGCAATCCAGACAAATCATCAGGGAACACTTCGGGTAATCCGTACAATCGGAATGTCTGCCAATTTTATCTTTTCTTCTTTCTTTTCTACAATGTGAGCCAGAAAAGTGTAACACTGCTTCCGCAGACTTCGGCGGGCTTTCATGCAAGAAATGAGCCTTAGTGTTCTTCCCGGTCGTTCTCCTTGAATCTTGAGTACCTCCCCGTTTGGCATGGGGATTCGTACTACTTTCTCCCGACAAACAATCTCGGCTCCATGATTTGACAACCAATCCATACCCACTATCACATCGAAGCTGCCTAACTCGAATGGTATTAAATCTATACTAAAGACCTGGTCTTCCAACATTAGGGTGCAATTCTTAATAATCTTGTCTGCTTGTTCAACCCTACCATTGGCCATTTCTACAGAGTAACTAGTTTCTAGTCTACTAGCACTTAAACCAAGCATATGCACGAACTCAGAAGATATAAAGCTATTGTCTGCCCCAGTATCAAATAGTATGGATGCGAAATGGTGATTGAGCAGATACGTACCCGTAACAACGTTTGGGTCCTGACGGGCATCATTAGCTCCCATGACGAATGCGCGTCCCCGTGCAGCATTTCCTGGGTTTCCTTGGCCTTGAGCGCCCGCTATGGCCATCACTTGCTGTTGATTATCCCCGTGTTGACCCGGTGCCCTATTCAGTTTGGGGCACATGTTCCGATAATGACCAGGATTTCCACATTCGTAACAAACTCTGGCATTCCCGGCGGGGTTAACCGTGTTGACGGGTG
Organism: Flaveria linearis; assembly: GCA_024085815.1. Classification (NCBI taxonomy): domain Eukaryota; kingdom Viridiplantae; phylum Streptophyta; class Magnoliopsida; order Asterales; family Asteraceae; genus Flaveria; species Flaveria linearis. Next base: position 26,729,561 of record CM044008.1, read on the forward strand.
CAACCGGATACGGTGCCACTCTACAATCTCTTGCTAGGTGCCCCGGGCGCCTACAGTTTACGCACACCCGGCACTGCATCTCTGGGGGATGATGATAGCTGCATCTGTCACATTTGGGGTGTGGCCCAACATACTCTCTCTTACCCGGTGTCACAGCCACGAAATTTCTGGTGATCTTGGCCCTTTTATCAGATTTCCCGACACTCGACCGGCTAGTTTCCCCAACATCCTTTCGCTTCTCTGCTCCCTTGCCCAATACCCCTGTTCGTACCATCTCATCGGTCAGAGCGCCAGCCTTCAAAATTGCGCTCTGAATCGTAGGAGGAGCAGCTGCAGTTACCATTGCTCGTATTTGAGGCGCGAGTCCCCAAATGTACCTCTCAATCCTCTTAGATTCCGGAGTGACTAAATGTGGAACCAGTCTAGCCAACTCGTGGAATCGGTCAGTATAAGCTGCATGCCCCGCCCCCACCATAGCATGATTCCAGAACTCATGCTCAAGCTTTTGCATCTCGTTGTGAGGGCAGTATTCCTCGGTAATCAAGGCTTTAAATTCATCCCAGGTCATCTGCATCGCAGATTCCCTCCCCCTAGCTTGAACCTGGGTGTTCCACCAGGTTAGTGCTCGGCCTTGCAATGAGCACGTAACATACTTGATCCGTTGGCTGTCGAGGCATTCACTGATGTCGATCACAGCCTCCATTTTCTCCAGCCATCTAACCAGGGCTATCGCCCCACCCTTACCATCGAATTCCCGGGGCTTACAGGCCACAAACTCCTTGTAAGAACAGCCCCGTTTGGCGTTAGCAACCCCAGTTTCGTTACCGGCTGTACCAACATTTCCGGTCTCTTGGTTGCTCTCATTCCCAGTCGGGTTTCCATTATCCTCGTTCTCATTACCACCATCCCCGTGGGGGTGGTTTTGCTGTTGCAAAGCGTCGCTCACTTGAGCTACAATAGTGGGAATTAAGGCAGTCAGTTGTTGAGAAATCAGGGCTGCCATATCAGGGTTTCCAGTCTCTTGAGTATTGCCAATAGGACCTTCATTTGTTCCTGAAGGTCTACCTATGCCTCTGCCTCTGCCCCTCGGGGCTTCACTTCCGCTACTACTTCTGCGGTTAGATCTTCGAGGGGGCATGTTCTTTTCACAAAAGAGGTAACATATAGGCTTTAGTCACCTTAAGATAATCAAGTACTCCACCCATCAAGTTCCAACGTTCGGTGCTCCGGTCAGTCAAGATCACCATGCAGCCCATTTCAAGCATATTCTCGGTATACCGGTGATCACCACACCCACGATGTACCGAGAATGATGCCTAATCCGGTTACATGGCATCCGACCTTCCTTCACATCACATCCATAATAATCCATCAAGTCAACTGAGAGCCCAACAGGTAATCACGTATAGTCTAGCAGAGGTTGTCTATCTCGCATCCTTGAAAGGACTCAGACATAGCCTCCTCGGGTCGGTCTCAGTATCTGAGGTCAAGCGCAGTGTATGATCTGTGAAGATCTCTTCGGGTCTCAACACCCGAATTTGGTTATGATAACTTGGCGCAGAGGGAACGGAAGATCTAATAGGAAGCATCCCATAAGGGACGAGCACAAGGGCTCAAGCACAAAGTGAAAGATCACAAAACAAAAGGATAACCAAACATGTAAAGAGGAACACCTGCACGAGATATATAAATGCACACAAACTTAAGCATGCAAATCTACATGAAGGTTCCTAGGTTATAGTCTAGGTCAAGTGTAATTGCCTAATTCTCTATAAACCTGGCTCTGATACCAGTCTGTCACACCCCCGCTGATAGCGGAAACACGGGGAATGTGAGCTAGACGGGATCGTCATAACACATGGTAGTCAATAGAGTAGCAATAATAGTATGATGACAAGCGTGTCATGACGACACCCGATCACAGTTGGAGACTTGTGTCATGTATAATCAATGTTCACGACAGCATAGTCATAAGCATAAACACAAGATGATCACATAAGCATTAAAGACAACTCGTATTGTAAATTCCCACAACTCGGGAGCAAGTGTACAAAAGATCATGTTCAAGCTTTACAAAAGTAATAAACACAAAATGCATCCTAGGGTCTCCTCTAAAAGGCAGCACTCCTAGATCTTCAGTTCACATTGTTACCTGAAAAATATGCTCAAAAATGTCAACATAATTGTTGGTGAGCTTCGCAGGTTTAAATTGTAAACATGTATAATGCTGTATAGTGTTTATAGTGGAATACCGTGCATACAGTTATAAGCAAGCAAGGTCACATACCATGAGTTTTATACAACCAAGCCTAATGACGTACACACAGCAAATTGTCAGAATATATTCACCCAAGGCCCGTTCTCGGCAGTGTGATGGTACTCGCAAGTAACCATCTGTCAAGGGTGGGGGTGTCAACCTAGTAGTACTACTAATACCTATCTGTTGGTTCCAACACCGGAATTAATGGTTGTAAGACAGTCCACACAGTAACATCATGTATGCATCAGATAAGTACTCAAAAAACAGTATCACGTTGATTCCAAGTATGAAAATTGTATGTATATTGTACAGCATTGAAAACGTGTGAGCATACTCTTCCCCCATGTTTGTAAAAGATTGAAACAACTGTATAAGCGTAAAAAAAGGGACCACGAAACTCACTGAACAGATGATAAGCACGACGATGAAGTATCCTAAGGGTTAGATGCTATGAACCGTCAAACACCTGTTGACAGTTACTGACAAGCATTAATAACGAGCATTAAGCATAAGATGATGACAATAGATTTGGGTAGTTTCGGTTCGGTCGTGGGTAGTACACACACAAGCAGTCACACACATCTTAGTCTAGATTATTTTAAATAGTGTATGCCTGTTAATAGCGTTGCCTTTAATCTTTGTGGTCAAGCTATGACACTTCATTAATATTACATTATCGTCGTGAGATCTCCGAAGAGGGGATCCATACACACACACATCATTAGTCATACCGGACGCACGACCGACACTCCATTCGCACGAGTGGACTTTCAGTCGTAGGAATTAGCTACTTTCGTACGATTGAACCTTCATTCATGCGACTAAGCATTCAGTCGTACCATGCAAGACTTAGTCATACGACTCAATCTCCATACACACGATTGGACCTTCAATCGCACGAATCAGCTTTATTCGTGCGATTGAACATTCATTCGGACGATTGGCCTTTCAGTTGTACAACTCACACACAATCGCACACAATTTCATTCGCACTGACTCAATCGCATGACTCATTCGTTCGCACAGACTCATTCGCACATGCATTCAATCGCACACATCCATACGCCTGACTTAGTCGTACGATTTGCCCAATCGCACGGCTCAGTCGCGTGACACACTCATACGCCCTACCCAGTCGTACGACCCATTCTAGTCGCACGGCTCAGTCGGCCGGATGGCCCAGTCGCCCTGCACAGCAGGTCGAGACTGCACATACCATCGAGCAGCGTCCAGCTGCTCCGAGCATGGGTTTCACGAGCCAAGAACCTCCAGAACACTAATCCTAACACGTCTAGACAAGAAGCACACTCAAGAACACAACATGCAAGCTCACACGACCTCTTGTGCTCGGATGAACCCGAGCACCCGAAACCCTAGAAAAACGCAGCAGCTAAATCGAGCAATAAACGGGTCAAACGAGGTTATCTACCTGCTAGGAGTGAGTATTCATGATGATAACCAAGATTTGACGACGAAAACGCAACAAACGTGATGAATTTTGGTGCTAGATTGGTGTAGAAAGGGAGAGGAAGAAGAAGATCGATGAAGATGAAGATGAAGTGAAGAAAATGGCTGGGAAATGGGTATTTATACCCAGCCTAGTTTCCCAAATTGTCAAGTTTAGTCCCCGCACTTTGCCCCCGGGTTCCCGAATTTGTTTCGGTTGAAAAACGTTATTTATTTAGTCTTGTTTTATTGATGATAAAATGTTATTAATGTTATTTACGAGTTAAAAATGATTTTGTTCGTGACAATTATTTTATTATAAAAATGACGTGTTTAGTGTTAACGGGGCGAATCTTGGAGGACGTCTTAAGATAACGACAAGTCAAGCAACAATATCTCGCATATAAGGGCAACTAAGTAAAACAAATATGGTATTCACGTAGATGGTTCGTCAAAATGAGGAATGACTGTTAACAAAGGTTAAGCAAAACACGTTAAATGACGGACCTTTGGTGATGGATGTCACATCTGCAGTGGCCTTTATTGCTGCTGAGAAAGAATGTAACTTTGAGCCTTTGACATATGAAGAGGCTGTGTCCTGTTAAGAGAAGGATCAGTGGATTAAGGCAATAGATGAAGAGATGGATTCCTTGATCAAAAATGAGACTTGGAATTTGGTTGACAGGCCTGAGGGGAAGAGATTGGTGAAGTGCAAATGGTTGTTCAAAATTAAAGATAGGGATGAGAGTGGAAAACCAAGGTACAAAGCAAGATTAGTTGCTAAAGGTTTTACTCAACAAGCTGGTGTAGATTACATGAAATCTTCTCACCAGTTGTGAAACATACCTCTGTGAGGATCTTGTTTTCAATTGTTGCTAGTCAAGATTTAGAGCTAGAACAATTGGATGTTAAAACAACATTTCTCCATGGTTATCTTGATGAGCAGATATATATGACACAACCAAAGGGTTATGTGCAGAAAGGCTATGAAGATAAGGTCCGTTTATTGAAAAGATCTTTATATGGACTGAAACAGTCTCCAAGGCAGTGGTTTAGGCGATTTGATGAGTAAATTGTGTCACAAGGCTTTAAAAGAAGTGAATATGACCATTGTGTTTACACTAAGGAGTATGAGAAGGGGAAATTTGTGTACTTGGTGTTGTATGTAGATGACATGCTTGTTGCATGTAAGTGTAAAGAGGAAATTGAATTGACCAAAGGGCTGCTAATGAAGGAGTTTGAAATAAAGCAACTTGGGGAGGCAAGGAAGATAATAGGGATGGAAATTAGTAGAGACAGATCAAAGAAAGTGTTGAAGGTCTCTCAATGTTCTTATTTGAATAAAGTGCTCAAGATTTATGGTATGGATTGTGCTAAATCAGTGAAAGTACCTTTGGCTCAGCATTTTAGGTTGTCAAATGCAGATTCTCCAAAGTCAACTGCAGAAGTTGCTTATATGGCCAATGTTCCCTATGCTAATGCAGTTGGTAGTTTGATGTATCTTATGGTTTGCTCTAGACCAGACATAGGGTATGGAGTAAGTGTGGTTAGCAGGTATCTAGCTAATCCAGGTAAGAGTCATTGGGATGCAGTGAAGTGGTTGATGAGGTATCTAAATGGTACTAGGAATTATGGTTTGATCTTTGGTGAGCCTGATGAGTGTTGTAATCCTGTTCAAGGCTATGTTGATTCTGATTATGCAAAGGATCAGGATAGGGGCAGGTCTATTAGTGGGTATGCTTTTAAGGTGTGTGGTAATTTGGTGAGTTGGAAGGCAAGATTGCAAGGAGTTGTAGCTTTGTCTACAACTGAGGCTGAATATATTGCCTTGACAGAAGCTGTAAAGGAGGCATTGTGGCTAAGAAGATTTGTAACTGATCTGGGATTGAAGGTGCAGTGTCCAGTGATTTATTGTGATAGTCAAGGTGCTGTTCAGTTGGCTAAGAATAGTGTCTTTCATGATAGGACCAAGCATATCAAAGTGAAGTATCATTTTATTAGAAATGTTATTGAATCAAATGAAGTTGAAGTGGTGCAGCTGGGTACAGATGATAATCCGGCTGATATGCTAACCAAGGCATTGGCATTTGGCAAGCTTGAATTCTGCATCATAGCCTTGGGGATTGGTTGATCTGTGATCAATGTTTTGGTGTTCTTCAATGTGGCTTTAAGGTGGAGAGTGTGACTATATAAAGTCAACATTGAAGTCATACTTTAGTTTGTGTGTTAAATGTAATAGTTGGTAAAGTGTAAGGGGCAAAAGTGTTAATCTGATTGTTAGGTTGTTAATCCTTATTAACGACTATTTTGGGGATAAAATCACAGTTAGTTAGGGTTGTTGAGTCATGCTTTGCAATTCTCTGTAATCATTCTATTTCCTTTGTAATTCTCTTTGGTTTTCATCAATCAAGTGATAATCGAATGTTCTTGTTCATAATCGAGATTCTATTCTTGTTCAATTCATAACAATGAGGTTGCTACTCGTAATAGCCATAAGGCATAAAGTTAAGTCTTATTTGGATGTCAAATCGGAGTTTCTCAATGGTGAGCTGAAGGAAAACCGTATGCGTAAAACAACCAAAGGGTTTTAAAATTTGTGGGGAGGAACACATGGTCTACAAGATAAAGAAAATGTTATATGACTTACGACAAGCTCTTCGGGCATGGTACCAACAACCAGACATGACACTTAAAAAGCTTAGTTTTACTCGGCGCCATAAAAAACAAGTAGTATATATACAAAATCTTTGAAAAAAAAATCATTATAGTCAAAGTATCCGTCAATGATCTTATCATCACCTACTCAAGTAAAGAAAAGATCGAGTATTACAAAACAAAAATGAAGAAGTATAACATGAGTGATATTGGTTGCTTGTCATACTATTTGGGTATCTAGGTCGAACAAAACAAATGTTCAATAACCTTGAAACAATCAAACTATGCTAATTGTATTCTGAATTGTACATAATGTAGGATTCTATGTGCCCAAGACAAATAGAATATTGATGTGGTTAGTACGTTATGATCCAAGTCGGGTTATACCCATTAACAAGCTTAGCAAACACCAATTAATATTTAATTGATGATATGATCATGCAATTAAATATTTACACCAATTTAGAAAATGGGTTTTCTATATAAGTTGCATATGAGATGGAACAATTTATTGGGATATTTTGTTCAATAATATTATTTGAAGTGTTATTTAAATTAGTTGTATAACACCAAATAATAATGAGAGTATACTACTTATACAATTAATTGGTTAATTGTATAAACTAGTTAAAAGACTAGACAATACATGTGTGTATTAATGGTTGATATTTATAAAAGAAACTCTTTTTTCTAAACCTAAAACCGTCCACTATTATATGCATGTGCAAGAGTTTTAGATTCCCTTGATACACACATACATACATGCATGCTTATGACAACCCACTAGCTTGCTTTTGGGAAGAACAAACACATGCACCATGTCTCCACTAATTAGTTTTTATACTCTCTCAAACTCAGCTTATGTACATGCAACTAACAACAAGAAAACACTCCCAACTCTCTCTCTAAACCTACGGTTTCCAGCAGCAAGTTAGGAGGGTTTTGTGCTGAGTTTTGAGTTGTATTTGGTGTAATTTCTCCCTAACAAGAAGGTGTATTGCAAGAGCTTGGGGTATAGACACTTGAGGACCTCTACACTTGAGTTCTTGGCCATTTCAAACATCCAAAAGCTTTCATCTTGGTCGACTTTTCTGCTGGAGAAAGGTAGCAAATCACAGCTTCATATAGCTGTGATTTTATGTACATTTGTGTATGTTCATAGCTTGTCCATTCACATATTTAAGATCCTATTGTTTTGGGTTTTGTTTTCCATCTTAAAACTACATTTAGAACACAAGATTTTCAGATTATAAAATTGTTATAATCCTTAACATCCGCTGCGTTTTCTGAAAGTTTAAAAGGTTAAACTATGTTTTAGTGTTCTAACAAACCCAACAATGGCATCAAGAGCCGGTTATGTGGATGACTTGCTTGTTTTATCTTTTGAAATTGGTTTTAAAAGATGTTATTAGACATGTTATAGGCTGTTTTTGGGCTGGAATATTATGTCTTGTTGAAACCCCAACTTTCAAGGTTACATTACACATGCTTGTGATTAAACCTTGAAAGATATGTATGTTGATATGTTGATTGTTTGGATAATATTTAAAACCAAAAATTTCAGTTTATGTTGGCTGAAATTTAAAGGTTTTAAGTGGGGTTTCATTCTATATTTTGATGATTTGATCATTGGATGTTTTAGTGCATAACCTAGCCATTGACCTTATGATTGTTTGGATATTTATGATGGTTGTATTCATTCATTCGATTGGGTTGTATTATTTGTTATTTGTGCTTTGTTTCAAATGTAATTTATTTATTATTGGGTTGTAATAAATAGATTAGGTGTATTTTCATTTTACTAGATATCTTGTACTAGGACTTTATATCATTTAATATGAAGACATATACATTGGAAGCACAAAAGAGAAGACACAAGAAACATGGAGCATTTGGATGCGGTTTCTAGTGGGAGGTTCTTGGAACTTTTATGATGTGTTTGACCCTTAGAAAGACCAAATGACAACACTTGTGATGGCAAACAAGTGTTGTCAACATAAGGGCTATGGTTATGCACATATAATTGTTAATGTTTATGCTTGTTTAAATGTTTGTTGTTTGTTTGAGTGGTTGATGTTTTGACATGAATAACAAACTCATTAACATCTTAACAAGCTGAATATAAAATGGTTCTTAGTCATTAAGTGTTAATAAATGGTTATTAAAATGATTTAATGATTTTAAAGATTAAAATAGGTTTTAATTAAAGAACCATAAGGTACCTTGTATTTGAAAGCATGCAAATACAAGTACATAGAGTTCTCTAAACTAGAATTATGAAACCTCTAAACATTTAACAAACAAGTTTAACACCGTCCTTTTGCACAACACTTAAGCCATTTGGAAACTCTTAATGGGATAAAGGTCACCTAACCATTTTGAGGAAACTTGTGACTTAAGGTGGGAATACCACATTGGTGGGATAAAGGTCACCTAACTACTTATGTTGGTAAACTCACATGTGAGTGCAAGTAGGGTAACTTGATTTGCAAACCATGTTAAATGGATCACCTAAAATATGGTTTCCAAATGGTGTTGATGGGATTAACATGCCGACTTTGCATATGATGTTTAAAGTCGATCCCATACCTCTAGAAGTTGCAAATGGTTGCAATCGTTAATCGTTAACCACCTTATTAATTTAAATCGTGGGATAAAGGTCACCTAACCACAATTTAAATGTAATGTTGGGTTCTAGATTTTAATATATAAAATTGACCTTAAAAGGCATTAATTATTAAAATTAGCAATATCGAAAATACTAATATGGATCTTTGTTAAATTTGTAGATGGCCACTAATAATGAGAATCACGATAACTCATCCACATCAAACCAATCACTCCGAGCGATCCTCCAAAAGGAACGTCTAAATCATAACAACTTTATTGATTGGTATCGAAACTTGAGAATTGTTTTCAAGCAAGAGAGAAGATCATATATTTTAGACGACCCTATCCCCGATCAACCTAGCGAGGATGATGAGGAGGCCTTTAACGATTGGCTGAAATACACTGAGGACTCCGTCCAAGTGTCTTGTCTCATGCTAGCGAGCATGACTCCGGATCTCCAAAAGGAGTATGAACATCACGGAGCTTACAACATGATAACCCAGCAGAAGGAAACGTTCCAACAGCAAGCAAGGGTTGAGCGCTACGAAACGGTTCGAGCACTCCATGCATGTCGTATGGACGACAACCAATCTGTTTCATCTTATGTACTTAAGATGAAAAGTCATATTGACCGCCTCGAGAGGCTAAATTGTCCCGTCTCAAAGGAGTTAGCCACGGATTTGATCCTAAATGGCCTAACCAAGAAGTTCGAGACATTCGTGTTGAACTACAACATGAATGCATGGGACAAAAGCATTGGTGAGCTTCACTCAATGCTTAAAACGGCCGAGGCGGCCATGGGTAAAAGGGTTTTACCCGTTCTCACCATCAATGAAGGTGTGAACAACAAGAGGCCTCATCCTGCACCTAAGGCAAAGGTTGCCAAGGGTAAGGGACCCGTTAAGGGAAAGGGGAAAGGGGTGGTAAGGGTACCACCCAAACCACAAGAGAAGAAACAAAAGGTTGCTACTAATGACCCATGCTTCAAGTGTGGGGAGATAGGACATTGGGCAAGGAATTGTCCTGTCCATCTCCAAGAGTTGAAAGCAAAGAGGGATGCCGGGCAGACCTCAGGTACAATATACATGATTCATATTGATCTTAATGTTACATCTTCTAACACATGGGTATTGGATACCGGATGTGGAACTCACATTTACAATTTGTTGCAGGGGTTCACAAGAAATAGGGACTTCAAACAATGGGATGTTAGCCTCTTCATGGGCAATGGAACTAAAGTCTTAGTAGAAGCTCGTGGGGACTACATCCTAAGACTTCCAAGTGGTTTGGAAGTTATTTTGAAGAATGTTTTGTATGCTCCTAGTTTGACTAGGAACATTATTTCTGTATCCCAATTAAGACATATGATTATGTATTATCCTTTATTGAAAATGATATTCATATTTCTTTAAATGGTATGTTCTATTTTAAAGCTATTCCCATTAATGGTATTTATGAATTGGTTCATGAAAAAACTTTAAATAGTTCATTGTACCAAACTAACACCAAGAAACTCAAGTTGGACTTGAGTGATACCTATCTTTGGCATTGTCGTCTTGGTCATATAAACAAGAAACGTTTACAAACACTTCAAAAGAATGGTCTTTTACAAACAAATGAATGTGATTCATTTGATGTTTGTGAATCTTGTTTACAAGGTAAGATGACTAAGGCACCCTTTAGTAGAACTACGAAAGGGCAAAAGATTTATTAGGAATCATACATTCGGATGTATGTGGTCCTTTTAAACCAATGTCTAGGAATGGTGAAAGATACTTCATTACCTTTACCGATGATTATAGTCGCTATGGGTATGTGTACTTATTAAGGCATAAAGATGAAGCTTTTGAAATGTTCAAAATCTTCAAGAATGAAGTAGAAAATCAACTCAATAAGTCAATTAAAGTTCTTCGTACCGATAGAGGAGGTGAATACCTTAGTGATGCTTTTCAAGATCATCTTAGGAGTTATGGGATTGTCTCACAACTCACTCCACCTGGAACACCACAACATAATGGTGTGTCTGAGAGGAGGAATCGAACCTTATTGGATATGGTCCGATCTATGATGGCGAGAAGCACATTACCTCTATCATTTTGGGGTTTCGCTTTGCTCTCCGTGGCCCGTATTCTGAATATGGCCCCAACCAAAAAGGTGGAAAGGACACCTTTTGAGATATGGCATGGAAGAGTTCCATCCCTATCATACTTAAGGGTTTGGGGATGTGAGGCTTATGTTAAGACTCCCACCCTAAACAAATTGGATGTCCAATCCACCAAGTGTATCTTTGTTGGATATCCTAGAGATTCTATGGGATATTATTTCTATGATCCACTGGAACAAAAGGTGTTTGTTGCCAGAAAGGGTGAGTTCTTAGAAGCAAAGTTCCTTATGGAAGGAGCTGGCAGTAGAACAGTGGATCTTGAAGAGGATTAAGAACCACAACCCGATACACGTTTGGTTGAAACTAGCACTCAACATGAGGATGTTGAGGAAGATCAAGGGGTTGATCAATACACACAAGACGTTCGCAGAAGTGGTAGAACTAGTAACCCACCTGAAAGATATGGATTTTTCATGGATGGATGCTATGTGGTAGATTCTGATGAACCAACCACATACCATGATGCAGTGTCCAATACGGATTGTGACAAATGGCTTGAAGCCATGAACGTTGAGATGCAATCCATGTATGACAATCAAGTATGGGACTTGGTTGTACCACCTCTTAACTCCAAAGTAGTTGGAAGTAAGTGGGTTTTCAAGAAGAAGACTGATATGCATGGAAACTTGGATACTTATAAAGCTAGACTTGTAGCAAAGGGTTTCACTCAAACTCAAGGGGTTGATTATGATGAAACCTTCTCACCTGTTGCGATGCTAAAGTCTATAAGGATATTGTTTGCCATAGCTGCTCATTATGATTATGAGATTTGGCAAATGGATGTCAAAACCGCTTTCCTAAATGGATATCTTGAGGAAGATGTCTACATGGTTCAGCCTGAAGGTTTTGTCGATCCAAAACATCCTAATAAAGTATGCAAGTTAAAGAAATCAATCTATGGATTGAAACAAGCATCGAGAAGCTGGAATCATCGTTTTGATGAGGAAGTCAAGAAATTTGGCTTCATCAAAAACGCTGATGAAGCTTGTGTATATAAGAAGGCTAGTGGGAGCACAATAACTTTCCTAGTATTGTATGTTGATGACATACTACTATTTGGAAATGACATTCCAACCTTGGAAGGTGTAAAAACCTGGCTTGGAAGTTGTTTTTCCATTAAGGATCTTGGTGAAGCCGCCTATATTCTGGGAATAAAGATCTATAGGGATAGATCAAGGCGGTTGATTGGTTTGAATCAAAGTGCATACATTGATAAGATCTTGAAAAGGTTCAAGATGGAAAACTCTAAGAAAGGTACCGTACCTATTCAAAGAGGAACGATGTTGAGTACGACTCAATGTCCAAGCTCAAAGGATGAGCAAGATAAAATGAAGGGAATCCCATACGCATCTGCTATTGGATCCATCATGTATGCAATGATATGCACTCGACCGGACGTGTCATACGCCTTAAGCATGACAAGCCGTTACCAGCAAAATCCTGGAAACAGTCATTGGATGGCTGTTAAGAACATACTTAAGTACCTAAGGAGGACAAGAGATATGTTCCTAATCTATGGATCTGGTGACGAGGAACTCGTTGTAAAGGGTTACACGGATGCGAGTTTCCAAACCGATCGTGATGATTCTCGGTCACAATCGGGATACATCTTCATTCTGAATAGAGGAGCGGTCTCTTGGAAGAGCGCCAAGCAGGATGTGGTGGCTCTATCAACTACAGAATCAGAATACGTCGCCGCCTCATTGGCAGCTCAAAAAGCTGCATGGTTGAAGAAATTCATTGCCGATCTAGGGGTTGTCCCTTCCATTCAAGACCCCCTAGAAATCTTTTGTGATAACGAGGGTGCGATTGCTCAAATCAAGGAACCCCGTGCTCATCAAAAGACTAGGCACATTGAGCGGAGATTCAACTACATACGAGATGATGTTGAAAAGGGAAAGATATGTATTCGCAAAGTTCACACGGATCAAAACATTGCGGATCCTCTCACGAAGCTCCTTGAAAAGGCAAAGCATGAAGGTCATACTTGTGCCATGGGACTTCGATATTCTAGTGATTGGATTTGATCTATATATTTTGTATTTGGATATGTGGAACTCTTTATTATTTGAATAAAATTATTTGGTTATAATGTTTCAATTAATGTTCCAACTTAGCATGTTTAATCCTTGAGTAAATTGTTTACTCTAAACGTTCGTAGTCGTTCAGACTTGTGGGAACAAGTATGAGGGAAAGACTATTATGAATTTGGATTGGTTGATATTCATAAGGATGAATATAGAGCAATGTAACGCCCCGAAATTTCCCGAAACAAGCCATTTAATAATAATGGGCTTTTAAGGGTTAATTTAAGAAATAAAGGGGTAAATTAGTGGGCTATGGATAAAATTAGTCTTAATAGGCTAGGCTTAATGGGTTTAAGGGCCCTAATCAGCCCTTAAACATGCATGAACAGCTCCATCTTCACCATTTCAAACCCTAGCCACCAAATTCGTAGAGAGAGAAAGTAGAGAGAGAAAGTGAAGAAATTCAAGATTTAGAGCTTGAAGGTTTGAAGGATTGAAGTTCTGATGGATTGGAGCATCAAAACACAAGGAAAGAGCAACAAAACAAGGTAAGAATCGACCTCTAAGGCCCTCTGTAGATCAAACCCGGATTCTAGGGTTTTGGGGTTTTGAAAAGTTTAAAGAAACACATAAAGGTCGAATTTTTACGTATGAAAACGTGTAAAAAGCTTAGATTTGAGTTCATGGAAGGTAAACTAAGGATTTGGACGTAAAAAGTTAAGATTTTGGGTTAAAAACGGGCTGGATCTGAGTTTTTGTTTATCCAGCGAAACTGGGCCCCGATCCAGCGAATTTAAATATTCATCCAGCGAAACTGCACATTAGTTTAGCGAGACTAGGAGAAGTTCCAGCGAAACTACAGTTTCGCTGGGGCGAAACTATAGTTTCGCCGGTAATCTCACTAAGACCTAGACTGACCTATAGACTTCGCAAGAATAGGGAATTCCAACGAAAGTTGGGCGCTCAAGGCAGCGAATCTGTCTAGCGAAACTAGCAGAAGTGCTGCCCAGCGAAACTGCAAGCGAAACTGTAGTTTCGCTGTAGCGAAACTATGGGCGAAACTATGAAGAAAATGATGTTTTTGCATATTAACTTTCGTGCAGCTAGAGTATTCAGGCTATAGCTTAAGTGACTTAAAATTTAAGTTACTTGGAAGAGTTCAGGTGAGTTCTAGACCCCTCCTTTACCTGTTTTCAATGTTTTGGGGTGATATGCATACTAAAATACGTACTTTAATGAGAACGGTTTTTAAGACCTTTTATCAAGAAAAATAGAATTTCCTAAAGTAAAATATGCTATTTAAACAGTCCAAAATAATTTTCGGGCGCGCTGACCTGGCAGCCCGGCCCCAGCCAAGGGGTGTTGCCCCTTGGACCCCACTAGGGGCTGCCGCCCCTAGAACCCCGCTATCAGGGGCTGCCGCCCCCGAACCCCCGCTGTCCCGCGGAGGGTCAGTTATCTGGTACATCTCTCATGATTGATGAAATGTGAATGCTTAGACTAAGAGTTTGCTTCTTATTATGTATTGTGTTGTGTTATATTATGTATAATTTAAACATGACAGTGAAACATAAAGAAAGGTTATGAGGCCCATAACATGTACCTTGATAAAGTGATAAAGTAAAGCCTTGCAAGCAATTGATAAAGGAGGGTTGCATTCGTTGTACCCTCACCAGTGATAAAGTGATAAAGTATGCTCGAACAGGCAGGTCAGTAAGTCCTGAATTGGCATGACAATAATGGCCTGATCGGGTACGGCAGTAAGTCCTTAATTGGCATGTCGGTAAAGTCCTAGGCGAGCCTAGGCACCGATAGTGACAGAGAATTGACGGATAAAGAAGAGTAATAAATAACAATAAATGATAAAGTAATGATAAAGTGATAGCTTGTGTGTATTTATATTTTGATAGACAATGATTGTTTTCAACTGATAAAGCTAATATCTCTTACGCAAGTTATTTAGCAAAGTAAACCTAGAATTCACTCAGCGAAGCTGACTTTTGTATGCATATCAGTTGACAGGTAAGAGTTAGAGCTTATGGGATGTGAGCATGGAATGGAAGCTTCTTGGCACTCAAAGACTGGCATCCCCGATAAAGAAAAGCTTAAAAGGACATTTAAATAGTTTTGATGTTTAAAGACAATGTTTATAATTTAATTTAACTACGTTGTAATGGGTTGAATTACGGTATATTTTTCCGCTGCAATATATATATTTATACACACATGAGTAAATAATTGCTTTAAATCTATGTTCGCTGTGAATGGCCAACTGTGAGGCTTCCCTGAGAAAGGTGGGCCTTACAAGTTGGTATCAGAGCCAATGTTTAAGAGATTTGGGAAAACTATTTTAGTAACCGAAACTTAAACAGATAATGGGACCAAGTGTCAAGGATGCCAGTCCAAGAAGCTCCATGCCAAGAGGTAACAATTAGGTTGTAAGTATTGTTATAATGGGTAGTGCCTTCTTATTTAAGTTAGAATCGAGGTAGGGTATGATAAGGATATCTGTGATGCCTATCTGAATTTATGTCGCTTATATGTGCATAGATTAGGTATAGTAGGTTTGGGTGTTGGTGTGGTTCAGGATAGGAAAGTTTATGGCACGGGAAGTTCTGTAAGCAGTTAATCACAACTGGCCACTGTTATTAAAAATTTACAAAACTTGTCGTGAACTGAACTTGCCTTGAAAGGACCATATTAACATTCTGAATCTTATAGGGAGTAGAACGAATGGCACCTAAGAAAGAAGTTCCAACAATGATCACCCGGAGAAGCACTAGGGGAAGGCCCCCGACTAAGGCAAAGGAAACTGCAAGTGCAACTGTGAAGCCAACAAAAAGGTCAACCAGAAAGCCGGTTGAGGAACCGATTAAGGAGGAGGAGGTTGAGTTAGGAACGGGAGCCGAGGGGTCTACCCCTGATCAGGCCAAACTGAAAGAGACAGTAAAGGAAGCTATTGCCCAAGAGGTGCATCAAGTCCTGTCTGGAGTGATGCCCGCTCTGCTTGCGGAATTTGTGGAGCAGGTTAAGGGTGACAGTAAGAAGAGTACGGCTTCAGAAAAAGTTGATACGAAAGGGGCAGTCAAGACTGAGGAGTTGAGCGACGAGGGAGATCGTCTGGGTAACCATGATGGCCCTGAAGTGGAAGAGTGGGCGAAGGGGTGCAGCTACGGGGATTTTCAGAGGTGTAAGCCCCCAACGTTTGATGGTACTGGTAACGCTGCCACTGCTCAGTGAGTGCCGTGAAAACCAAAAGGTGAAGTTTGCTTCCCATTCCCTTTTGTATCCAGCACTGTGTTGGTGGGATAACATTGCTGAGTCTTACGGAGAGGAGGCCATTGAGAGGATGAAATGGCCGGAGATGAAGAGGTTGGTGCTAGAGGAGTACTGTCCGGAAAGAGAGCTTGACAAGGTCGAGCAAGAGTTTGTGAGTTTGGAGGCTGGAAATATGACTCACCAGGAGTACACTACAAAATTCAATGAAATGGCACGTCTGGTGCCTGATTTGGTAACTCCTGAAGCCAAAAGGATCAAGAGGTACATACAAGGGTTGCCTCTAGACATTCGTAGGAACATGGTCACTGCTCGACCTAGTACTTTTAGGTCAGCAGTGGACCTCAGTGGAAGGTTGTACGATCATCGTAGGCCGGTGACAGTGGGTGAAACAAAGAAAGTTTGGAACACTAATGGGAAGAGGTATGAAAGTGGTAACTACCAACCGGGAAACAAGAAAACGAGAGTGGATGCAAAACAAGCGATCGTGAAGGGGGTAGAAGAAATTAAGGAATGTGGGAAGTGCGGGAGGAGGCATCCTGGAGAATGCCGGATGGGTAGCCCTGGGTGCTACCGGTGTGGGAAGACTGGTCACTTGGTGAGAGAGTGCCCGAAAGTGGATAAGTGCTTCAACTGCCACGAGTCGAGGCACCGCAGCAATGATTGCAAGAAAGCTAAGGCGGGAGGCTCGGGAACTAGCGGGGAGGATGACAAAGGGCATGATGGAAAGCCCAAGGTCAAGGCAAGGGCTTTCACCATGAACAAGAAGGAAGCAAGGAAGGACCCAGACGTAGTGTCAGGTACGTTCCTTGTCAATGATGTTTGCGCCTCCATATTATTTGATAGTGGTGCCAGTAAGAGTTTTGTATCTGTATCCTTCTGTGCTACACTAGATGCTCAAACTAAGAAAATAGATGATGCCTTCGAAGTAGAAACGGCCGATGGTAAGTCCATTAGAATAGCCCGAGTGATAGAGGATTGTCACATTAAACTAGGAGGTCATTACTTTCCCGCACAGTTGTTTGCCATGCCCTTAGGAGGTTTTGACGTCGTACTAGGGATGGATTGGTTGGCTGCCCACGATGCTAACATAGTATGCCAACAAAAGATGATCCGATTAACGGCCCCAGATGGTAGTCCGATTACGATCTACGGTGATAACGATTGCAAGGTTCCAAGGATCATTTCCGTGATCAAGGCGGAGAAATGTATGAGGCGAGGGTGCGAAGCTTATCTAGCGTGTGTCAAGGATGTTAAAGATAAAGCGAAAGAGTTGTCCGATGTACCAGTGGTGCGGGACTTTCCTGACGTATTCCCGGAGGATCTGCCCGGAATACCACCGGATAGAGAGATAGAGTTTCAGATTGACTTGCTGTCAGGAGCCCAACCCATTGCCAAAGCACCCTACCGCCTAGCTCCCTCCGAGATGAAGGAGCTCATGTCACAACTGCAGGAACTCCTTGACAAAGGATTTATTAGGCCCAGCATTTCTCCATGGGGCGCTCCCGTGCTATTTGTGAAGAAGAAGGATGGCAGCATGAGGATGTGTATAGATTACAGGGAGTTGAATAAGCTGACCGTGAAGAATCGGTACCCTCTACCCCGGATAGATGATCTGTTTGATCAATTGCAAGGGGCAAGCTGGTTCTCCCGAATAGATCTCCGATCCGGATATCATCAACTGAAGGTAAGGGAGCAAGATATCCCAAAGACGGCCTTCCGAACACGCTATGGCCACTATGAGTTCCTGGTTATGTCTTTCGGGCTAACCAATGCTCCTGCGGCCTTCATGGACTTAATGAATCGCGTGTGTCGCCCGATGTTGGACCGATCAGTGATAGTCTTCATTGACGATATTTTGATATACTCAAAGAACAAAGGAGATCACGCTTGTCATATCAAGGAGGTGTTAGAAACTTTACGAAGGGAGAAACTGTATGCAAAGTTCTCTAAATGTGCCTTCTGGCTACGGGAGGTGCAGTTTTTAGGGCACATTATAAATTCCGAAGGAGTCATGGTTGATCCAGCAAAGGTGGAGGCAGTTACGCAATGGAATTCCCCAAAGACGCCATCCGAAATCCGTAGTTTCTTGGGATTGGCTGGCTATTATAGAAGGTTTATCAAAGATTTCTCGAAGATAGCTTCCCCATTAACAAGGTTAACGAGGAAGAACGTGGTGTTTGACTGGGGAAAAGAACAGGAAGAAGCGTTTCTGGAATTGAAGGATAGACTGACCAAAGCTCCTGTGCTAACCCTGCCAGAGGGAGATGAAGACCTAACGGTATACTCCGATGCTTCTTACTGCGGGTTAGGCTGTGTGTTGATGCAAAGAGGAAAAGTTATAGCTTACGCATCCAGACAGCTAAAGGACACGGAGGTTAATTACCCGGTTCACGACTTGGAACTTGCCGCAGTAGTGTTCGCATTGAAGATCTGGAGACACTATTTGTATGGAACTAAGTGCGCCATATTTACCGACCACAAAAGTCTGAAATATTTCTTTGAGTAGAAGGACCTAAATATGAGACAAAGGAGGTGGTTGGAGTTGATAAAGGATTACGACTGTGAAATCCATTATCACCCGGGTAAGGCGAACGTGGTAGCCGATGCCCTGAGCCGAAAGGAAGGATATGAACCGATCCGGGTGAAGGCGTGCCAACTAGTAGTGACCCCAGATGTTATGAGGATGATAAGCAAAGCTCAAATAGACGCTTTAAAAGAGCAGCAAATCAATAAGGAAAGGATGGTGGGAAAATTGGATGAATTGGTAGAGAACACCTTGGGTGTTAAGACCTTCCATGGCAGGATATGGGTTCCGAAGCATGGTGACTTGCGGGAAAAGATTATGGACGAAGCGCACAAGACCCGCTACTCAATTCACCCAGGCGCGAATAAGATGTACCACGATTTGAAGAAAGATTATTGGTGGCCCGGGATGAAGAGAGATGTGGTTACGTATGTAAATAAATGTCTCACGTGCCTACAGGTGAAGGCTGAGCACCAAAGACCTTATGGTTATGTTCAGCCATTAGAAGTACCAGAATGGAAGTGGGAACATGTTACCATGGACTTCATCACCAAGCTACCCCGCACGGCAAAAGGCCACGACGCGATATGGGTGATAGTTGACAGACTAACTAAGAGTGCGCATTTCCTTCCAATCAAGGAAGCAATTAGTTCAGAAAAGCTTGCTGAACTGTTTATCCGAGAAATCGTGGCGCGACATGGTATGCCCGTGTCGATTGTTTCAGATAGAGATATGCGGTTCACCTCGAAGTTTTGGAAAAGGTTCAATGAAGAAATGGGCGCGAGGTTGCATGTTAGTACCGCATACCACCCACAGACCGATGGGCAATCGGAAAGAACGATCCAGACACTAGAAGATATGCTTCGGGCATGCGTCATCGAATTTCGCGGTAATTGGGATGATCATCTGCCACTAGCAGAGTTCTCCTATAACAACAGCTACCACGCCAGTATTAAGATGCCCCCATATGAGTTATTGTACGGTCGACGGTGCAGAACTCCTATTTGTTGGGGTGATATCGGACAGAAGGAGCTAGGAAGCCTAGAGGTTGTGGAAGCCACAACGGAAAAGCTGGAGAAAATCAAGGAGTATATGAAGGCTGCAAAGGATAGACAAAAGTCATACGCCGATAGAAGGAGGAGACCAATAGAATTTAGCGTGGGTGACATGGTAATGTTAAAAGTGTCGCCATGGAAGGGGATTATCCGATTTAGGAAGAGGGGGAAACTGAGTCCCAGGTTTATTGGACCATTTAAGGTACTAGCACGAGTTGGGGATGTAGCCTACAGGCTAGACCTTCCAGAAGAATTAAGTGGGATTCACCCTACCTTTCATGTGTCGCACTTGAGGAAATGTTTAGCACCGGACGAGGTAGTCGTGCCTCTAAATGACATCGAAGTGGACGAGAAACTGAACTATGTAGAACAACCAGTGGCTATACTGGATCGGAAGGAGAAACAATTGAGAAATAAAGTAGTCAAGCAAGTTAAGGTGCAATGGAAACACCGAAAAGGGTCGGATGCCACCTGGGAATCCGAGGAGGAAATGAGACGCCAATACCCCGATCTGTTTAATGACGAGTCAGGTTTCGAGGACGAAACCTAAATAAGGGGAGGAGACTTGTAACGCCCCGAAATTTCCCGAAACAAGCCACTTAATAATAATGGGCTTTTAAGGGTTAATTTAAGAAATAAAGGGGTAAATTAGTGGGCTATGAATAAAATTAGTCTTAATGGGCTAGGCTTAATGGGTTTAAGGGCCCTAATCAGCCCTTAAACATGCATGAACAGCTCCATCTTCACCATTTCAAACCCTAGCCACCAAATTCGTAGAGAGAGAAAGTAGAGAGAGAAAGTGAAGAAATTCAAGATTTAGAGCTTGAAGGTTTGAAGGATTGAAGTTCTGGTGGATTGGAGCATCAAAACACAAGGAAAGAGCAACAAAACAAGGTAAGAATCGACCTCTAAGGCCCTCTGTAGATCAAACCCGGATTCTAGGGTTTTGGGGTTTTGAAAAGTTTAAAGAAACACATAAAGGTCGAATTTTTACGTATGAAAACGTGTAAAAAGCTTAGATTTGAGTTCATGGAAGGTAAACTAAGGATTTGGACGTAAAAAGTTAAGATTTTGGGTTAAAAACGGGCTGGATCTGAGTTTTTGTTTATCCAGCGAAACTGGGCCCCGATCCAGCGAATTTAAGTATTCATCCAGCGAAACTGCACATTAGTTCAGCGAGACTAGGAGAAGTTCCAGCGAAACTACAGTTTCGCTGGGGCGAAACTATAGTTTCGCCGGTAATCTCACTAAGACCTAGACTGACCTATAGACTTCGCAAGAATAGGGAATTCCAACGAAAGTTGGGCGCTCAAGGCAGCGAATCTTTCTAGCGAAACTAGCAGAAGTGCTGCCCAGCGAAACTGCAAGCGAAACTGTAGTTTCGCTGTAGCGAAACTATGGGCGAAACTATGAAGAAAATGATGTTTTTGCATATTAACTTTCGTGCAGCTAGAGTATTCAAGCTATAGCTTAAGTGACTTAAAATTTAAGTTACTTGGAAGAGTTCAGGTGAGTTCTAGACCCCTCCTTTACCCGTTTTCAATGTTTTGGGGTGATATGCATACTAAAATACGTACTTTAATGAGAACGGTTTTTAAGACCTTTTATCAAGAAAAATAGAATTTCCTAAAGTAAAATATGCTATTTAAACAGTCCAAAATAATTTTCGGGCGCGCTGACCTGGCAGCCCGGCCCCAGCCAAGGGGCGTTGCCCCTTGGACCCCACTAGGGGCTGCCGCCCCTAGAACCCCGCTATCAGGGGCTGCCGCCCCCGAACCCCCGCTGTCCCGCGGAGGGTCAGTTATCTGGTACATCTCTCATGATTGATGAAATGTGAATGCTTAGACTAAGAGTTTGCTTCTTATTATGTATTGTGTTGTGTTATATTATGTATAACTTAAACATGACAGTGAAACATAAAGAAAGGTTATGAGGCCCATAACATGTACCTTGATAAAGTGATAAAGTAAAGCCTTGCAAGCAATTGATAAAGGAGGGTTGCATTCGTTGTACCCTCACCAGTGATAAAGTGATAAAGTATGCTCGAACAGGCAGGTCAGTAAGTCCTGAATTGGCATGATAATAATGGCCTGATCGGGTACGGCAGTAAATCCTTAATTGGCATGTCGGTAAAGTCCTAGGCGAGCCTAGGCACCGATAGTGACAGAGAATTGACGGATAAAGAAGAGTAATAAATAACAATAAATGATAAAGTAATGATAAAGTGATAGCTTGTGTGTATTTATATTTTGATAGATAATGATTGTTTTCAACTGATAAAGCTAATATCTCTTACGCAAGTTATTTAGCAAAGTAAACCTAGAATTCACTCAGCGAAGCTGACTTTTGTATGCATATCAGTTGACAGGTAAGAGTTAGAGCTTATGGGATGTGAGCATGGAATGGAAGCTTCTTGGCACTCAAAGACTGGCATCCCCGATAAAGAAAAGCTTAAAAGGACATTTAAATAGTTTTGATGTTTAAAGACAATGTTTATAATTTAATTTAACTACGTTGTAATGGGTTGAATTACGGTATATTTTTCCGCTGCAATATATATATTTATACACACATGAGTAAATAATTGCTTTAAATCT
The DNA here is from genome assembly GCA_024085815.1 of Flaveria linearis. Classification (NCBI taxonomy): domain Eukaryota; kingdom Viridiplantae; phylum Streptophyta; class Magnoliopsida; order Asterales; family Asteraceae; genus Flaveria; species Flaveria linearis. The sequence goes on from CM044008.1 coordinate 26,752,178, forward strand.
ATGTTCGCTGTGAATGGCCAACTGTGAGGCTTCCCTGAGAAAGGTGGGCCTTACAAGCAAGGGGTTGCTACCAAGGTTCATAGATATTTGTGGGATACAAATATTGGACTAACCCGCATCTCAAATTTTACTATATGGAATCTTATTGATTGATCATAAGTAAATTTGAGTAAAGGCGAATATCATTTGGTATCCTCTGACCTAAGATACATATTGGGTTTTGATATTCACTAAGTGTTATACCTTGAGCAAATTTTTCACTATCCTGAAATAGTGGACAGTACATAAGGGTATGTTCAGGTATAACACGAGGTGTTTGTGAGAAACGTATGTAGTCAAGATGGAATTTGTTCCTCTTATTCGTTGAGAGTTAGATGTCTAAGGCCTGATTAAGTTAAATCAACAAGGGATGATCATTCTGTGTCCTTGGATTTAACATGACATCTGTAACAAAAGGATAGATGATTGATTCACCTAAATCATTTCAAGTAGGGTACTTGAATAGGATGATGTTATTGAATGGCTATAAGTCATGCGTATTAAGGGTAGTAAACCGTTGTTAGGCGTTATTTACTGCTTGCATCAATCTTCTATGAATCTTGGGCAAGTGGGAGATTGTAGGATTCTATGTGCCCAAGACAAATAGAATATTGATGTGGTTAGTACGTTATGATCCAAGTCGGGTTATACCCAATAACAAGCTTAGCAAACACCAATTAATATTTAATTGATGATATGATCATGTAATTAAATATTTACACCAATTTAGAAAATGGGTTTTCTATATAAGTTGCATATGAGATGGAACAATTTATTGGGATATTTTGTTCAATAATATTATTTGAAGTGTTATTTAAATTAGTTGTATAACACCAAATAATAATGAGAGTATACTACTTATACAATTAATTGGTTAATTGTATAAACTAGTTAAAAGACTAGACAACACATGTGTGTATTAATGGTTGATATTTATAAAAGAAACTCTTTTTTTAAACCTAAAACCGTCCACTATCATATGCATGTGCAAGAGTTTTAGATTCCCTTGATACACACATACATACATGCATGCTTATGACAACCCACTAGCTTGCTTTTGGGAAGAACAAACACATGCACCATGTCTCCACTAATTAGTTTTTATACTCTCTCAAACTCAGCTTATGTACATGAAACTAACAACAAGAAAACACTCCCAACTCTCTCTCTAAACCTACGGTTTCCAGCAGCAAGTTAGGAGGGTTTTGTGCTGAGTTTTGAGTTGCATTTGGTGTAATTTCTCCCTAACAAGAAGGTGTATTGCAAGAGCTTGGGGTATAGACACTTGAGGACCTCTACACTTGAGTTCTTGGCCATTTCAAACATCCAAAAGCTTTCATCTTGGTCGACTTTTCTGCTGGAGAAAGGTAGCAAATCACAGCTTCATATAGCTGTGATTTTATGTACATTTGTGTATGTTCATAGCTTGTCCATTCACATATTTAAGATCCTATTGTTTTGGGTTTTGTTTTCCATCTTAAAACTACATTTAGAACACAAAATTTTCAGATTATAAACTTGTTATAATCCTTAACATCCGCTGCGTTTTCTGAAAGTTTAAAAGGTTAAACTATGTTTTAGTGTTCTAACAAACCCAAGTTATATTGGTTGCTTGTCATACTATTTGGGTATCTAGGTCAAACAAAACAAATGTTCAATAACCTTGAAACAATCAAACTATGCTAATTGTATTCTGAATTGTACATAAATGGGAGATTGCAACCTATAAATGGGAGATTGCAACCTATTAAGGTGAGTTAATGAACGCCACTAAGTATAGGCGTTTGATTTGGAGCCTACGATACATCAAACATATTTCTAAGTGTGATGCGACCAAACTTATTACACCATTTTTCTTTAAAGGAAGTTAAATATCCAATCTGGGAGTGAGGGATTGATCGTGCTCCAGGCCTAGATGGGTTTAACTTCGCTTTTACTAAAATGTTTTGGACGTATCTTGAAAGCAATTTTATTGTGGCGTTTTCTCAGTTTTCTAAAGATGACATTGTTAACAAAGTTTGTGGTTCCTCATTTATGGCTCTTATTCCCATAAAGACTAACCAAAATTCATTTCACTATTACCAACTCATATTCTTGATTAGATGTATAAGTAAGGTGATTTCTAAGGTCTTGATAAATCAGTTAAAACCTATAACAGGTGCGTCATCTCTTATGATTTTCTAAGGACTTTTATTTTTATTTTCTAACCAAGAATACCAGTATAAACCTTTTCTTTTCAAGATTGATTTTGTGAAAGCTTTTGACTCTCTTAGTTAAGGTTTTATTGATTTAATTCCATCCCAAACGAATTTTCCTTCATGGATCAGTATTGGTAAACAACTTCCCTACTACGACAATCCAATGTTATAGGGGCTCCGTTAAAGTGATCTTTATCGTCTTTTTTTGTTTTGATATGGAAGCTAACTTGTTTTATTACAAATGCGTGCTCAATGAGGATTTGAATGGTATCGTCCCTCCAAACAATGGTCTAATATGCGGACAAGGTTCTAATGCTTGGGGTTGATCAACTTCTAACATGTACAATACTGCAAGGTTAACGAGATGTTTCTCTGGTTTAAAGATCAATATGAATGTCTTGTTTTTTTGGAATTGGGTTGGGCATGGAAGACACTATATGGCTAATATCTAATTATCTATGCCCGGAAAACTTTATCGAATTAGTAGGACAATTCCCTTTCATTTATTTGGGCTTAATGGTATCAACTAATCAAACACGAATTGGACCAAAAATTGGTGGCCCAACACGTATATGGTTTGTAGACTTACAAAGCCCATATGTGGGGACTTGCTTGACCGGTTGACCCTACAAGTATAACAATTTTGATGAAAATTGAACACTTTATAACATGTTTGGCTTGCAAAAAGCCTGTTAGTTTTTATTAAAAACATTTTTAACATATCATGACCATGTATGATGTATCCGGGCTGGTGCCGAGGATTTAGGGGCCCTGAACGAGTTAGAAAAGTAGGTCTCAAACAAAAAAAAATTCTTTTACCGTTTTCTAATGGGTTTTAAATTATTTGTTAGTAATAGCCTAATTAAACGATTTAAATGGTTTATAATCATATATGATTAAAATGAGCTAATTTAAAGTGTATAATAAACTAATTTAAATTGTTTAATAGATCAATTTTATAGAGGATTTTCTTTTAGTATACATATTATATATATACACACACACACATATAATATAATTTTTTTAAAAAAATTAGGTCTCATGAAAGATTGGGCTATGTGCGGTCGCCCCTAATTTTACGCTAACCCTGGATGAATCCCAGCCCGGAAAAAGAATAAAAGAGAAAATCAATATAACATTCACTCAGTTACAGCTTTAATAACCGTAGCAATACACAATCAAATTTTATATAAATCAATGCGTCCAATATTTGGTCGATCGATATTATAGTACATGATAAACATTTATGAAACTATTACTTAAGGTGTCATTAAGTTTTCATACAACTTAATTACCCCATATTTAATTCTTTTAGAATACTATCAATATGTATTTGTACATTCTCATTCCTTAATTAGAATTAATCTATGTATCTATATTATATTATAATACACATGAGAAAGATAAAAAACAATTTTACATAATTTTAAGAGTTTAAGTTATTACAAATTTAAAAACATATGGTGCAATCTTTTAAAGTTAGAATATTAAACCAACTTATTCATGATTTTTAAATGCCTATAACATTTTCACATGTTAATTAATTTGTAAACAAAGCTACATCATAAAAACAAACAATTTATTCTATTTAATTTGAGTATAATATTATTATAATTTTTTCTATTTTTAAAACTTTCCCATGTGTTCACTATTGTATTATGTGGGCTCCTCATTTTTTGTAAGTATAAACGTTCGAATAAGTGTCCCATCAAGTCTTGAAAAACGTTCGTTTTTATATAAATCAACAATAAAATTTTCATTATATAATCAATATTAAATTTGAAACAAGGAATTTATTAACTCTATCAATTTTTTAAGAAAGTTCGTCAACTCCCCCATATTAACCTCCCTGTTTGTTGGATGTCTTATAAATTGTGATGTCTTTACATTTTCAACGTAAATAAATAAATTTTATATTAAAAAAACTTCAGGAATATAATGATATTTTTAAAATTTTAAAACATTTTAAGACCAAGTAAATCATAAATATTACTTGTGCTAAAATAATTTTAACTAATAAATATTGGGTGTAATCTTTCTAACCACATATTAGTCCGCCTCTCATGACAGAATTATAATTATAAATACTCATTTATTTACAACTTGTATCGTTAAGTCAAACTTTACATTTCTTTTTCCATTCAGATTCCCTATATTAACCAACCCTGAATCCACCACAGTTTCACACTCCCTTTTTTAACATTGACCGAAAATTCCTCGTTTATATATGTTATTCCACCCTGTAGTGCTTCAAGTGGGTGTTAATTAAAGATAACTAAAATATAGACTCGTGTTGAAAATATATTGTTTTAAAATGGGAAGAAGTAAATGTTCGTTAATGTGTCTAGCTGTTCAATCGTTTTCGAATAAACTAAAAAACATGCAGTTTACCAACTCAGCTGAACTTATTATTTGTTACATTAATTTGTTGCTATATATTTCGTATAGTGGTTCAACCGGCGGTTGTAAATCTATCTATATAGATTGATAAATTAAAAAAAAAAAAAACTAACTTGATTGTCATATGGTTTTTCTTTATGGTCTCCACCTCCACATGCTATAATCATAATAAAAATATTATTTTAAACAAAAATTAATTATGTTAAACTTTTCAAATTTAATCTTAATTGTCAATTTTTATTTTAAACAATATTATAGAAAATCAATTAAGTCAAACTTTACAAATATAATAATATTTTATAAATAAATAATTTCTTATTTAATATGATAATAATATCTTAATACTCAAAAACTTGATTTCTTAACAATTACATATCATGTGATTTAATATGATAGTGATTTTTTTAATTAAAACAAATTAAATAATTATTTTTATATCTCCTATTCAACCCATGTAGTACGCGGGTAATAACCTAGTGAGGTATATTTTCTTAAATTGTGTTTGTTGTTTTTTTATCAACGAATATATCTATAAAAAACTGTTTCTTTTTAATTCTCAACTAATATATCCATAAAAAGATACTTGTTTATATGATCACATCCCCTAACAACAAATATATTTAAAATATTTGGACCAACAATATGACATGTACGCTGAGTAATGCATTTGACTTTAAAAACATTGGTTTTAACCAGCCCTTTTTAAAAATAATAATAAGTTGGTACCATATATATGCTTTGCAAGAAATTCTCAATTCAGTCAACAGAAGCCACCCATAATTCCACCACCAGCATCCAAAAATGAGTCGATTCAATATATTCAACTCTTACATAATATTCAAAGTAAATATTGAGGACACTGTTACAAACTATCTTTCCATGAACATTCGTATCTTCCAATATTCTTCTCTATTTCCTTTTTTCATACATATAACATCCCCAAGATATCCAAAATCCACACAAATTTCTACAACAGTTTATGAACATGTGGTACAAAACACCAACAAATCTTCTACTTGTTTCTTTCTTCTTTCTCCTGTTCAACTTGCATGTGTTCTCTCAGTCAAATAACAACAGTATCCCACATGGAGGCGCGATAAGAGACGGCCAAATCATCGTCTCTCCAAGCGAGGATTTCGCGCTTGGGTTCTTCAGTCCCACGAATTCGAGTCTACGATATGTTGGAATATGGTATTACAGGATACCTGGTCAAACAGTCATATGGGTAGCCAATAGAGATACTCCACTGTCCGGTAATTTTGGTGTTTTCGGCATTCAAAATGATGGGAATTTGAGTCTTTCTGATGGGAATGGTACGGTATACTGGTCGACAGAGAGCTTTCCGTTGGCTGGTAATCTTACAGCTATGCTTGTTGACACTGGGAACTTTATTCTGTCAACGGTTGCGAATGCTGGAGATGATCAAAACGCGTTATGGCAAAGTTGTGAGCATCCGACGGATACTTACTTACCAAATATGAGAGTTTACATGAATTTAACAAGGGGAGATGGTGTTTCTTTCGTTTCATGGAGAACTAGTAATGACCCTTCAAGAGGGAACTACTCTATGGAAGTTGATCCTCGTGGTTCGCCACAGATCATCTCTTGGGACGACTCACGTCGTCGTCGTATTTGGAGATCTGGTCCATGGAACCAGCAGATATTCACTGGGATGCCACAGATGAGATCTATATTTTTATCTGGCTTTAGACTAGTTCCAGCAGATGGTGATCTTATGTACTTCATATTTAACAATCCAAATAGGACACTTTTTATGAGGTTTTTGATAAAATGGAACGGCGAAATAGAGCAGTTGACGTGGGATGAAGGAAGGCGCGTATGGGATGTGTCGTTGACGCTGCCTTCGACTCCATGCCAAGAGTATAACAGGTGTGGTAGTTATGGAATCTGCAGCACAAGTAATACCCCTTCTGTGTGTTCTTGTATGCAAGGGTTTGAACTCAATTCTAATGGTCAATGTGCTAGAAGAACCCCTCTAGAATGTGGATCAAATTCTAGCAGAAATGATGGATTTCTAAGGTTAAATGGAGTGAAATTGCCTGATATTGCCACCACTACATCAGATGCAGATAATCAAGAGGAGTGTAAACAGGTATGCTCCAATAATTGTTCGTGCACAGCCTACGCCTTCGTCTCTGGGATAGGGTGTTTAACCTGGTTTGGTGATTTAATCGATATCGAGAAATTTGATGAAGGTGGAGAAACAGTTTTCATTCGCCTTGCAGATGCAGAATTAGGTAATTCCGATATTATCCTCTTTTTTCGCATTTGTCTTAACTAAATTTCGATCCGATCTCTCTTTGGATAGGACAGAATACAATATCTGATTGTTCATGAGCTATTCTAATTAAATTTTTACTAATTTGAGCAAGTTTTTGGTGCTTAGGAGGTGGAGAAGCATCCAAGACCGCAATTATAGCAATATCAGTAGCTGGAGCAATTGTTTTTGGTCTAATTGTATGGCTAATCTGGAGGTACAGGCAAAACATCAAAGGTATGCTTCATTTGATCTTAAGATATCTTTCATAGTTTAACATTTTGGACAATATACACTACAAACATTGCCTCATCAAATATAGTATATGTCGATGAAGAATTCGTCGGTATACTATACTGAGGTATATAATTGAGTCCCAAATGTGTTGCAAGGATTGATTATACTGTATAATATCTTAACATTCTTCATATACTATGACGAACAGAAATCTTGAATCATTGGAAGCAAAAGAAGAATTTGCTACTACTTTCTCAAGGATCACATAGCTTAGACATTTCTGCAGGTGCAACAAGACCGGTTGATCTTTCAGTTGAAGGAAAAACATTTGAAGGAAAATTGTTCAGTCTAGTATCATTAGAATCTGCTACAGATGGTTTTGCTAATAAAAACAAGCTCGGTCAAGGCGGATTTGGCCCTGTACATAAGGTTAGCTTTTCTTTCTTGAGCAAATTTCTTTTACCTATTTTGGACCCCAAATGACACCCCTTTGTGTTCTATAGATTTTAATATATATAGTAGATTAATACAAACTTAACAAGCTTTTGTATGCTTGTTCTTTTTCCAGGGAATCCTGTCTAGTGGCCAGGAAATCGCGGTAAAGAGGCTATCAAAATCGTCTGGACAAGGCATGACGGAATTCAAGAATGAGATGATTTTGATTGCTAAATTGCAACACATAAATCTTGTTAGATTGCTCGGGTATTGCATCGAAGGGGAAGAAAATATGCTAGTTTATGAATTCTTGCCAAACAAAAGCCTTGATACATTTCTTTTTGGTATGCTTTTCACCCCCTTTTCATGTTACATCTATTTCTACACCAGCTCAAGATAATTGATGAGATCATTGTATTTGTAATGACAGACGCAAAAAAGAAAGTGCTTCTAGATTGGAAAACTCGATTTTTGATTATTCAAGGGATTGCAAGAGGTCTACTTTATCTCCATCGGGATTCTAGGCTTCGCATCATTCATCGTGATCTGAAAGCTAGCAACATCTTGCTTGATAAGGACATGATCCCCAAAATTTCAGATTTTGGCATGGCTAGAATATTTGGAGGGAACCAAAACGAGGCAAATACAATACGCGTTGTAGGCACATAGTAAGTTGAAAATCATTAAAAAAAGTCCCATTATTACATTGTTGTAACTTTTTCTAACAAACCCTTCCTACAGTGGTTACATGGCTCCAGAGTATGCAATGGAAGGCTTTTTTTCGGTGAAATCTGATGTTTATAGCTTCGGGGTTTTGCTACTAGAAATCATTAGTGGCCAAAGAAACACAAGTTTTCGCTCCCATGACTCCTCAAACCTAATCAAACACGTAAGTAATCATCTTCTTTACCCCCTCCGTCTTGTACTCATAGTTGAGTTCGAAACATGTTAGTTACAATCCATATACTTAGCGTAAATAATATAGAAACATAATAGCATTAAGTAGAGCTGTTTTAAACGAAGTTCGATGTGCTTGCTAAAAAAGTAAAACTTCCCTTAAAGTACTCTACTTTTTAATCCGATTCACACTTGTTGGTTTGCCCCAATATCATTATATCTTTTGTAGTTAATTTACTGTTCAATTTTCTTTCTTTTAACCATATTGATAGTTAGCAACATTGATTTGTAGGCATGGAATCTATGGAAGGATAGGAAACCACAAGAACTAATTGATCCATCAATTTTAGATTCATGTAACGAGAAAGAAGCATTACAATGCATCCATGTAGCGATGTTGTGTGTACAATTTTCCGCAGTTCATAGACCAACTATGTCATCGGTGGTGTATATGTTGGAGAGTGAAAGCACTAGTCTCCCTCTACCAACACAAGTTGGGGATATATCACTAAACTCCGATGAAATGGATTTAATCATGGAAGGTAAAAAGATCACTCTTCCGTCGAATGATGTTACAATTACAGAAGTGATTGGGAGGTGACCATAGAAGGCAAAAGAACAATATGTTGTATGTATGATTTGTGTGTTTTAGTGTGCACATAAACAAAGAGAAGAAGTTCCATACTTTCATTCTTTGTAGTTTGTTGGGAATTGCAAATACATACAGTTAGTATAGTTATTTATTTATTAATTTGACAGCAAAAGAAAAATACTAGAGAAGTTGAAAAACATTTATTAGCGTATAAATAAAATCTTGATGTTTGGTTGTTTATTGTTATGTCTGAATGTCTATGTCTATTTTGGCAAAACTGATGATTACCATGAGAGTTGACCTCAAGAGATTCAAATAACAAATTAAGGGAAGCAAATTGACTTTCAAAACTCAACTTTCCTACTGAGAGATGCTACAAAATAGCAAATTAATGTCATAACCAAAGAAAACAAAATAGTCGTAGAACTTGTAACTTGTGTTTCAAATTAAGTTAAAACATCGATACTTTGGCTGCGTTTGGTTAGAAGAATGGAATTGAATGGAATGGAATTGAGAAACTAGTATACTTTTCAAGTAAAATTATGTTTGAGTGGGTAATGAAATGTAAAACCCAAGGGAATGTTTCACCTCAAATTCCCTTGGTTGTGGAATTTCAAAATCCTTCCACCTAGAGAGGGAATTTGAAATCCCACAACCAAGGGAATTTGAGGTGAAACATTCCCTTCGGTTTTACATTTCATTACTCACTCAAACTTAATTTTACTTGAAAATTATACTAGTTTCTTAATTACATTCCATTCCATTCCATTCTTCTAACCAAACGCAGCCTTTGTGTTTTTTAATACCGAGAGATACTCGATAGAGTGAAGTGGATCACAGTTTGAGATCTGCTTGATTTAAATGAATATACATGTTCTGCTTCAATCCAAATTCTATAAGAAAACAAAGAATAGCTTGATTAGAACATATTAATATTACCATATAAGTATATATCCAAATAGGGGAGTGATCAAATGAGAACTCACTATTTTTGTAAGAATTCTAGTATTCAATAACAAAATGATAATTAACGGAAACATAATAAAAAATCATAAAACAAAAAATATAAAAAATAAAAACACAGAATTGTTTCCGTCCCTCGTTTCCCTCTATCATTAAAAAAAATAAAAAAAATCTTTTTTTACGAACGTCATTTTACACATATATAATACCTGGAATTACACATGTGTAAAACAGGATTTGCACATATGTAATGACTAATTTACACATGTATAAATAACGGGTGAATGATTTTTTTAAAAAAATATATCAATATGGTAGGTGTTGGAAAGATAAAAAAAATAATGAAATTAACGGTGAAATTTTTTTAGAAAAATAATGTCATGAAAAAAGTTATGAACGTTTTAAAAAAAGATGAAAGTGGCATGTGACTTGTATGTGACTAAAATATGTGGTTAATATTAGTTTCTAGAGTTCTCACAAAAAAAATGTGTTTTTCAAGATAACCCTACCCTATCCAAATATATATGTATATATTTAATATTATTATTTGATGTAAATCTTGTATATTTATCATGTATATCTTTTTCTACTTTTTTTAGAGGATTAGTTAGGTCATTGTTATCTATTTGTACTCTTTAACATTTAGGCCTGTAAATAAACCGCACGTTCATGAACTGTTCATAAACTGTTCGGCATGAAATTCGTTTATGTTCGTTTATTTAGTAAATAGATGAACATGAACAAAAGGTTTGTGTTAGTTAAATGAATAAACATGAACACATGTTTTGTTCGTTCGTTTACGCTCATGAACGTTCGTTTATGTTCGTTCATATATGTTCGTTTATGTTTGTTCCTTTACGTTCGTTTATGTTCGTTTATTTATATATATTATTATATTAATAAAGGGGTATTATGTGTTAATATTTGAAACATAAGTGTATTATGTTATACTAGAAACCTATAAGTTTAGTAAGGGGGTGTTTGTTTTTTGAAAAAACCTCTTCCCCACCTCTTCATCTGCGCGCTCGCAGACGCGGGAAGAGGTTTTTACTTCGCAGACTGTTTGTTTTCTGGAAGATGTTTCATTAAAAAACGTCTTCCTGACGTCTGCACAGAGAAGAGGTGGAACAAAGTCTTCACAACCTCTTCTAAACTCTTCAGACTCTCATTTAAACCCTAATACCCATCTCTTCCCCACATACCCACCACCCCACTCCTCCCCACACATTTCCACGCCACCGTCGCCACCTCACCACCATCGCCACCTCGCCACCATCGCCACCTCGCCACCGTCGCCACCTCGCCTCCGTCGCCACCTCGCCACCTTCTCCAACTCGCCACGTCGCCACTTCGGCCCCCCGCCCCCTTCTAAATGCATACAAGAAGTTAACCTTGAGGTCAAGAAGATGATGTCGGCTTTGGCAGCGGAGGCGGAGGCGGTGGCGCTGCAGGTTTCAGGTACAGCGGCAGCAGCAGCGGAGTGTGAGTACAATAATGAAGACGATGGTTGATCTGTAGTGCACTTCAATGAAGAACCTCGAGCAATTCTTGTTGCTGTTAGGATGCTTTTGAAAATGGAAGCCATGTGAAGAACAAAACACTTTATATCTATTGAGAAGTTTTATCATCCACTCCAAAACCTAATTTCTCCGGCATACTGAAGCTTGATCGCAACTACGGGAAGAAGGTGTATGGAAAATTACCCCAAAACAACACCAGATATTAAGATCTGAATCAGATACAACACTAATTTGATTCTTTAATGATATAAATTTAATTTAGTATGTTACATAATATTTAATTAGTTAAATGAGAATGTAATCGTATGATTTTATGAATATTATTGTTGTGTTATATGACTTTTATTTATATTTTAATGTATTTCTATGACTTTTATTTATATATTAATGTATTAGTTGTTTTTAAAGTTTAAAAAATAAATTTAGTTTAAATACAAAATATTTCAGCATTTGCAGATGTTAAACAAAACAAACAGTGTTTTTCTTGCAGACTGCAGACATTTGGTCCACCTCTTCTGCTGCAAATGTCTGCAGATGTGGTCCGCAGACTGCAGACGTTTTCCTGCAGAAAAAACAAACAGCACCTAAGATTTCAGTTTCTACTAATACAACCAAAAGTTCCATGATGGTCATTTAACGTTGTTTTTTTGTGTTCAGTTGTGTTTGTTTATTATTGTTGATTTATATTCGTTTATTATTGTTCATTTGTGTTCATTTATGTTCGTAAAGTGTTCATTTAGCCTTTTAACAAATGAACACGAACGAACACAAATATTTTTATTTTTTAATAAACGAATATGAACAAAAAATCATGTTTGAATATGTGTTCGCGTTCGTGTTCGTATTCGTGTTTGGTAAAAATTAAAAGAACGCACACGAACATACTGATGTTCGTGTTTGTTCGGTTCATTCTAAGACCTATTAACATTGATGAACCATAACTGAATCAGTCTAAATAATAATGAACACTTGAGTACTAAATTTATTCATGAAAACCAGGCCGGCTTAAGCTTTTTGAGGGCCCTAAGCAGATACTAAAATTGAGGCCCTTCTTATAAACTTTTTTTGTTTTCCATCCTTAATTAGGTTCCATAAATTCTAAAACCAGCAAATCAGAACAAGTAGAAAGCAACTTGACATTTTGTTTTCATATTGACATAACAAGTAAATCATAATAGCCTAGTTCACACAATCTAATAGTCTAATTCACAAATAAATAAATCACAACAACCCAATTCACAAAAAGCCTAGTTCACACAATCAAATAGTCTAATTCACAAATAAGTATCTCACAACAACCCAATTCACAAAATCAAGTAGCCTATTTCACAAATCAGTTAATCACAAATGCAAGAAATATATCAAAGCGTAAAGTTAACTCATGAAGTATCAAGTGTCTATCAAAGAACAATGTTAACTCACTAAGTGATGTAACTACGAGGTAGAAGGTACTCACTAAGCTTCTTTAGACCAGTTTCTGGACCAACATAGAAAGTGGATGTCATTGCCAAATGATTGAGTGTTCTTCTGCAATAAATTTGCAGGTTGAATATATGAGATTTTACCCAAAATGTGGATCAAATAAAATATCATTGTTTAGCTTATAATCAACTAAATTGAAGTATTACTTCTTTACATTTATAATCATTGTTTAGCAATAATTCACCTTTGCCTCTGGGCACTTGAGGAAAAGAAGAAACTGGGATCTTTGAGAAAGCAGCTGTTAATTTCTCTTGTAATAAAGGGGACAATTTCTTCCTGCTTTGAACAAACTCAAAGTAGGCATCATACTCTGAAACATCTAATCTTTCTCCCCCTTCTGCTTTTGCTTCTGTTTTTGCATCTGTCATGATTGCCTCTCACTACACGTTCAATCTAATATCTAACACAATCACATAAACCAAATATCAATTTCTTAATTAACTGCCCTAGCCCCTATTCTTCTAAACGTGATGCGTCAATGCGTGATGATTACCGAGAATGCTTGTCGCTTGATGATCTCGAGAGTGAATTTGAAAAGTCGCAGCTGTGAACTCGTGAAGGTCGATCGGCTCATCGCCAGCCGATTGGGGACTTCGGTCCGTGATTGAGGATGAAAAATTGAACAGATTACAGATTGAAGTGTTGAACTCCCGCTTGGCTAGTTGGCCGCTTTAGAATTCTAGGGCAGGCCATATAATTTGGGTAAAAAATTGGAGGCCTATAGTTTTGGGAGGCATTGGGCCGGCCAGGCATTTCATAGGTTTGCCAGGCCCATAAAAAAATGGGCTGGGCATGATGGTCACGATGAACGCTTGTTTAATTAATTTCCATTGATATTTAATAATTAATTTTAATCAAGAGGCAAATTGTTGAGAATCTTTTTTTTTACAACTAAAAACCATTTTGAGTCTTTCGAATATGAGGAAATGAATTGGCTACGTTGGGATGTCCCAAACCACACGTGTTTATAAGTAAACGAGTAACTCTGCCCGCGCGCTGCGGCGGACTGCACATAGCGTCGTGTTTACGAACTTTATTACATGTATACCGGTATGGATATTAACGCGCCTAAACACATAAAAGAAACAAAACTAAAACAATATTATGCATCATACGTTGTGGCATAATAATAAAAAAAAATAATTCAAATGAAAAATCTGCGCTTTCGACGTTTGGACGGAGCCATATAAGAACATTAAAGTGGTTAATGTTATATCGCAGTGCATATGTGAACTTCGTTACAAACATGGTAGTAAGTAACAAAATATAATAATAGAAAAAAAAATTGTAGAGGCCGAGAGGTGAACCCGCGTCTGCGACATGTAAAAAACGACTCAAACCAGCTACTACAATTTCGTTGTAGTGTGAGCATTCCAAAAACATATTATTTTAAAAAAACAAAAAAATTAAAGTAAAAAGTTTTATACTAATCCAACGTTGACATGTGACAAGACCGATGGAAGGCCCGTCACACCGACCTTACTCTTCACCCCGGCACCGACCTTACCCTTCACCCCGGCACCGACCTTAATGCCAACCAAGACAACCTTTTTTTGAAAAAAAAAACATTATTCCAAAGAATTCACTTTCAACTATTTTACACCCTTAAAATATTCCTTCCCCAAACAGTAACTGGTGTTTGGGAGTGTTTTTTACTTACTTTTTAACTTTTTAACTTTTGTTAAAAAGTTATTTTATAGTATTTGCTAATCTGATGATTGTGAGTGAAATAAGTTAATAAGTCACTCCATACTAACTTATTAACTTATTTAACAAATCAATAAGTAAAAAAGGAATTTTCAAAAGCAATCCCAAACAACCCCTAAACACCCCTCTCACACTTCCCCTTTCCCCTTTATCCTCCCCAAACCCCACAACCCTCAGCTCACACTCACCACCCCCACCACCAACCCCCCAATATGACCTCTCATCTCACCCAATTCCACCGTCAAAAACACCGATATTTTCACCGGCGAAGCCCTATGCACCCAAAAATCCCAAGACCACTTCCACAAATTCAACCTCCCCAAATTCCTCCCCCATGACCGAGGTCGCGGAGGTCGGCCACAACCCCGCCACCGGGTTCGTGTGGGTCCGCCGGAAGAATAAGGCCTTCCACCTGTTTCGTGCGATCAGACGGAAGGTGTCGTACGACTGTTAGGTGACGGCGTTTGTGGAAGATCGGCGGATGAGGAATGTGACGGGGTGAAGAGTAAGGAGTTGTTGATTTGGGTCACGGTGTTGGATATTTGTGTGGGGGAGTCCGGGAAGATCACGTTCGGGACGCCAGTGGGGGTACGTTTCCGGCGACGGCGTTTGAGGATGAAGAAGAAGGTTAGATTTGATGTTATTTATTATGTGATGTTTGGAGAAAGTTATGAGTGATCAACCGTTGATGTAATAATGGTGTTTTGTTATTGAAAGTAATGGTTTTTGTTTCTTAGATGCGTATTTAACGTCAACAGAAGGTGTTAGAGCCTTCATGAAGCATGACGAAGCTCAAGGAAGGAAGAAGTCGGTGATTTCAATTCGGACATAAATGTTGTTGTAATTACAACTTTGTCATGTAAAAGTTATGCATTACTCACTTGTACACATTGCTTGGCTGCTTTGCTCTGTGGCTTTTAAAGTATATATAATTTTCCACATTAATTATATTCCCTTATAAATAGGGAACAAGCGGTGACGTCACCCACGCTTGAGCCGGTGGGAGGTGGGTGTTTTACATGGGTAAAAAAATATATCCGAACTCGAATTAATCAAACTACTTTTTATAAAAACTATCAAAATAAGAAATATTAATTAGGCATTTCTTAGATTGTCGATATTTTTTAAAGGATTCGGATATTTGAAAAAAATTAATAAAAATCATTAGGTTTTTAATGAAAGTTATTAATAACACATATTTTTTAAAATTCGGATAACAGTTTGGATATCCGAATCTGAAATTTCTGATTCGGATATTGAAATTTATTATTCAAATTTTCTGTAATCCGAATATCTGGATATTAAATTTTGAACAACACTAGCTTTAAACAACACACTTCACACACTCATAGCGTAGCGAGCCACTTGATAATGGCCTTCACCATTTTCGATTTTGTATGTAACTCAGGGGCTGTTTGATTACACTGACTCAGTAAGATCTGACTGAGTCAGGAGCTGACCCAGTTAGAAACTCTAGCTGAGTCTGCATCTGACTAAAACTTGACTGTTTAATTCAGTATCTGGATAAAAAATCGTATATTTCCTTCTTTTCATCCACAACACTCCACCACCACCAATCACCACCGCAAAACCACTCCTCCACCACCACCACACCATGGCCTCTCACCGTCACCGCTGCCAAATCCAGCCCTAAAATCACCGGCTGCAACCTCCGCGTTGTCGTGGGGTGGAGGAGAAGGGGAGAGCGGCGCAGGTGAGGGGGGGCCAGGCGCAGGCGAGTGACTGGGTCAACATTTGGAAATTTCAGGTATGGGTCAGATCTTTTGACCCGGTCAGCTCAAGTTTTATGCGCATCAAACAGGCTGACCGCCTGACCGAGTCAGCCAGTCAGCCGGGTCAGCTGGGTCAGCCGAAATCAAACACCCCCTCAGTTAAGTTGAGAAAAACACGATGGTTCAGAAAGGGCCATGATGTAGTGTTTTTGTTTGTAGGTCTTGGCATCAATACTTCTTGAATCGCAAACAAGAGTGATGGTTTGCTTCTATAGCTATTGTGATGGTTGTAATGAGGTCTAACATATCAAATATTGTTGGTTGTTTCAACCAAAAATTATCATCGTGATGCTTCGCATATAGATAGCTGCATAAGTTTATTGGTTTGCTACTTGGTATCAATCCCATGAAAAAAGGTAAAAATATATTATGGTTCAAAAGTTGGTTGTGTGTGGTGTGTATGCAAAGGCGTATGAGGTTGGGAGTTTTTCTATCGCAAATGCGTAGGAAAACGTAATTTGCTACGCATTTAAGACAAAACTATTTTGTCGGATAATACCCCGTGGCAAATAGTTTGTGACATATTTGCAACGCAATTACTGACACAATTACGACAAAAAGGTGCGTTAGAAAGCTACGTATTTCCCACGCACCCTCCTAATTGTTATTTACTAAGTTAACACATTTAAAATTTAACAAAATTATTAACTTAATACTTTCTGTTAATGCTATTTATGTTTGCGAAGCATTTGCAACAAACACATATTTTCTAATGAAATATTGGTTTTAATGTTTGTGACGCATTTGCAACAATATTTATTTTTGTTTATTTATCGTTTTTAATGTTTGCCACACATCTGCGACAAACATTATTTTTATTTGAATATTGTTTTTAACGTTTGCGACGCATTTGCAACAAATATTTATTTTATTTGGATATTGTGTTTAATGTTCGCGGCGCATTTGTGACTAAAAAATTTATTAAAAAATAAAAAAAGTACTGGAAAATCCTAAAAATTCTGCTTGAAATATGCAAAATAATTTGGACTTTTTTTGGCTTACAACCTGTATTACAAAATCAAATAAAATAGTAAAACCTATATTACAAATTCAAATAAAATACCAAAACTTGTATTACAAATTCAAATAAAGTATCAAAACCTGTATTACAAAGTCAAATATAATAGCAACACCTGTATTACAAATTCAAATATAATACCAAAACATCTATTACAAATTCAAATATAATACCGAAACCTATATTACAAATTCAAACAAAAACTAGTTTTATTCCCTGCTCGCAACCACGAGGTGGATTGTTCATGTCGTTCTTGTTATCTGGAAAGAAGCTGCAAGTGATATCTAAATTGCATCACCCTGCAAAAAGCAAGCAAACGAAAAGGTTGTTAGGTTGCTATCGTGAAATGGAAATCTATTGTCACCAATATTAAGAGAAAAGTGGCTTACGAATTGGCCTAAAACATATCGCAAGTAACACCTACTCTACACCCAAATTAAAATCATGAATTAAGATTAACCATCCATACACAAACTCAAGGGTGTTAAGACCAAATCATTAATGAACACTAAAAGCCAACTCTACCTACACCAAGAATAAACCAAAAATCACAATAAGTAACACCTAATATACACTCAATTTAAAAAGTAGGTGAACTTGTAACAAACAAAGCAAAGAAAAAAGGCAGGCGAACACCAAAGCATCAAAATTAAAGCAAAGCATATGTAAATTACATCAATAAGATTAATCAAAATTAGACAATGCAAAACAATAATGAACCTAACAATCAAAAATCTCCAAATAATCATCCGAAAGAAGACTTCTGATGTTCAATAAATACAAAGCATATTAGATATATCTTCTATATTCATTTAAAAGGCAATCATCATAATACCAATATAACACATACATTCTTACATTTAAGGTACAGGTCTGATTCACTCACTTTCAAAATCCATTTCCCTTAGCTTCTTCATTAGAAGTCTTGAAACCATTTCTTCCTCCTTAGCAGTATATGGCGTTTCAGTCCTATCAAACACCAGCAAATAATAACTACATTAAACTATACTCTTTTACCTTCAATATAATACTTAGATGCGCCCCAAACCAAAGTACTATTGATTTTATATATTTTTTACAAATACGATAAAACAGGCACCACAAAGTTTAGCAAATTATCTTATGTTCTATGTCAAAGCAATAGTCAAGATATAAAATTAGACGGATGATATGATAATAAATATACATGTTTACAATATGTATTTCTTTGCATTTTAAATCATTTTTGATACAAAATTCATAATTTAGACACTTATTTGTGTTTTATTTGAATTTTGTAGCTTTCGGATGAAGCTCGGTGATTTTTTGTGAAGAAAATCCAAGATTTGAAGAGGTTCAAGAGAAAAATGCTTCTGATATGACCATATTGATGCTGAATATGGTCATATTAGCTGTCAAATTTCAAATAACCCATTTTTGATGCTGAATATGGTCATATCACTTCAGATATGGCCATATTCGGGCAGAAAACGAGTTTATAACCCTAGCACACCTCATTTCCAAAAAAACTTTCATTTCTTTCAAAACCCTAGCCTCCCTCAAACCCTTAGGTGTCTTTGAGCATTTCTCAAGAGTTTTTGGAAGATTTGAAGGCCAAGATTAAAGATTTCACACTTTCAAGAAGGTTCTAACATCATCCACCCATTTCCACTCAAAATTGGTTTGAATTCCTCTAGATCTACAATGAGTTCTTCCATGTTCTTGAGTTTGAGTGTGTCTTTTGTAAGCCTTATGGGCTAAACTCTTATTATCGCTTGGATTAGATGAAACTTAGCATGATTTAACAACTTGTACATGATTCTTGGTGATGTTTATGTTGATGTTATGATGAAACTTGATTATTCTTTAATGATTGTGTGTGTTTGTTCTAGTTTGATGAAATGTTCAACCTTGTGGGTGTTGTAGGCATGTTATGTTGGAAAGCTTCATGTTTTTACAAGACTTATGCATATAATTACATCTTTTGTATGTAATGTTGTGACATTTGACTAGGACTGGTGAATGAAGGTTGAAGATTTAGTAGAATTGGTTAAATGTGCATCCTTATGCTTATGTTTGAGAAAACCATAGTGTATGTCATAAATCTCTCTTGTCATTGGTTATGAATTATATTGTAATCGTGGTATGAAGTTTATGAGTTGAAGAGTAATTGTAGTTTTGTCTATTTTTTCCAAGTTGAGGTGGTTATTATGTGTTTATCGTGTTAACTTTCCAAAGATTTGTGGAATTAGGTAACTCTAACGGGAGCCTAATTCATCTTTAACATCAACATAATTATATCATTAGTTCTTCATGACATAACTTTAGGTGGCTATTGTGTGTTTATCGTTCTAGCTTTCCGAATGGTTATATGTCTAGATATCCTTGACGGGGGTTTAGGCTACTTCCGTGTTTCATGTGTAAAAAATGGTCTCATCTCGAGTTTGTGCTAGTTGTTAATTCTATGCTAAGTGGAATCAAAGTCCAAGTGATATCTTTAATTGATTGTGTATCTTCATCTTTACTTTCTTAATTTACTAGTTTAATTTGCTAATTGTTTTAGTTAACTATAATACTCACAAATCCAAACTAAATTGATCGGTTAAATAGTGATGATGATTTAGTATTGGGAGCCATTGTGTCCACAGATCGATACTCGGTTCTTACCTAAAACTATACTATTATGCGATAGGTGCACTTGCCTATTGTGTGTAGTTGGTTTAAGAGTGATAATCGTTTCTTAAACTAAAACTCAAATCGTGTGAAAAATTCTTATTTAAAATATATATACTTTACACACATCAAGTTTTTGGCGCCGTTGCCGGGGACACGGTGATTTCAAGAAAGATCGAATTTACTACTTTAACCTTTTGTGCATATTTCAGATTCTTTTTACTTTTGTATATATTTTTTTCCTTATTTTTTCCTTATTTTTGTTTCATTTCTATCCGATGCCCGTGATCCTTTTGTTTAAGTATTGTTTGTAGTGACTTTCATGGATCGTGATTACGAGAGTTACTACGGAGGATACCAATTTGATTATGGGGATTACCATGAGGAAATTTGGTGCGAGAATTGCGGAGGACCTCATTACACACCGGATTGTTATCATTTTCAAGGGTTCCCCACAAATTATTATGAAGAACCGCATCCCTACTCACAACCATTTGAGGAGTCTACCATAACGTCATTTCAAACCGAACCCCGTCCATTATTATATGAGTTGCTACAACAAGGAATCGATATGTTTTCACAACATACTATTGGTTGTAATCAAAACGAGGTTAAGCAACAAGAAAGTAATGCTATCGAACTTGCAGAACAACGCCGTAGATTAGAGGCAGTGAGTGTTGAACTTAGTAGGATATATGTCCACCTTCTACAGGAGAGTTCATCTTCCAGCATGGATCAGAGCACCAAATTAGAGTAGGAGGATTGAAGTAAAGCCAATCCTGTTTTATATTTTGATGTGTTACAACGTGAATCGGAACTTTAGACGATAATGGATGAAGCACAAGTCCTACCTCATGTTCAAAGTGCATTCGAGTTTGATGAGCCACAATTACTTTATCCACGTGTGTTGACCAATGAACAAGAAGTTGAGAAATCGCGAAGAAAATAACAACGGGAGGAGGTCATGGATGAGATAGAAGCGGTTCTCCCAAGTCTCACTGATGGGGAAACCGCAAACTACACTATCCCATCTTAGGAGGATGAGTTTGGAGATGAATTAGTGAGCATACCTATTGTGGAAGGGAAAGAAGAGTGGTTCGACCTGGTTAGGGACCTTAATGATTTGGAAGCACTAATTTATGGGAAGCCAACTGTGGTGATCAAGGAAAAACTGCACCTAGAAGAAGATTTGCAAGTGGATGGATTCACCAACGAACCAATGATGCTGGTGACACCCAATCCTCAACTTTGTAATAAAGTTAGCCGACCCGTAAATGAGAGCAAATATGATTCGTCACAAAAATCAAACGAATATCAGGAGAGAGCAAACTATTTCACGAACCAACCACCTCTGAAGGCGCGACTTCGGTCCATCAAGAGATACATGTCAACAACACATTATCAGGATGATCGTCTCCTTCACTACTTAAATTGTATTAGGTTTGGTCCGAGCAAATACAAGTGTTGGTGGCATGACCCGTTGGATTATGTTTGTGTTTACCATTGAGTTCCTTATAAATCGATGGTAAATACACTAAATCAAATGGGTTGGATGGGGTTTCAAGTATCATAAGCCACCCATTTGTTAATTTGTTACATCACTTGCCCTAGATTTAGTGAATTTAAGGGTCGAGTCAAGCTAATGACTCGTTAATAAATGACCGCTTCCAGGAGTGATCATTTTGGTTGGAATATTCTCGTATGGAATCATTTTAAGGCTTTAGAGAACTTCTTGGCAATTTTCATCAAATCTCATCAGGGGAGTTTTCATTCCACTTTTCTCACACCCCCTATGCATTTGCATATTTTTAGTACATTGAGGGCAATGTACAATTCAAGTGTGGGGATGTCTGGGTTTTTGTGAACTTTACAAGTCTTTTACGTATATCTCATTGCACCTTAAAACAATCCCATTTTTGACAAAAATTTTTCAAAACTTTGAATAAATGACATCCATTTATATTTCTTTTAGATCTTAAACCATGATTGAATTGTTAACATCACAGAACTAAGAGAACCCAAGTGCATTATGATAAAATGTTCAGATGTTTAGTGAGCATTGCAAGTTGAAAATGTGATATTTATGCATGAGTTTGAACTTTACCTTTATCCCTCCATTTCCGTAAGCTTATTTGTGCCTTTATCACATGAAATCATATGATTTAGTGTTTGCTTACATGTTTATTGATTCTTGAGTGTTGTCATACCTCCACTGAGAGTGGAAGCATGGGGATGTAAACGAGACGGGATCATCATAACACATTGTTAACAATAGAGATGCAATATATGTACTTGATGACAAAAGCGTGTCATGACGACACCCGATATAAAGGAGACTTGTGTCGTGTTTAGTCAATATTCACGACAGCATATCCATAAGCATTAACTTGTAAATGATTCACATAACCAAATATTGTATCCTTGTAATGTAATTCCCATAACCCGGGAACAAGTATCCAAAAGAATGATAATTGTTTAATAGACTACAACAATGTTTCAAAATGATTGTCTGTCAAGTATGTTCAGTCTCAAAAATACATCCTAGGGTCTCCACTAAGGCAGCACACCTAGATCTTCAGTTATCATTGTCACATGATAAGATATGCTCAAAACGGACAACAAAATTGTTGGTGAGCTCGCAGGTTTAAATTGTAAATATGTAATTGATGTTGTATAGTAATTGTTGCGGAATACCATGCATACAGTTATAAGTAAGCAAAATCACATAACCATGAGTTTTACAACCAAACCTAATGACATACACACAACAACTTGTCGGAATATATTCACCCAAGGCCCGTTCCTGGCAAAATGATGGTATCAACTAGTAAACCATCTGACAAGGGTGGGGGTGTCAACCTAGTAGTACTACCAATACCTATCTGTCGGTTCCAACACAAGAATTAAATGGTTGTAAGAAAGAACCACACGGCAACTCATGTATGTATCAGATAAGTACTCACAAAACAGTATCACATTGATTCCAAGTATGTAAATTGTATGTAAGTTTTACAGCATATAAAACGGGTAAGCATACTTTTCCCCCATGTTTGTAAACGTTGAAATATTGTATAAGCGTAAAAAAGGGGCCATGAAACTCACTTGTTAAGTGGTAAGTATGTATGATGAAAGCTTACCAAACGTTGTATGCAATAAAGGGTCAAACACCTATTGACAGTTATGTTAAATATTAATGATGTGCCTAATGTTAATAGTAGTGTTTAGTCGGGCCGGGTCGTATCGGTTCGGTCGCGGGTAACACGCACACACAAACACACGCAATGGATCTTATGTAGATCCAAGTACCAGAAACGTTGCCATTGTTGATGTTATTTGTGTAAAAGTGTCATTGTTGTTACAGAACTACTTAGTAAGCATTAGTGTTTCAAATCGATTGTTGTTAATTGTAAAATGTTAAGTTGATTCGATTTTGGTTTAACTTCAGTGAATTTGATAGTGTTAATTTGAAGATTGTCATTAGCAATGGCAACCGCGTCGATGTCTCTTTAACTTCACACGACAAACACACCGCAAACAAGTGGATATCACACACAGCAACTCCAATCGCACGACAGGACCAGACGCATGACTCAACACTCCATTCACACGAATCAACGCTCATTCATACGAATCAGCTTCATTCGTATGATTGAGCCCTCATTCGTGCGACTAGGCATTCAGTCGTACCACACATGTAAGGCCCCGCTCACCGGGCACCTTATTGTTGGTCATCATCACACGTAAAACATACATTTAATACATGATCATAAAATACGCAGCGGAATTAATAAAATATACATTCTCATTTCATCATAAAAGCTTTTACATCATCATCTTGATTACAACTGCCTCTTTCACCGAGGCTCTCAACTTGGCGCTTTCGTCTGTCTCCTCCTGATGAGGAATCTCGTTCTCCTCACGTACTACTTTCTCTTTCCTAGATCTTCCTCGCGTGATACGCGGCTCATCACCACGTCCACCATCACAGGAAGCATCAGATGATCTATCACCGACCATCTTCTATCACACTGAAAGATTCAAACACCAACACGGTCATTCAAGGAAATAGCTCAGTTTATGTTAAGTATAGTAAGTCCCTAATTACAGTGGCCAGTTGTGATTAGCCACTTACTCTACTCTTCGCACCCCGAGCATTACCTGTCCTGACTACATTAGTATCTAAGTCTAACAGTACACGTCATTCACATAACAAGCGCACGTAATACCAGTTAATCTTTAAGAAAAATACCTGATGGCACGCGACTACTCAGATGGCATTCTCATTCTCCCTGTCCCATTCTCAGTTTAAGTTTAGGTTTATTATAAAAATTTACCCATTTTACTTAAACTTTCGCTCTGATACCAACTTGTAAGGCCCCGCTCACCGGGCACCTTACTGTTGGTCATCATCACACGTAAAACATACATTTAATACATGATCATAAAATACGCAGCGGAATTAATAAAATATACATTCTCATTTCATCATAAAAGCTTTTACATCATCATCTTGATTACAAAATACAAGCTTTTCCTTACATTGCTTAACTATACTATGATTGCTGCTGATGCATATTCCGCAGCAATCATAGGGTCATACAGCGACCTCTACCGAAAGAAAATAATAAAAAGAAAATATATTCTTCTTCGTTAAGAAGATATTAAATTCAAATATATATTTTCTTTTATAAACAAGATTTCTTAAATAATCATGTTTATCAGGATTATCAAGAAATCTTGCACTTGCATGCAACATGATGTGTTGCGCGCATTACGGGCCCATAACACATGATGTGGCAGCATAATCAAAAAGTGAATGCCATCCCAAAAGAGCTGAGTAGCCGCCTCGTGCCATCCTCAGCAACTCTACCTGCCAACTGGAAAACACATAAAAAGTCAGCGTTGCTGAGTGAGTTCTAGTTTTATAATAAAACATACTTTCATTCTCATTAACTGTTCTTCCATACATGTGTTCACACATCATACGTACACGTAGATAATATTGTTATTATCTCATCATTCATTACTTACTTTCATTCGTGTACACTTCATCATTCTCGTTTACTTTCATACATACATACTTTACATACTTTCGTACGTACTTTACTTTCATTCATACATTCATTACTTACGTTCGAACATTCATTACATTCGGTGACATGTACAATACCCCACTTTCATCATACATACTACTGGTGCTGGACCTGTGGTGGTTAGCCACGAACGTTGTGCACAAATGCTGATCCAGTCACCTGGAGTAAGTACATGCACCACTTATCTTTTCACTTTACTTCTGGATCAATGCCATATGCTATACCCCGAACGTTGTGCACAAATGCGGGTGCTGGACCTGTGATGATCAATCACGAACGTTGTGCACTAATGCTGATCCAGTCACCTAGGGTAAGCGGCAAGGATCCCCTACATACTTCTGGTCAATCACAAAGACTGACCCCGATGTGCATCCTTCGGGGTAGCTAACCCGCACACCGTTGAGCTAACACCTGCCAGGGGTGTGCACCTCCTTTCATTTTGCTTGCAAGCCTTACTTACTTTCTTTCATTAATGCATGCATTCATTCATCATGTTCCTTCTTTCATTATCTTTCACTTTACGTTCTTAATACATTCGTTTCATTCGTTCATTCATTCACGTAAAGATATTAAAAGATACGACACAAATACATAAGGAACATAAATACTTACATATCATCAGTATTCACCATCTATCATGGCAACATCATACTAACATACATACATCATACATATATCATACATACACTTCTACATTCACTCACATCAGCCCTGTTCGGGCGACTGAACTATTACCAGTCGCATGTCCTCCATGCGACTGGGACATGCGATTGGGCTATCATGCGAATGGGTACTCAAACGTGCGATTGAACTTCCTTCCGTACGACTAGACACTATGCGACTGGGCTATATGCGACTAACTCTTAACCGTCCGACTGAACTACTCTGCGATTGAACTTATGCGACCGAAACCCTCAGTCGCATCACTATCGTGCGATTGAGGCTCAATCGGGCGTCTGAGCCTCAGTCGGGCGATTGGACATCAACTAACACTCATTCGGCCGAATGGCCCTTCAGTCGCATAACCCTAACTGGGCAGCGACTGGAGTTCTTCATACACTGCAGTCGCGAAACCCCCGTCCCCACAGTCACCATAAACCCATTTTCAGCCCAATTCGACCCTCCCGAGCCTTAGGGATTCCTACTAGGACCTCATACAAGCATATACTAGTCCTAATTCATACCATAAACACATTACTCAAGATTTACCCAAATGGGTCAAACTTACACTATTTCAAAAATAGGGTTTATATGTGATTCCAGCCCCAAAATCGTTAGAAAACATGTAAATGAGGGGTCCTAGAACTCACATTATCAGGTAGAAGTTGATGAGCTTCGATTTAGCTTGCTTCTCGACAATCGGGCAGCACTTTCCTTCTTTCTTTCTCTTCTCCCGGTCGCTCTCTGCTCTCTCCCCGACTGAAAATGGGAGGAGAGTGGAGCTGCTCCCCTTTTATACCCCGAGCTCATTCGCATCTGATCCAGGGGCGACTGGACCTTCAGTCGCATCAACACTATGCGATTGGACCCCAATCGCACGTGTTCCATGCGGCTCATACTTCATTCGGGCGGTTGAACTCCAATCGTGCGGTTGAGCTTCAATCGGCCGAATAGCCATGCGGTTGAACTCCAGTCGCATAAATCACAGGCGACTGAGGTTCAGTCGCATAGCCTACCAAAAAGTCAAACTTCCGGGTGTTACAACACAGCACCCGATCGCACGACTCAACATCCATTCGCACGATTCAACCTTCATTCATACGAATTAGCTTCATTCGTACCGCTGAACCTTCATTCGTGAGACTAGGCATTCAGTCGTGCGATACACACACCATCGCACACATTCATCTGCATGGACTCAATCGCACGACATGCACAATCGTATGGACTCAATCGCACGACATGCACAATCGCATGGACTTAATCGCACGACATGCACAATCGCATGGACTCAATCGCACGACATGCACAATCGCATGGACTCAATCGCACGACACACCCAGTTGCACGGTTCAGTCGCACGACAGACTCAGTCGCACGGTTCAGTCGCACGACAGACTCAGTCGCGAAAACAGCAGATTCGCGACTGCAGAAAGTGCAGAGCAGCATCCGGCTGCTCTGTGCACGAGTTCCATGCCACAAGGACTTCCAGAAACACTTATCTAACATTTCTAAACAAGATGCACGTGCAGAAAGGCAACACACGCACCCACACGACCTCATGTGCTCGGGTTGAACCCGAGCACCCGAAACCCTAAATCGCAGCAGTAAAACGAGCAAGAAAGGGACAACCAAGGTCGTCTACCTGCTAGAATGAGTAGTCTCAGCTGTAGCCGAGGTTTAACCGGTGAGAACGTGAAGAAACGGGGCGTTTTGGTGCAAGGAGGAGGAGAATATGGAAGAAGAAGAAGATGAAGAAGAAGATGAGGAAATGAAGGCTAGGGCTGGTAAGGGGCTTTATATACCCATCCTTAGTTTGGCAAAATGTCACATTTGGTCCCTGCACTTAGCCCCCGAGTTCCCGAATTTGGTTCGGTTGAAAATGACGTAAATAGGCTAGTTATATTAATGATAGGGATGCATTTAATGATATTTGTATTTTAAAATGGTGTTATTAATGACATTAATATTATATCAAGATAATATATTTAATGATGACGGCGGCGATATTTGTAAACGTTTTAGGTGATAATGACGCAAACAATGATAACACAAGTGTAAAGGTAACCAGGCAAGTATGATATCCGCACATATAATTTATAAAGATGAGGAATGACCAATTAAAGAAAAGATAACAGAAACTTGTCAATTGACGGACCTTTGGTGACAGATGTCACAGTATCCTCCAGTTGAGAGAATTTCGTCCCGAAATTCAACCGGTGTTAGGTTCAAGAGTGTCATCCTCGAATAGATGTGGATATTTGAGCTTCATCTGATCTTCCCGTTCCCACGTGAATTCTGGTCCTCGTTTGGAGTTCCATCTCACGCGAATGATCGGTATCTTGCTGCGCCTTAGGCGTTTGACCTTTTGGTCCATGATCTCCATAGGTTCTTCGATAAAATGAAGCTTTTCATCGATCTAGATCTCCTCAATTGGTACATGAAGAGACTCGTCAGCCAAACACTTTTTGAGGTTTGACACATGAAAAATATCATGTACACCGCTAAGTTTTTGTGGCAACCTTAATCGGTAAGCCACCGGACCGATTCTTTCTGTAATCTCGAATGGTCCTACGTATCTTGGGGCTAACTTCCCTTTCTTTCCAAATCGAACGATCCCTTTCCAAGGAGAGACTTTGAGTAAAACCCGATCCCCAACATTGAATTCTAGAGGCTTCCGACGGTTGTCGGCATAGCTCTTTTGGCGATCTCTGGTAGCTTTTAGTCTGTCTTTGATTTGGAAAATCTTGTCTATTGTTTCCTGAATGATCTCTGGGCCGGTCAGCTGGCTTTCACCAATCTCGTCCCAACAAACTAGGGATCTACATTTCCTCCCATACAATGCTTCAAATGGAGCGCATCCAATGCTCATATGGTAGCTGTTGTTGTAAGAGAACTCAATCAATGGTAAGTGAGTGTCCCAGCTACCACCGAAGTTGATTACACAAGCCCTGAGCATTTCTTCCAATGTTTCTATTGTTCGTTCACTTTGATCATCTGTTTGTGGGTGATAGGCGGTACTCATATCTAGTCGAGTGCCCATCGCTTTCTGCAGTTTCTGCCAAAATCGTGAAGTAAATCGGCTGTCACGGTCGGATATGATCGACACCAGCACTCCGTGTCTTGTCACGACCTCCTTTATGTATAATCTCGCCAACTTTTCCATATTGTAATCCTCTCGGATCAGTGAGAAATGAGCTGACTTAGTCATCCGATCCACTACAACCCATATCGAGTCGTGCCCACTACTCGTTCTAGGAAGTTTGGTAATAAAATCCATGGCTATGTTTTCCCATTTCCATTCAGGAATTTTCGGTTGCTGCAGTAATCCTGATTGTTTCTGATGTTCAGCTTTAACTTTCGAGCATGTCAAGCACCGGCTTACGTACATAGCAATGTCTTTCTTCATACCTGGCCACCAGTACAGATCTTTAAGATCGTGGTACATCTTGTTTGCACCAGGATGAACAAAATATCGTGTCTTGTGCGCTTCATCCGAAACTAAGGCACGTACACCTCCCTATTTGGGTACCCATATACGATCCATGAAGTACTGTATACCATCGTCCTTGCAAATCATCTATTTATCCAACCCCCGGAACTTTTCTCCTGCAAGGTTTTCTTCTTTCAATGCCTCACTTTGTGCAATTTGGATCTGAGCTTTCAGATTCGTCTGAATAGTCAATCCCAACGCTCAAGCACGTAGTGGTTTCACGCGTTCCTTGCGGCTTAAAGCATCAGCCACCACGTTCGCTTTCCCCGGATGATACCGGATTTCACAATCGTAGTCGCTAAGTAGATCTACCCAACGTCGCTGGCGCATATTAAGTTCCTTCTGATCCAGGATATGTTAAAGGCTCTTATGATCCGTGTAAATGATGCATTTGGTTCCATACAGGTAATGCCTCCATATCTTAAGTGCAAATACTACTGCGCCCAACTCCAAATCATGAGTTGTATAGTTTTTTCATGCACCTTAAGTTGTCGTCAAGCGTAGGCAATCACCTTATCCTTCTGCATTAGCACACATCCTAATCTTTGATGTGAAGCATCGCAGTACACCACAAAATCATCAGTTCCGTCTGGGAGGGACAATATCGGTGCATTGCACAACTTTTCTTTCAGTGTTTGGAACGCTTGCTCTTGTGCATGCCCCCAATCAAACTTATTGTCTTTCTAAGTCAACAAAGTTAACGGTTGAGCAATCTTTGAAAAATTTGCAATGAAGCGACGATACTATCCGGCCAATCCTGAATTGCCGTATCTCTGAAGGTGTCTGGGGTGTATCCCATTTCTTCACCGCTTCAATCTTTCTGGGATCTACATGAATCCTATTTTTGTTCACCACGTGTCCCAAAAATTTCACTTCTCCAAGCCAAAACTCGCACTTCGAGAACTTAGCGAAAAGTTTCTCTTCTTGTAATAGACTCAGTATTGCCCGAAGGTGTTCCTCGTGGTCGTCTTTCGATCGGGAGTAGATAAGTATATCGTCTATGAACACGATTACGAACTTATCCAAGTAAGGTTTGCTCACTCGATTCATCAGATCCATGAACACAGCTAGTGCATTAGTCAATCCGAACAGCATGACTAAGAACTCATAGTGCCCATAACGAGTCCTGAACGCTGTTTTCGGTATGTCATCCTCGAAAACCCTTAGTTGATGGTACCCCGATCGAAGGTTGACCTTGGAGAAATACGAGGCTCCTTGCAACTGATCAAACAAATCATCGATTCTGGGAAGAAGATATCGATTCTTCACAGTCAATTTGTTCAGCTCGCGATAATCGATGCACATACGGAACGACCCGTCTTTCTTTTTGACAAATAATATCGGCGCACCCCATAGTGAGTGACTTGGCTGAATAAAACCTTTTGCATTTCTGATGGTGCTAACCAATACGGTGCTTTTGCTACCGGCGTAGCTCCTGGAACCAACTCTATACGAAATTCCACTTGGCGTGGAGGAGGCAAACCCGACAAGTCATTAGGGAATACATCCGGATAATCTCGTACTACAGGAATATCTACCAACTTGTTATTCTCTTCTTTCTTTTCCACTACAAGGGCCAAAAATGCGTAACACTGCTTTCGTAAACGTGTTTTCATGCAAGAAATAAGCTTTAGGGTTCTTCCCGGTCATTCTCCTTGAATCCTGAGTACTTCCCCATCTGGCATGGGGATTCTGTTAAGTCACTGGATAGGTAAACATCCGAGCGTGTTCTTGATGGAAGGTGATAAACCAAAATACAAACAATAGTACGAACAATAATCGAATGATTTCATTGATCAAACCTAATGATTTTAAGCTCGTTACAACTTAAGAATCAAGACTTTTGGCAAGGGGAGATCGAGCATGATCTCCCCTCTCATCCGGCAGCACCTAGGCCCCGGGCACAATATCAAAAACCCCTTAAGTTTCTACACAATGAAACTGGTATATAGAGGCTTCGGCCCATATTAGATGTGACTGGGCCCATTCGTGCGATTGGACCATGCGTATGGTTCAATCGTACGACTGGACCATGCGTATGGTTCAATCGTACGACTGGACCATTCTTGTGGTTCAGTCTTACGAATGCCCTAATCGCATCTCTCAGTCGCACGACTGGTCCATTAGCATGGCTCAGTCGTACGACTGAGTCTCATTCACATATGCTCCTGCGAATCACCCAGTTTCATGTGTTTACAAGGTGTATAACATTAAGCCTAGACTATTCGTCAAGCGACGGACACACTATATATGACAATATATACTCCAACAGATTCGTACTACTTTTTCCCGACAAACAATCTCAGCTCCGTGTTTCGACAACCAATCCATTCCTATAATCACATCGAAACTTCCCAACTCAAAAGGTATTAAGTCTATACCGAAGGCATGCTTTTCTAATATCATCGAGCACTTTCTAATAATCTCGTCAGCCTGTACAATTCTACCGTTGGCCATTTCTACGGAGTAGCTAGTTACTAGCCTACTAGGGTTCAAGTCAAGCATGTGAGCAAATTCATAGGATATAAAACTATTGTCTGCTCCAGTATCGAACAATATAGATGCGATGTGGTGGTTGAGCAAGTACGTACCCGTAACGACATTCGGGTCCTGACGGGCATCATTTGCTCCGATAATGAACGCTCGTCCTCTGGCAGCATTTCCTTGATTCCCTTGGTCTTGATTACCAGCTATGGCCATCACTTATGGTTGGTTGTTTCCTTGCTGACCCTGCGCCCGATTCAGTCTGGGGCACATGTTCCGGTAGTGACCCGGGTTTCCACATTCATAACAGACCCTAGCATTCCCGGCAGGGTTAACCGTGTTAACGGGTGCAACCAGATTCAGCGCAACTCTACAATCTTTCGCTAGGTGCCTCAGGCGTCTACAGTTCACACACACCCGGCATGGCATTGCTGGGGGATGATGATAGTTGCTCCTGTCATATTTAGGGTGCGGCCCGACATATTCCCTCTTGCCTTGAGTCACCGCCACAAAATTCCTGGTTGTCTTGGCCTTTTTATCAAATTTCCCGACACTCGACCGGCTCGCTTCCCCAACATCCTTCCTCTTCTCAGCTCCTTTCCCCAGAACCCCAGTTCTCACCATCTCATCTGTTAACGTACCAGCCTTCAGAATTGCACTCTGAATAGTAGGAGGGGCTGCTGCTGTTACCATTACCCGGATTTAAGGCACAAGTCCCCAGATGTACCTCTCGATCCTCTTGGATTCTGGAGTGGCGAGATGTGGAACCAGCCTTGCCAGCTCATGGAAACGATCAGTGTAAGCTGCGTGCCCAGCTCCTACCATAGCATGATTACAGAACTCCTACTCCAACTTCTGCATCTCATTGAGTGGGCAGTATTCTTCAGTGATCAATGCTTTAAACTCATCCCAAGTCATCTGCATTGCTTATTCTCTTCCCCTTTCCTGAATCTGTGTGTTCCACCAAGTTAGGGCTTTTCCCTGTAATGAACACGTGGCATACTTAATCTTCTGATTGTCGAGGCATTCGCTGATATCAATGACGGCCTCCATCTTCTCAAGCCACCTTGTTAGAGCTATCGCTCCACCTTTCCCATCAAATTCTTTCGCTTTACAGGCCACAAATTCCTTGTAAGAACATCCCCGCCTGGTATTAACAATCCCAGCTTCATTACCAGCTGTTCCACCATTCGTAGTGTCTTCCCCTGTTCCTTGGTTATGCTCATTGTTAGTATCATTATCCCCATGGAGATTATGATTCAGAAGAGTGTCGCTCACTTGAGTCACTATCGTTGGAATCACTGCGGCTAGCTGCTGAGCAATCATAGCAACTATATTAGGGTTTTCAGTTCTCTGATTGTTACCGGCGGGACCACCACCTGTTCTTGGTGGCCTACCTCTACCTCTGCCTCGTGGGGTCTCACCCTCGCGATTTATACTGCGGGTGACTCTTCGAGGCAACATTTTCTAATCACAAAAGGAGTAAACATGTAAACTTTAGTCACTTTAAGATACACGTATAACTCCACTCATCAAGTTCCAACATTTCATTCTCTAGTCAATCAAGATCACCACGTAGCCCAGTTTAAGCACATTCTTAGTATACCGTTAATGCTTATATATAAGGTCCCCCGCAGCGTTCCCACCACATCCACGATATACCGAGAATGATGCTTAAACCGGTTACATGACATCTGATTTTCCTTAGCATCATCCCAATGAATAACATAATGTATGTGTAGAGAGTGTCATCACTCTTCTACATTTCTTTGAAGTCCACTTTCATTCTAAGCATTTAATCAGTTCCATAGTTACTAAAATGCTAAGTGGAGGAATGTTTCATGGAGAATAAAACCAATGTCATGATTGAAATACCATGAAGGCTCTATGTAGGATAGGACTTAGGTAATAGTAGAGGTTAGTAATGTTTTATCATCCTTAACAAGGTCTTACTAGAATTATAATTCTAGTGTCCTTAGGTATAGAATGGGAGGCTTGTACTAACTATGATCGTTACCTTAGGGTAAGATTAGCCAGACTTCACATGCACTGCAAATTGCAATTACGTGTGCACCCGTAATGGTAATTTGCCCTGCATGGTCACTCTTAGCTTCACCTACCCAAGCTAACGTCATAGTATTGACAACATTTATCATGCACGGTTCATGTAACGTCCTCATGTCCATGAGCCAATAGTATTCCAATAGTAGTCCGCGATAGCAAATAGAATCCAAGCACATAAGCACAATTAGTCTAATGGAAGTTGCCTATCCCTACTTCTTTCGGGACCTCAGGCATAACTATCTCAGGGTCCAACTCAATATCCGGGATTAACGCTTCGCGCGATCTATGAAGATTCCTTCAGGTTAGGTATCCGAACCTAATAGTATAATGTGGTGCGCATAGGAATGAAAGATTCTAGTAGTAGGCATCCCGTGCGGAAAGAGTAAGAGTAATAGTACTTCCCTCAGGATAGTCAGATAACAAGACATAGAGATAAAGAACAAGTATAGAGTACGAAGATAAAGAACAAGTATAGAGGAACATACATGTAACATCAGATGCAAGCCAATCCTAGCATGCATTCTACATGAAGGTTCCTAGGTTATAGTCTAGGTCAAGTGATTTGCCTAATTCTCTGTAACCAATGGCTCTGATACCAGTCTGTCACACCCCCGCTGAGAGCGGAAACATAGGGATGTAAACGAGACGAGATCGTCATAACACATTGTTAACAATAGAGATGCAATATATGTACTTGATGACAAAAGCGTGTCATGACGACACCCGACACAAAGGAGACTTGTGTCGTGTTTAGTCAATATTCACGACAGCATAGCCATAAGCATTAACTTGTAATGGATTCACATAACCAAATATTGTATCCTTGTAATGTAATTCCCAGAACCCGGGAACAAGTATCCAAAAGAATGATTATTTTTTAATAGACTGCAGCAATGTTTCAAAATGATTGTCTGTCAAGTATGTTCAGTCTTAAAAATGCATCCTAGGGTCTC
This sequence comes from Flaveria linearis, assembly GCA_024085815.1. Lineage (NCBI taxonomy): Eukaryota > Viridiplantae > Streptophyta > Magnoliopsida > Asterales > Asteraceae > Flaveria > Flaveria linearis. The sequence continues at coordinate 26,787,136 of CM044008.1, forward strand.
CACTAATGCCGCACTCCTAGATCTTCAGTTATCATTGTCACCTGAAAAGAAATGCTCAAAATGGTCAACAAAATTGTTGGTGAGCTCACAGGTTTAAATTGTAAATATGTAATTGATGATGTATAGTAATTGTTGCGGAATACCATGCATACAGTTATAAGTAAACAAAATCACATAACCATGAGTTTTACAACCAAACCTAATGACATACACGCAGCAACTTGTCAGAATATATTCACCCAAGGCCCGTTCCTAGCAAAATGATGGTATCAACTAGTAAACCATCTGACAAGGGTGGGGGTGTCAACCCAGTAGTACTACCAATACCTATCCGTCAGTTCCAACAACGGAATTAAATGGTTGTAAGAAAGAACCACACATCAACTCATGTATGTATCAGATAAGTACTCACAAAGCAGTATCACGTTGATTCCAAGTATGTAAATTGTATGTAAGTTTTACAACATAGAAAACGGGTGAGCATACTTTTCCCCCATGTTTGTAAACATTGAAATATTGTATAAGCATAAAAAAGGGGCCATAAAACTCACTTGTTAAGTGGTAAGTATGTATGATGAAAGCTTCCCAAACGTTGTATGCAATGAAGGGTCAAACACCTATTGACAGTTATGTTAAATATTAATGATGTGCCTAATGTTAATAGTAGTGTTTAGTCGGGCCAGGTCGTATCGGTTCGGTCGCGGGTAACACGCACACACAAACACACGCAATGGATCTTATGTAGATCCAAGTACCATAAATGTTGCCATTGTTGATGTTATTTGTGTAAAATTGTCGTTGTTGTTAGAGATCTACTTAGTAAGCATTAATGTTACAAATCGATTGTTGTTAATTGTAAAATGTTAAGTTGATTCGATTGATGTTATTTGTGTAAAAGTGTCGTTGTTGTTAGAGATCTACTTAGTAAGCATTAGTGTTACAAATCGATTGTTGTTAATTGTAAAATGTTAAGTTGATTCGATTTTGGTTTAACTTCAGTGAATTTGATAGTGTTAATTTGAAGATTGTCATTAGCAATGGCAACCGTGTCGATGTCACCTTAACATCACACGACAAACACACCGCACACAAGAGGATATCACACACAGCAACTCCAGTCACACGACAGGACCAGACGCACGACTCAACACTCCATTCGCACGAATCAACCCTCATTCGCACGAATCAGCTTCATTCGTATGATTGAGCCCTCATTCGTGCGACTAGGCATTCAGTCGTACCACACAGCACCCGATCGCACGACTTAATATCCATTCGCATGATTCAACCTTCATTTGTACGAATTAGCTTCATTCGTACGGCTGAACCTTCATTCGTGCGACTAGGCATTCAGTCGTGCGATACACACACCATCACACACATTCATCTGCATGGACTCAATCGCACAACATGCACAATCGCATGGACTCAATCGCACGACATGCACAATCGCATGGACTCAATCGCACGACATGCACAATCGCATGGACTCAATCGCACGACATGCACAATCGCATGGACTCAATCGCACGACACGCACAATCGCATGGACTCAATCACACGACATGCACAATCGCATGGACTCAATTGCATGACACACCCAGTCGCACGATTCAGTCGCACGACAGACTCAGTCGCACGGTTCAGTCGCACGACAGACTCAGTCACGAAAACAGTAGATTCACGACTGTAGAAAGTGCAGAGCAGCATCTGGCAGCTCCATGCACGAGTTCCATGCCACAAGGACATCCAGAATCACTTATCTAACATATCTAAACAAGATGCACACGCATAAAGGCAACACACTCACCCCACCTGAAACCCTAAATCGCAGTAGTAAAACGAGCAAGAAAGGGACAACCAAGGTCGTCTACCTGCTAGAAATGAGTTGTCTCAGCTGTAGCCGAGGTTTAACCGGTGAGAACGCGAAGAAACGGGGCGTTTCGGTGCAAGGAGGAGGAGAATATGGAAGAAGAAGAAGATGAAGGAGAAGATGAGGAAATGAAGGCTAGGGCTGGTAAGGGGCTTTATATACCCAGCCCTAGTTTGGCAAAATGTCACATTTCGTCCCTGCACTTAGCCCCCGAGTTCCCGAATTTGGTTCGGTTGAAAACGACGTAAATAGGCTAGTTATATTAATAATAGGGATGTATTTAATGATATTTGTATTTTAAAATGGTGTTATTAATGACATTAATATTATATCAAGATAATATATTTAATGATGACGGCGGTGATATTTGTAAACGTTTTAGGTGATAACGATGCAAACAATGATAACACAAGTATAAAAGGTAACCAGGCAAGTATGATATCCGTACGTATAATTTATAAAGATGAGAAATGACCAATTAAAGAAAAGATAACAGAAACTCGTCAATTGACGGACCTTTGGTGACAGATGTTACAAGTGTGCCAAGTGTGCATTCACGTGAGAACTTGTTTAGGATATGCATTTCAAGATCATAAACTGAGTATTTGCATGAAAATGACAGAGGTATTAGGAATACCCACATTGTAAGCCAAATTTCTTCTCTTTTACTTCACCCAATTATTATCATTAGTCACCATGTTGAGCCATTTCCCCTTTTTTGTTATTACCCACATCATTAGCCACTTAGCCAAATTAGTCATTTTTATCTTTTAAACCCTTGTGATAAAATTTCGGTTATTTCTAGTTGTCTAAATTTTGGCATCGAAATTGCTTCATGTTTATTTGTTTTAATTAGGAGTCCGTTGTTCAATGAAAAAAAAACAAAAAAAATATGAAAAAAAGAAATGAAAAATATGAAAAAAATGAAAAAAATGTTAAATTATGTTGTTTAGAATAGGAATAAATAAATGTGAGTTATTTGATGCATAAGAAAGAATAATTTTCATGCATATCTCACGTTTATTAGATTTGTATTAGTTTAGTTATATTAACTCGTGTTTATGTATTAGCGCAATGTATCATATTTAGTATCTAGATTTCCGGAATTTTTATCCGTTTAACCACTTTTACTAAAAAAATTCCATACCCTTTTTTTTACCCAAGCCCCGTTACAACCTGTTAAAAGTCCTCTTGATTTATGCATTTCCTCATGTTAATTGGTGGAGATTTGACCCCTTTGCAAGCTAATTACTATGTTTGTATCATTGGTTGGCATTAAGTGATTCACTTATACACTTATACATATAAATAACCAAATAACCGAGTGTTGAGTGATTTTTATGAGCGGTTTATACTCATGCATAAAAGAAACTTCGTAGGCATGTGATGCTCATTTGAACATTTCTAAAAGAACAAGCTTAAAACACTCGGTTTCTTCTTATAAGTGTGCCATGTTTGATAGTCAATTATGAGTTTGGATCTTCATTTAACAAATGGTTTGTCTCTCACCATCTTTTATGTCAATGGGATTTCTTTTGTTAAATGGTTGCACGAGAGTTTGCTTGAGGACAAGCAAAGTTCAAGTGTGGGATGTTTGATATGATAATAAATATACATGTTTACAATATGTATTTCTTTGCATTTTAAATCATTTTTGATACAAAATTCATAATTTAGGCACTTATTTATGTTTTATTTGAATTTTGTAGCTTTCGGATGAAGCTCGGTGATTTTTTGTGAAGAAAATCCAAGATTTGAAGAGGTTCAAGAGAAAAATCCTTCTGATATGACCATATTGAAGCTGAGTTTGGTCATATAAGCTATCAAATTTCAAATAGCCTATTTTTGATGCTGAATATGGTCATATCACTTCAGATATGGCCATATTCGGGCAGAAAACGGGTTTATAACCCTAGCACACCTCATTTCCAAAAAACTTTCATTTCTTCCAAAACCCTAGCCTCCCTCAAACCCGTAGGTGTCTTTGCGCATTTCTCAAGAGTTTTTGGAAGATTTGAAGGCCAAGATTAAAGGATTCACACTTTCAAGAAGGTTCTAACATCATCCACCCATTTCCACTCAAAATTGGTTTAAATTCCTCTAGATCTACTATGAGTTCTTCCATGTTCTTGAGTTTGGGAGTGTCTTTTGTAAGCCTTATGGGCTAAACTCTTATTATCGCTTGGATTAGATGAAACTTAGCATGATTTAACAACTTGTACATGATTCTTGGTGATGTTTATGTTGATGCTATGATGAAACTTGATTATTCTTTAATGATTGTGTGTGTTTGTTCTAGTTTGATGAAATGTTCAACCTTGTGGGTGTTGTAGGCATTGTATGTTGGAAAGCTTCATGTTTTTACAAGACTTATGCATATAATTACATCTTTTGTATGTAATGTTGTGACATTTGACTAGGACTGGTGAATGAAGGTTGAAGATTTAGTAGAATTGATTAAATGTGCATCCTTATGCTTATGTTTGAGAAAATGATAGTGTATATCATAAATCTCTCTTGACATTAGTTATGAATTGTTTTGTAATCGTGGTATGAAGTTTATGAGTTGAAGAGTAATTGTAGTTTTGTCTATTTTTCCCAAGTTGAGGTGGTTATCATGTGTTTATCGTGTTAACTTTCCAAAGATTTATGGAATTAGGTAACCCTAACGGGAGCCTAATTCATCTTTAACATCAACATAATTATATCATTAGTTCTTCATGGCATAACTTTAGGTGGCTATTGTGTGTTTATCATTTTAGCTTTCCGAATGGTTATATGTCTAGATATCCTTGACGGGGGTTTAGGCTACTTCCATGTTTCATGTGTAAAAAATGGTCTCACCTCAAGTTTGTGCTAGTTGTTAATTCTATGCTAAGTGGAATCAAAGTCCAAGTGATATCTTTAACTGATTGTGTATCTTCATCTTTACGATCTTAATTTACTAGTTTAATTTGCTAATCGTTTTAGTTAACTATAATACTCAGAAATCCAAACTAAATTGATCGGTTAAATAGTGATTATGATTTAGTATTGGGAGCCATTGTGTCCACGGATCGATACTCGGTTCTTACCTAAAACTATACTATTATGCGATAGGTGCACTTGCCTATTGTGTGTAGTTGGTTTAAGAGTGATAATCGTTTCTTAAATTAATACTCAAATCGTGTGAAAAATTCTTATTTAAAATATATATACTTTACACACATCATCGGACAGTCACATGTGGCTTCATCCAAAATATACCAGACATACATTTATATGCGACTTAAAAATACATCTATAAAAATTGATACTGATTAACACAATAAGGTAAGCAATTCTTAGACTCTATCCCTAATTTTTAAATTAAAAGTTAAGAATCAATAACTTCTATTCTATATGAACTATTTGTTTCATATATTTGAATTCCACATTTAAGATGCACAAATTTGATGGAGAACTCATGCTGCATCATCCAATAATCAGCATCTCCAACTTAATGGCTTCACTCTCTTGTTTTCCTGCTTGCAAGCACATCCCTTAATACAACAAACAATTAAAATGATGTCATGACCTTAAACTCCTTAAGAAAATATGCACTTACTTGATATACTTTGACTCTTATCAATTTACCACATATGTGCATCATTCTTTTCCCCTTTTCACTACATACAATTCTAATAAAAAAACATAAAATGTGAGACATATCATACCAAAGATATCAAAGATAACTTCCTATGTGATGTCTAAAATGAAAAAAACAACTAGGTTAGGAACACATAATATAGTAAAAAATACTTGTATTATCAATGCACATTACATATATCATTACTGGAGGTATAACTTGATTGACTCAATGTACAAATTCAGCAGGATCCATAGTAAAGAACCCAGCAATCAAACAAAAATCATCAATCAAAGTGATAACTACAATGCTACCACTTAAACTCTCATAGTAGAATCAAACCGAACCGTGACCACCCGAACCCCATACACATGCATGAACCACCTTAATAACCACAACAGCACAAATGCCCCTCACTACCACCATGGAAACTGAGAAGATACTAACCCACAAATGTGAAACCCTAGAACATGCATGCAATAACATACCATACCGAATCCTAAATCCATCACCGAGCGCTCACATCGCACATATACAACCGTATACATACAATACTCATACAAACAGACACACAATATACATCCGTGCTTCCATGCAACCTAACCCAAAACCCTTCTATCATAGCCTTCGAAACACTAATCGGTTCTACAGTTGTTAATGTTAATCAGGTTAGACTGTGTGAAGATTGAAGCAATGGAAAACTGTTCATGTCATTATCTGGAAAAATCAGTCATATGGGGAATCTTGCTGCTATGATGGTGTTCTGTAGAGTATTGTGCCTAAATTCATTTTCAGGGATACTGTAGTAACCTGTCAGATCGGCAACGTTGACTAATATGGTTGTTCGTTTGATTCTATTGGAAACCAGAGCAAAGATTGACTGAAGATTGTAAGAGGTGTTATCTATTATTCGCAAGCAACGTCCAAGGGGGAATTTGTTAGAGCATATATTGTCATATATAGTCTGTCTGTCGCTTGACGAATAGTCTAGGCTTAATGTTATACACCTTGTAAACACATGAAACTGGATCATTCGCAGGAGCATATACGAATGAGACTCAGTTGTACGACTGAGCCATGTTAATGGACCAGTCGTGCGACTGAGAGATGCGATTGGGGCATTCGTAAGACTGAACCATAAGAATGGTCCAGTCGTACGATTGAACCATACGCATGGTCCAGTCGTACGATTGAACCATACGCATGGTCCAATCGCACGAATGGGTCCTGTCGCATCTAATATGGGCCGAAGCCTATATATACCAGTTTCATTATGTAGAAACTTAAGGGGTTTTTGATATTGTGCCCGGGGCCTAGGTGCTGCCGGATGAGAGGGGAGATCATGCTCGATCTCCCCTTGCCAAAAGTCTTGATTCTTAAGATCATACTATAAGAGTTTAAGTGGTAGCATTGTAGTTATCACTTTGATTGATGATTGTTGTTTGATTGTTGGGTTCTTTACTATGGATCCTGTTGAATTTGTACGTTGAGTCAATCAAGTTATACCTCCGGTAATGATATATGTAATGTGCATTGATAATACAAGTATTTTTACTATATTGTGTGTTCCTAACCTAGTTGTTTTTTTTCATTTTAGACATCACATAGGAAGTTATCTTGGATATGTTTGGTATGATATGTCTCATATTTTATGTTTTTTTAGAATTGTATGTAGTGAAAAGGGGAAAAGAATGATGCACACATGTGGTAAATTGATAAGAGTCAAAGTATATCAAGTAAGTGCATATTTTCTTGAGGAGTTTAAGGTCATGACATCATTTTGATTGTTTGTTGTCTTAAGGGATGTGCTTGCAAGTAGGAAAACAAGAGAGTAAAGCTATTAAGTTGGAGATGCTGATTATTGAATGATGCAGCATGAGTTCTCCATCAAATTTGTGCATCTTAAATGTGGAATTCAAATATATGAAACAAATAGTTCATATAGAATAGAAGTTATTGATTCTTAACTTTTAATTTAAAAATTAGGGATAGAGTCTAAGAATTGCTTTCCTTATTGTGTTAATCAATATCAATTTTTATAGATGTATTTTTAAGTCGCATATAATTGTATGTCTGGTATATTTTGGATGAAGCCACATGTGACTGTCCGTTGATGTGTGTAAAGTATATATATTTTAAATAAGAATTTTTCACATGATTTGAGTTTTAATTTAAGAAACGATTATCACTCTTAAACCAACTACACACAATAGGCAAGTGCACCTATCGCATAATAGTATAGTTTTAGGAAAGAACCGAGTATCGATCCATGGACACAATGGCTCCCAATACTAAATCATCATCACTATTTAACCGATCAATTTAGTTTGGATTTGTGAGTATTATAGTTAACTAAAACGATTAGCAAATTAAGCTATTCCAGATTCTTTTTTTTTGGTCTGGAACACCTTTCATTCGTATGACATGGAGTATACTGATCACAGTCGTGTGAATGAATTATACGAATGATATCTTCGTGCGACTAAACATAAGACTGGTCCAGTCGTACGACTCACATAAGACTCGTCCAGTCGCATGGTCCAGTCGCATGACTGGTCCATTTGCATGGTCCAGTCATACGAATGGTCCATTAGCATGGTCCAGTCGCACGAATGGTCCATTAGCATGGTTCAGTCGCACGACTGGCCCATTCGCATGGTCCAGTCGCATGAACGGGTCTGCACGCAGATTTTCAGATCTGGCGGCTCCCAAAAACCCTAATCCGATGAATTTTACATGATTCGAACCAAAATAGACATCATCAGATTCGCAAGGGTGATCAGAACATGGTTTCGAGTTTGATTTTAACATAGAAACAACACACGCCATGAGATCTAAGCAAAACACGAAGAACACGAAGAACATGAAGTATGTTTAACGTCAAAGAACCTGAAATAGATCCAGAGATCAAGAGCTCGGGTTGCTAGAATGATTGTTAGATCATTCTAGCAGTAACCGGCTCTGATACCACTTGTTAGGACCGTGTACGACGGAGTACTAACTGATTCAACGCGATACCGAATCAAATAGCGCGGAATTCTATTTGATTAGCGTTCCAATCAGGGAGAACGTAAACCGGATCAAAACTAACGATTAGAAAATGTTAAGAATTGATTAGCAATGATCAGGAACACTCTATGAAGTTGGAAGGGACTCTCTGGACGAACAGGAACGGCTAGGGTTGATAATTCTCAAAGTGTTACATTTTTCCACGAATTAAGTGGTATTTATAGGTTACAACTCTCATTCGTACGACTGAGCCAAGCGACTGGCTCAGTTGTGCGACTGAGTCATACGACTGAACCATTCGTACGAATGAGTCAGTCTTATGACTCAATCGTGCGATTGATCCAATCACCTGGTTCAGTTGTGCGATTGGCCCATTCGCATGGTCCAGTCGTGCGACTGAATCAGAATACTTAGTTAAACACATTCTTGAACCTTAAATGATTCAGAACATGTCTAACAACTCTATAATCTATATAACATGTTCATATATACGTGTTACAATAAACAATATTAATAGATATGACATTAAACAATCAATCAAACAGCCAAGAGGGCGGGCCTTGGTGCAGCGGTAAAAGCTGTTCTTATGGGACCGAAGGTCTCAGGTTCGATCCGTGGAAACGGCCTCCCCACAAAATGTGGGGGAAAGACCGCGTACATCTTCCCTTAAATGGGATGGACCCTCCCTGGACCCTGCGAAAACGCGGGAGCTCTTTGCAGCACCAGGTACGCCCTTTTTGATTCAATATTACATATGTGTTACAAGAAGAAAGTCTATTACATTTAAGATTACTAGACTAGAACTGGGGACATGTGTACCAACAAACTCCCCCTTGGACCTAGTTCTACCTAAACTTTGACTTTCTTCTTGAACTCTTCATATCTCTTCACTCTTTCTTCTCTTGAAACCCCAGCATGAATATTCAGTACGAAGCATATACGTATAACATGTTGGAACTGCAGTGCTTGCATGATATCCTGCGTGTCAAAAAATAATGGCCACTTGTACATGATGTAGACATCTGAAGCAGACAAGTTAGTTAGCCACATAAGGTCGAATACCCTAATTGTCTTGACTTTCCCTTCTTTCTCCAAAACTATGACGGACTCACCAGTGCGCTAGTCATAATACCACCATTTAAAATGGGGTGCAAAATCTTGTGGAATTTCCCTCAGTGGAATACGCGACATTGTACGCGGAGGGTGCCATCTCAAAATCACCTTTGGTCTTCCTGAGGTAGGGTCAACCTCTGTCTTATGAATCAACCTTCTGGGCTGTTGAGGTTTAAAATTGACCCACCTCATATGATACTCTTTCTTTAGAGCTTGCTCAAACCATCCTGATATCTTTCCTGGAATAGCATACAGGAGGCTTAAGTTGGCTAGTCGGTTAAGCTCAAATCCAGGGAGAGTTTTCAGATCATGTGGGAATCTGAAATACTCTATTCCCTTCTCCCTCTTGACAGCATATACTTTGAGATCCTCAAAGTATGCCCAGCTGATAATCTTGCCAGACACCTTCTGATGCTTCTTTATCTTGTAAAGCTTGGTGTAGGCATTTTACTTGTTTGGCATGCGCTGGTTCTTCATCTCCTCCAGGCAAGCTACCCACTCAGCCTTTTTGGATGCTAGATCAGCATCATCTGCCTGAGGAGCATCTGTTGTAGCTGCTTTAGTAGCTGTCATCTCCTTAACCTTATCGAAGATACAGCTATCAAATGTTTCCCCCAGATCTGGTAGTACTTCGCCTTCGGCGTTAGTATACTAGGGATAGTGATCAACAGTCACGTCCTCAATCTCCACCTCGTCGACCTCTTGTAGTTCCTCATCACTGACTACATTGACCTCTGGAGCATCTTTTAGCAGCTCATCTGGATTCAGACTGAACAGTTCAGCAATCTGTTCATCTGTTAGATCATGTATTATTTCTTCCTCTTCAGCCTTGTAACTGACAGATCGTTGTACGATCCCTTGCAAATCAAGAATCATCGTCAATTTTGAGTCGATTTGACGAAGGGGCACAACATCGTGCTCATTAACTTGTTTAGCTGAACCTGTTAAACAACCAAATACAGTATAAGTAAGTATACATTAAGCACATAACAGATATTGATTTAACTTGTCATCTATATATATAACTCAAAATTTGATACATGATTTCAAGTACAAAGTTTAAATAATAAATAGACATCTAATCTTGAACTTTGCCTTGTGTAAAGTCCAGAATCCGATCGATATCACTTCGTTTGATAGTTGCACTTGATAACACGCGAAGACGGGTGCGCACTCTAATCGAATCAACCGAGATAACAAGATAATCAGCACAAAATCATTATAATTCAAATGTATATCATGTGTCTAATGATTACAATGATAATTGATACAAGATCGATCTCACCCGAGGGTGGAAAAATCACAAATGTGATCTGCTCAATTGAGCGAAAAATAAAACTAAACACACACTTAATTTTTAATAATGTCTCTCGGTGGTGGAAATGTGGCACACCCCTTCACTGTGCACACATGCACATATATATATATACATGCATGGAAGTTGTCGAATGAATATTTGTAGATGCTGCCAAAGCTTTCGCATGCATGTGATTACTGCCAAGTTGTCGCATGCATGTCTTTAATTTTTTCAGGATGTCGCATGCATATTGACTAACTTTCGCTTGCATGCATGCATGCGACTTCTATTCACATTTTGCACAAGTTTATTGCCTAACATGCATGTTTTCGCATGCATGTTGTTCTCGCATGAACTCATCGCATGAACTCAATGTTGTTCGTCTAGTATGTGTTAAAACCGATATTGTAATCCAAATGTTTAGTCCCTACAATCTCCCCCTTGGATTATTATATCGTTTTGAGTTTAAACACAACTTGAATCTTCAACAAAACCTATCTCAATGAAGGTTCTCGCACAAGCGGATATTGACTTTGAAGCAACAACTTTTGAGCTTCAAATCTTCATAAGATCATGCAACTAAGTCACTTGAGCATTTACACAAACACTTGGTGTGTGGTCTACAACTTCATACTGATCATCGTATTTGAACCGAATTAGTCTTTAATTTCTTCAACAAATCATATAATTGGAATTGAATTGAATTAAGATGAACTTGTGTGTGTCTCTCGGTTTCGGATTGAACATTGATGAAATCGAATATACTTCTAACAAAATTAACTAAACTTTTGAACTTATTTAACGTCCTCGAACGGAAGATCGCGGAATAGTGATCCGTTGTATCAAGAGCAACACCTTGCTCTGATACCAAATATAAAGTCCAGAATCCGATCGATATCACTTCGTTTGATAGTTGCACTTGATAACACGCGAAGACGGGTGCGCATTCTAATCGAATCAACTGAGATAACAAGATAATCAGCACAAAATCATTGTAATTCAAATGTATATCATGTGTCTAATGATTACAATGATAATCGATACAAGATCGATCTCACCCGAGGGTGGAAAAATCACAAATGTGATCTGCTCAATTGAGCGAAAAATAAAACTAAACACATACTTAATTTTCAATAATGTCTCTCGGTGGTGGAAATGTGGCACACCCCTTCCCTGTGCACACCCCTTCACTGTGCACACATGCACATATATATACATGCATGGAAGTTGTCGCATGAATATTTGTAGATGCTGCCAAATCTTTCGCATGCATGTGATTACTGCCAAGTTGTCGCATGCATGTCTTTAATTGTTTCAGGATGTCACATGCATATTGACTACCTTTCACTTGCATGCATGCATGCGACTTCTATTCACATTTTGCACAAGTTTGTTGCCTAACATGCATGTTTTCGCATGCATGTTGTTCTCGCATGAACTCATCGCATGAACTCAATGTTGTTCATCTAGTATGTGTTAAAACCGAAATTGTAATCCAAATGTTTATTCCCTACATCTTGAATCATTGCTGAATCTTTAGTAGATTAGGAGGTAGACGGAGCAGACAAAGGTGCCCTCTGATCTTGTTTCCTTTTGGTTCTTTGTTCGTGCTCAGGATCAGAAAGAGATGTAGCTACATCTCCTTCATCGTCATCATCTTCCTTGTCATGAGAATCTCCGTCACCCTCTTCATTATCATCTTCATCATCCTCGTCATCATCATCCTCATCATCATCATCATCATCACGATTTTACACAATGAAACAAGTGGATCAGAAGAACACGAAGTATGTTTAACGTCAAAGAACCTGAAATAGATCCAGAGATCAAGAGCTCGGGTTGCTAGAATAATTGTTAGATCATTACAGCAGTAACCGGCTCTGATACCAATTGTTAAGTCACTGGATTGGTAAACATCCGAGCGTGTTCTTGACGAAAGGTGATAAACCAAAAGACAAACAATAGTACGAACAATAATCGAATGATTACATTGATCAAACCTAACGATTTTAAGCTCGTTACAACTTAAGAATCAAGACTTTTGGCAAGGGGAGATCGAGCATGATCTCCCTTCTCATCCGACATCACCTAGGCCCTGGGCACAATATCAAAAACCCCTTAAGTTTCTATACAATGAAACTGGTATATATAGGCTTCGGCCCATATTAGATGCGACTGGACCCATTCGTGCGATTGGACCATGCGTATGGTTTAATCGTACGACTGGACCATGCGTATGGTTCAATCGTACGACTGGACCATTCTTATGGTTCAGTCTTACAAATGCACCAATCGCATCTCTCAGTCGCACGACTGGTCTATTAGCATGGCTCAGTCGTACGACTGAGTCTCATTCGCATATGCTCCTGCGAATGACCCAGTTTCATGTGTTTACAAGGTGTATAACATTAAGCCTAGACTATTTGTCAAGCGACGGACACACTATATATGACAATATATGCTCCAACAATCGGCTTCATCTTCCCATACACAACTGAGACACACACGAATAAAAACACCAAACCAAAACACAATCGAAGCCCATAACTATAGAAATAACAACTGGGAATGAAACCATAACACATTGAGTCGAATAACAAGAAGAAGAATCACAACGAACAGTTTATGTGAGATCTGAGAACTCGAGCAAAGTTGCTTACCGAGGTGCACATGGTTGTGAAGGCATCACCGGAGACGAGTGGTTGTGAAGGGGATGTTATCAGGGGTTGGGTAGTTCGAATGGAATTTGAAATCGGATTGGGAGGTTGATGGTGGTCGAAGGTTGAAGTGGGTCATGGGAGGTTGATAACCAATATGTTGGACCAATAGAACCAATAAGCCAGATCAGAAAAACCTTTAAGTCCCACAGACATCATAACAACTGAAGAAGACTTCATCAGCTGAAGATAAAGTCTGAAGACTAAAGCTGAAGACCAAAGTCTGAAGACAAAATCTGAAGACTAAAGCTGAAGACAAAGTCTGAAGACAGAGTTTGAAGACAAAGTCTGAAGACCAAGTATTCAGAGGTTGTCACAACAGCTGAAGAAGTATTCTTCAGTAGTTGTGATGGTTTCCTTTCAATAGTTGTCTTTATATTTTCAGTAGATTGTAATCAGTAGTTTGTTTTCAGTAGATGTAGTATTAGTTAATACTTAAACGTTTATTGTAAGAAGATGTCTTCAGCTGTTGTGGACATCTTCAGTAGTTTCAGTTATTTTCAGTTGTTTATGTAAATCAGTTAGATGTCACTATCAGGTGACATCTGCTGACGTCTCCTTTCCTCTATATAAGGAAAGTTGACCTAATTTGTAATGGCCGAAGCTTATGAATGAATGAGAACATTATCTTTTACAGAAAACTTTCTCTCTATAACCGTTACTGTTTGATTGAATATTCCTCTTGTTCTTGCTTAAATTTCATCTAATTCTAGTACTATTCCGCCGCAAATCATAACCTAATTGATCAAACTAGATCTGAGATCCTTTCAAATGGTATCAGAGCAGGTTAATCATTGATCGATTTAACAATTGATCATTGAAACTGCTCTTTTGATATCTAAGTTTGATCGAATTAGCAAATTTGCAAGAATTGGTTATAGAGTATGAGTTTCTGTTGCTTTTGGTGAATTAATTTGAGGTTCTACGTGGTTAAAACAGAGTTTTTGAGTTATTAAGCTAGATTTGTTAAAAGTACATTGAATTTGTTTGAATCTATGAAAATGGTTACACCAACAAATGATCCTCACAACACTGGCTCCTCAACAAAGCCTCCGATGCTTGTTAGGAGTGAGTATAACATATGGCAACGCCGAATGCTCCATCACCTGTCTATCAATAGCACAGGATGTTGGAAGTCTGTGGTTCATGGACCATACAAGCCTATGGTGAGTCTTCCGAAAAAGAATGAGATGGTTTCGAAGAAACCAGAACAGTATTCGGATGAAGATTTAAAACTATTTGAAATTGATGCTAAAGCCCATGGAATTCTGGCCATGGCACTGCCAAATGAAATCTATTCAGGGCTTATGCATCATGAAACTTCTCATGACCTCTGGGTTGCTCTGAAGGAACAATTTGGAGGAACTGATGAGGTTTTGGCAAACACTAGAGAGATCCTTGCCCAGCAATATCAAACATTCTCTCATAGAAAGGGTGAGTCTCTGACCCATCAGTTTGAGCGATTTTCCTCTTTTGATATCTGAGTTGAAGATGGTTAAATAGGAATATTCAAACAGACAGATGAACAATAGATTCCTCAGATTCCTGCCTGAGAGATGGGACACATATACTATTTTTCTACGCTCCAGTGCAAATCTGGACACTCTATCTTTCACCCAACTTCATGGGAAACTGTTGACATTTAAAAGAGAGATAGAACATAAAAGGAAATTGTCTTCATCTGGGAAGCTCACTGATGACTTTGTACCAGGAAATACTACACTGGTTGGTCAGGAGTCAGATTATGCTGCATCAGAAGGTTCCTATGATGAGCACATATATTTCTCTACAAACAGTGGAGAACATGCTTTTGTTGGTGTTGATAGTAATTCAGGTGGTAGTAGTGATAATTTGTGCTTCTTGTTGGATGATTTGAAAGGAATTCCAGATGATGATCTGGAAGAGATGGATATTTTGAACCAAATGGCAATGATCAATATCAGATCTTAAAAGTTCTACAAAAGGACTGGTCAGAAATTCCGAGGTCTCTCTGGAAAAACCAAGGTTGGTTTTGACAAGAGCAAGTTGAGGTGTCACAAGTGCCATAGACTTGGACACTTTGCAAGAGAGTGTAGATCATCTGGATCTAACTTATCTACACCCTTTGTGACCTTCCAAGCAATAGCTCACAAAACAAAGGGCAACATTCCACCAGTTCCGGTCATCCTTCACAAGCTCAATCATCTCCTGCATATTTTGTCCCTCAAGGTCCCATGCCATATCCTTACCCCTGTTTTTACATGCCTCAGTCTAGTCAGGTTCAAGTACCCACAGCTCAACAACCACATGCCCTACCTGAGCCTCAACTATCTCAATCAATCAACAATCTCAATCTCAACCACAACAAAGCTTTTTCACCCCTGGGGTTGTTGACTGGAGCAGTTTACCAGATGATCTTTCTGGTTATCATGAACAACTGTTTCCTGGTGCTGGTCTAACATGGTGGTGAAAAACCTTTTGGAAATCTTGCTCTTATGGCCCTGGAGTCTACTGATGGTTCATGCTCAAATGTTTCAATATCACAGGTACCACAGGTATCTTTAGAGGCTAAGGCCAACTTGTGTTCTAAGTCATGCATAGCTACGTTTGTCTCAATTAGAGAAGCAAATGTAGCTTTAATCAATAAAAATCTTGAGCTAGAGAAGGTGATTTCCAAAAGAAAAGCTGAGTTTGAGTCGGTTTTAAATGACAAAGATGATGAGATTTATAAATTAAAATGCCAAATCACTGATGAAAAGGCAAATGTAGAGGTCATCTTAGGGAAATATAAGGATCTTAAAGAAACACTTGCAGCTACCCAGGTAGAGTGTGAACGCTGGGTAACATCATGCAAGGGGTTTGAAATGCTTCTCAACAAACAAACAACTTCAAATGTGAAGTTTGGGGTTGGTTATAATCACACTGCTCCTCCTACAGATTTTACTCCCAAATTAGAAGTAGAATCTGAAGGAGAAAGCAATTACCAATCCACATCATCATGTGTCTCACCCTCTGGTAATGAACCAAAATCAGAGGATGAAGTCAGTATTAGCACCTCAGCAAATCAATCAGCTGATGGTCCCAATACTGACAAACACATGATCAGGAGAAAGCTGACCACTTCAGGTGTTATCTCACAAAGTACTCAAAGTACTGAAGGGAAAGTCACAACACCTGGAGTACAAACCAAACCCACTGAAAACAAAAATGGTTTGACAACTGCTGAAGAGTCTAACAAGAAGTTCAAAAGTACTGATAGAAAACTTCTGAAGAACAAATCTTCAGTAGTTAAGAATCCGTCAGTACTTAACATAAGTACTGAGAGGAAGAAAGTACTGAAGAACAAACCTTCAGTAGTTTCATCTTCTTCAGTAGTTGATCAACTGAAGATGAAGAAAAAGCCATGTGAAATATGTGGCTTATTCAATCATCTCACTAATGAATGCTGGTACAGTTTGGGTTCCAAGTTCAATAAGGATAAGAACATCAAAAAGAAGATTAATAAAATGAAAGATGAATTTGAAACCAAGTTTGTACCAGAGATATCTCACCCTGAAAACCCAAAATCCTTACAGAAATCTAAAAAGAAGGAAGGGGTTTATGATGAAACACCAGAAGGTGTTCAATGGATTCCTCATGGAATACCAAAACACTAGACCAAGTCCGTGTCTTTCAAAAGTGAGGAAATGGTGAAACACAGGAACCAATCAAAAACAAAAATTGATGTATCTGATGAGCTGAAGGCTTTAGCAAACAATCAGACACAACTTGTTATGATGGTTCAACATCTGTTGGGGAGAGTCAACCAAATAGATGTACCTGTAATTAAACCACAGAAAAGGAAAAACAAGCCAAAATCAAAGGAATCCTTTTCAACGCCATCTCTACCTCCACAGGCTGTTAATCATAACAAACCAGTTAGTGTAAAATCTGTTGATGAGAACAGACCCAAAACCAAAATGGTTTGGGTCTAAAAAACTAACTAGTTTCTTTTTACAAATGCAGGGTTCTTCAGTATGCCAAAGAAGCATCTGGTATGTGGACATTGGAGGATCCATGCATATGACAGGGAGCAGCTCTCTTCTTACTGACTACTCTCAAGGAAAGAAGGGATTTGTTTCATTTAGTAATGATGTTAAAGGTTACATCATCGGTAAAGGCTTTGTTTCCAATGGTGAAATAAGGTTTGATGATGTCAACCATGTGGAGAATCTCAAGTACAACCTCTTGAGTGTCAGTCAAATGTGTGATAAAGGTCATGTTGCCCTTTTCACCAGCCAGAACTGTAGGATTCTGTCATCCAAAGTTCTGAGTTTGATTGACAAGGTATTGGATGAACATACTCTCCTGAAGGCCAACAGGACAGGAAGAGTATATGCCTTAGATTTATCAAAGAAAATTGATCTAAAAGGCCATCCTTGCCTATTCTCCAAGGCCTCTCCTCAGGAATCTAAACTATGGCACAGAAGGCTTGGTCATGTAAATCTTAAAAACATGAACCAGCTGATCCATCATGGTTTAGTGAGAGGACTGCCAATGAAGGAGTTCAAATGTGATGACAACTGCTCTGCTTATTTAAAAGGGAAACAACACAAAGTATCATTTCCTCCAACAGAAGAGCCAAAGTCTACTGCCTGCTGGCTTGCAATTTATGCATATGGATCTGTTTGGTCTAGTGAGAGTGATGAGCATGGCAAAGAAGAAATACTATCTGGTAATTGTGGATGATTACTCCAGATTTGTATGGACTTTATTCTTACATTCAAAAGATGAAGTTGCAAAAACCATAATATACTTTGTATTGTATGTGGAAAAACAATACTCCCTTCCAGTCAAGTGTGTGAGGAGTGATAATGGCACAGAATTTAGAACCCACACACTTGATGAATTCTACTTGTCTAAGGGAATCAAGAGGCATATAGCATTCCAAGAACTCCTGAACAAAATGGAGTGGTAGAAAGAAAGAACATGACACTTATTGAAACCGCCAGGTCAATGTTAGCTGATTCTGGTTTGCCACTGACCTTTTGGGCAGAAGCTATCAACACAGCTTGCTATGTGCAGAATAGAGTTTTAGTAAATCAAAGGTTGATAAAGACTCCTTATGAAGTGTTACATCATTTAGCCTCTCTGATTTCATTCTTTAGAGCATTTGGGTGTCCCTGTTACATTCTTAACACAAAGAATCCACTTCAGAAGTTTGAATCAAAGGTGGATGTAGGGTACCTTGTTGGGTACTCATCCACTTACAAGGCATATAGAGTTTTCAAGTGCAGAACAAAGATAATTGAAGAGACCTTGCTTCTAAAGTTTAATGAATCTCCAAAGTAAAAAATCCAACAAAACCCTGTGGTGTTATTTAATTTGGACATACTGCAATATGTTCCTTATCAGTCTCCTGTTGTTGCATTTCCTGATAATCCATCACTTCCTGCAAACAGTTCTTCATCTGGTGGTACTGATGATGATAATGCTGACAGTACTCACCTTTTCAGATTTAGTGATCAATTGCCTGAGTCATCTAATCATGATATTCCTATAACTTCAGTAGCTCCATCCATAACAAATGCTGATGAGATCTCTGAATCATCTACTTCGTTTGAATTGCTATCTCCTTTATGGTTTCAAGAGTCTGAATCAACACCTGTTGCTGCTGAATCTCCAGCAAACACTTGCACAGATCTATTGTCTATAAAGAGCTGAAGAATCACCCAATGTCTCAAATCATTGGTGATATCAATGCTGGAGTTTCAACCAGAAGTCAATTGTCTATTTCTGCTTCTATGCTCTCTTCATCAGTCAGCAAGAGCCAAAGAACTATCATGTTGCATTAAGAGACAATGGATGGGTTGAAGCCATGCAACTTGAACTTCTTCAGTTTAAAAAGCAGCAAGTGTGGGAGCTGGTTCCTTTATCCCAAGGTAAGTGTGCAATAGGCACTAAATGGGTGTTTAGGAATAAAACTGATGAAAAAGGTCAAATTGTCAAGAACAAGGCCAGACTGGTTGTACAGGAGTTTTCACAAGAAGAAGGTATTGATTATGATGAAACCTTTGACCCTGTAGCCAGACTGGAGGCAATCAGATTGTTCTTAGCTTATGCTGCTTTCTATAGTCTCAAAGTTTTTCAAATGGATGTCAAAAGTGCATTTTTATATGGTAAAATAAAAGAAGAGATTTATGTGTGTCAACCACCAGGTTTTAAGGATAATAAACACCCAGATTGGGTGTATAAGCTTGATAAGGCTCTGTATGGGTTAAAACAAGCTCCTAGAGCCTGGTATGAAACACTGTCTAATTTTCTTCTTCAAAATAATTTCACTAGAGGCTCCATAGATAAAACTTTGTTCATAAATAAAGTAGGACAGCATAAGCTACTTGTTCAAATTTATGTTGATGACATCATTTTTGCATCCTCTGATCCATAGTTGTGTGATGCATTTACAAAATTGATACAACAAAAGTTTTAAATGAGTGCCATGGGAGAATTACAGTTCTTTCTGGGTTTGTAAATCAAACAAAGAGCTGATGGAACTTTCATTCATCAGTCAAAATATACAAAGAATCTTCTAAAAAAGTTTGATTGACAAAAATGTAAGCCCTGTTCTACTCCTATGAGCACCACCACACAACTAGATGCTGATCAGAAAGGTAATGCAGTTGATGAAACTCTTTACAGATGTATGATTGGTTCCTTGATGTACCTTACAGCCTCTAGACCAGACATTATGTTTGCAACTTTTGTCTGTGCTAGATTTCAGGCTGTACCTAAAGAATCCCATTTGATTGCAGTCAAAAGGATCTTTAGATACTTGCAAGGAACTATATCTCTAGGACTTTGGTATTCCACTGGGCACTCTTGCAAATTGGCTGCTTTCTCTGATAGTGACTATGCAGGGTGTAAAGTAACCAGAAAATCAACTTCTGGTGGATGCCAATTTCTAGGCAAATGTTTGGTTTCTTGGCAGAGTAAGAAACAAACATCAATTGCTACATCAACTGCTGAAGCAGAGTACATTACTGCTGCAAGTTATACATCTCAGGTACTCTGGCTTCAGAATCAATTACTGGATTATGGCATTACCGAGACTAAGACTCCATTACTGATGGACAGTGCTTCAGCTCTTTGTATTGTTAAGAATCCTGTCCAGCATTCTATGACTAAACACATTGAGATCAGACATCATTTCATCAGGGATTGTTATGAAAAAGGTCTGATTGATTCAAAGTTTGTTCCTAGTGCTGATGAGCTTGCAGATATATTTACTAAGCCTTTGGATAGTACAACTTTTTAAAATCTTGTGCTAAGGCTTGGTATGCTGCAGCTAGAATAAATTGACTAATACTGATACTCTCAGATCATAAGTACTGATGAGTATTAGAATACAAAAGTCAAAAATAAGTACTGATGAGTTATTTTGTCTTCAATATTTTTTTTACTACTGAAGTGTTAAAAAGACTGAAGATTAAATTACTTAAAAGTACTGAAGTACATTATTTGTTGAAAATAACTGATGGAGTTACAACTACTGATGTAGTTACAATTACTGATGCCTATTTCTAAAAGATAAGTATTGAAGAACAAATTTGTCCAAAAGTACTGATGTGTAATCTTGAGCATAAGTGCTGAAGACAAAATTTGTTCACAAGTTCTGAAGAATAATTTGTTTCAAAAGCTCTAATGCACAAATTGTAAGGGACAAAATATTTGGATTACAATATCGTTGTTGGTTGCGCGAAACAAAGTCGCGAGAGGATGCATGAATGCATGCGAAAGACGAACAAATCGCATGCGTGCAATTTGTTGATGCGAGAATCGTACGTGACAAGCTGCACTCGCGCGACAATTGAAGAAAAGTATTGCATGCAAAATTGAATAAAATATGCATGCTGCGAAAGTGGGAAGATAATGGCATGCGAAAAGTAAATGTATGCATACAGCATGCAATGCGAAATCGCATGTGAATGCTACAAACGACAGTGGAGCAATTATTATATATATATGTATATGCATGTGAACTTGCAAAGTGTGTGTGTGCATATTATTCTCAATTCAACCGAGAGTTCACTTTATAGTTTCTAGTTTTCGCTCATGTTGAGCAGATCACATGTGTGTGATTTCCACCTTCGGGTGAGATCGATCTAGTATCGATTTTCATTGTAATCTTTCGACAATATACGTTTGATTTACAATGATTTTGTGCTGAATGTTGTGTTCTCTCGGTTGATGCAATTCAAACCGCGCACCCGTCTTCACGTATTATCAAGTGCAACAATCTAACGAAGTGAGATCGATCGATTTTCAGGACTTTACATTTGGTATCAGAGCAAGGTGTTGCTCTTGATACAACGGATCATTATTCCGCGATCTTCCGTTCGAGGACGTTAAACAAGTTGCAAGTTATCCGGTTTCATCAAAGTTCCATCCGAAACCGAGAACACACTAGAATTCAATTCGAGTTGGATGATTTTATGAAGATTTGAAGCGTATAAGTTGCATCCAATTCGAAATCCGCGTCTGCGAGAACCTTTCATCCGAAAGGTTTTGTTGAAGATTCAAGTTGTGTTTATATACAAAACGATATCATAATCCAAGGGGGAGATTGTAAGGGACAAAATATTTGGATTACAATATCGTTGTTGGTTGCGCGAAACAAAGTCGCGAGAGGATGCATGAATGCATGCGAAAGACGAACAAATCGCATGCGTGCAATTTGTTGATGCGAGAATCGTACGCGACAAGCTGCACTCGAGCGACAATTGAAGAAAAGTATTGCATGCAAAATTGAATAAAATATGCATGCTACGAAAGTGGGAAGATAATGACATGCGAAAAGTAAATGCATGCATACAGCATGCAATGCGAAATCGCATGTGAATGCTACAAACGACAGTGGAGCAATTATTATATATATGCATGTGAACTTGCAAAGTGTGTGTGTGCATATTATTCTCAATTCAACCGAGAGTTCACTTTATAGTTTCTAGTTTTCGCTCATGTTGAGCAGATCACATGTGTGTGATTTCCACCTTCGGGTGAGATCGATCTAGTATCGATTTTCATTGTAATCTTTCGACAATATACGTTTGATTTACAATGATTTTGTGCTGAATGTTGTGTTCTCTCGGTTGATACAATTCAAACCGCGCACCCGTCTTCGCGTATTATTAAGTGCAACAATCTAACGAAGTGAGATCGATCGATTTTCAGGACTTTACACAAATGTTTAGAAGAGCTGATGCATAAATGTTCAAAAGAACTGATGACCAATGAAACGTTTGAAAATCAGACAAAGTCTGATGAGTAAATGTTGAGGTCAGAATGAAACATCTGAAACCTGTGAATTGACGACAACAACTGATGAGTAACTTTACTCTTCAGCTGTTCCAAACAACTGCTGTTTCATTTCAAAACAACTGAAGCCAAAACTAAGTCTTCAGTAGTTTCAAACTACTGATGACAAAAACCAAGTCTTCAGTTGTTTACAACATCTGAAGGTTAAAACCATGTCTTCAGTCGTTTTAAACAACTGATGACTAACACCAAAACCTTCAGTTGTTTTACATCAGCCGTTTCATAATCTATCAATACCAAACTCTAACCTCAGAACTTTTCATTCTCTGAACGTTATTATTAAAAATTCTCAGACCTTCCCTCCTGCATTAATGGCGTCCATGCAACTCAAACCCCGCCATAACTGTGTCGCTTACCTCACCAAATCGGCCTTCTGGAACAAGTTTGATGACGCCATCGATCTGATGGTTGAATCTTGATACCAAACAGCCTTTCTTCTGAACCCAACCATATACGTAGAAACCCTAAAACAATTCTGGACAAACGTAACACTCACAACTGGTGAGAATGATGGCGAGATCGCTCTCCAGTCATTTGTCAATCAGAAGAAGGTGGTTGTCACTTCTGATATCATTTGGAAAACCCTAAATCTGAATGATGCCGACTTCGTCACCGAATACCCTAAGGGGACCACTGATTTATCCTTCATCAACAATGGGTACGAAGGCGACCTAAGTGCTACCATAATTTTGAAGAAGCACTTCCATGACCCTGAACGCCTAATCTTCCACATGGTCAACGTCTGCCTTGCCCCCAAGACCTCCTCATGGGATCAAATGTCTTCTAGGTGGAAACAGGTATTGTATTCAATCCTTGATCGTCAAAGCTTAAATTTTTCTAAAATTATATTTTTAGAATTAAAAGATCTGGCATTGAAACCTGTGGCTAACAGATGGATATTATATCCAAGGTTTCTTATGGCCATTATTAAAAATCAATTAAAATCTGACGGCCTTGTTGGCCGTGGAGTCCCTGTTGTGGCAGTTTTGCCTGAAGTATACTCCAGGCACAACTCGAACACACAACTCAAAGAGGCTACCAAGCTGCTAAAACCCAAGCAGCGGGAACCCACAGCCTCATCCTCCAGATCCAAAGTCCGCTCCAAGCCAAATCCAAAAGCCTAAAAAGGCTACTCAGGGAGTTGAGTCCCCTAAGGATGCCCCTGCAGCACCAAGGCAGGAAGAAACTACTGGTAGTAATCCACCAGTAGTTACATAGACTCTACCAGCCACAACCGCTCAGGTATCCTCTCAACAGGATCTTGAAGCAACCACTTCTGGGGATGCCATATTACTGGAACCTCTCTCATTTGAGAAGGTTGCCATTGAAGAGCACCACTCACCCCACGTGCAATCTGATTCACACCTATCTCCTACTGAAACCACCCCAAAAGCCCAACTTATATCATTGCAAAAGTGCTGAGTCAGCTAAACACTCCACCCCCTCCCCAGACACCTATTACAACTGGGAAAACCTCAACAGTTGAGGTGGAGGACTATAGTGTTGCTGATAACCCACAGCACAAGGATTACACAGTTCAATCTCCCCATGTGGAGGAGGAGATTAGAACTTATGGTAAGGCTGCCACTTCTCCTTCTTTAGCACATGAACAGGCTGAAGTTGGTAGCATTTCTAAGACCTCACCAGAGGCAACTACCGATGAAGGACATAATCCTGAAGCAGGAAGTCCCCAGTACCAAGATCAAGGGGCACACGTGTATACTGATCCACACTCAGCACATGTTTATCCTGATGAAATCAGGAGGTCAGATGATTCAGCAACCACTGACTACAAGAACTGCTTGCCAAAATGTCTCAAAAATCAAGTCCATCTGCCCACATTAACCCACAGATAGCACCTTCTTCTGTAGGTCTCCCACACACTGAGCCACTCACACCAAATTAGCCACCAGCCTCCCACACACTTGCAACTAAGATGCTAGAGCAGCTTGTACAATCTCCCACACCAGAATAACCAACATCACATCCCACAAAACCAACTCCTTTACCCAAGAAACTAACACAAACAACTGCTGATGATGTACCCAAGAGGAATAGAAGGGTGTTGAGGCTTCAAGAAGAAGAATAAGAAGATGATGAGGAAGATAGGCTACCCATTTCAGCTGTTATTAAGCCAAAGATGCTTGAGGCCAGAAGTCAACCAACACCAATCACACCTGCCATCTAGAGGCAAATGGTAAAAGTAAAGCTTGAAGAAGAAGAACAACATAAACAACACGATGAGCAGTTGTTGAGTCTGGTTGATAAAGAGTTTCCTCAATCTACATCGATACAATCTATGAGGAAACATGCTCAGAGGTTGTATGCTCTCAGATTTACATTTCAGTATTAGAAAGAGAGAGTTAGAATTTGGCCTGATCCCAGGGTGAGTGAAAGAATTCACAAGAAGAACATCCTAAGAAGATACAATGGTCAAGTAAAGAAGATTGTAGATGCAGTGATCATGCTGGCCATTGTAGTGTCACCCTGGGAAATCTTAGAAGACTTCAAAAGAGCCTACAAGTCTAATCTGACCCCACAAACTTTACTGGAAAACAAAATGGTGAAGAAGGGGTTGATCTATAAGAGGCTTGAAGAAGTCAGAAGCAATGAGCTCCAGTTGTTACTTGAAGGTAATCATCCTGATGAGTTTGCATACATAGAAATAACAACTATGGAGCTAAAGAATGGGAAACATGTTAAGTACTTATCTGAGTACTATGGGCTAGAGTTCTTCTTTGAAGGGGAAGCTGAAGAACTCACCCTGGAAGAACATATTGTCTTCCTTGAGGCCTGTGTTCGAGAGTCTTACAGACTCATTGTAGGGAAGTAGGTTTCATGGATGGGGCAACAACTCTGTGTCCAATTCCCCAAGTCAGAGTTCCCATCCATCCCTTGCCAATCAAATCTTCTGAAACCTCTTCCCAGGCCTGTGCTTATATTGGTCACTTTTGAGCTGATCCAGAAGAAAAAGACAATATTTTTGCCTAATAAGTGGGACTCCAATAAACTTAAAGGTTTTGGCTGCATTGGTTCAGGGGGAGTTTGTTGGACCAAAAGAACCAATGAGCCAGATCAAAAAAACCTTTAAGTCCCACAGACATCATAACAACTGAAGAAGACTTCATCAGCTGAAGATAAAGTCTGAAGACTAAAGCTGAAGACAAAGTCTGAAGACTAAAGCTGAAGACCAAAGTCTGAAGACAAAGTCTGAAGACTAAAGTTGAAGACAAAGTCTGAAGACAGAGTTTGAAGACAAAGTCTGAAGACCAAGTATTCAGAGGTTGTCACAACAGCTGAAGAAGTATTCTTCAGTAGTTGTGATGGTTTCTTTTCAGTAGTTGTCTTTATATTTTTAGTAGATTGTTATCAGTAGTTTGTTTTCAGTCGTTGTAGTATTAGTTAATACTTAAACGTTTATTGTAAGAAGATGTCCTCAGCTGTTGTGGACATCTTCAGTAGTTTTAGTTATTTTCAATTGTTTATGTAAATCGGTTAGATGTCACTATCAGGTGACATCTGCTGACGTCTTCTTTCCTCTATAAAAGGAAAGTTGACCTAATTTGTAATGGCCGAAGCTTATGAATGAATGAGAACATTCTCTTTTGCAGAAAATTTTCTCTCTCTATAACCGTTACTATTTGATTGAATATTCATCTTGTTCTTGCTTAAATTTCGTCTAATTCTAGTACTATTCCGCTGCAAATCATAACATAATTGATGAAACTAGATCTGAGATCCTTTCACGATATTTAATCGAGACGAGGGGTCGATAGGAAGGTTGTTGGGTTAGGATAAGGTAATAGTTTATTGATTAGTTTAATTACTTAATTATTTAGTTTATAATTAATTTTGTTATTAATAAGTAATCAGTGTAAGAATATCAATTAGTTTCTAACAACAATGCAAATTGTAAATAAGCGAAAATGACGGAAAGGGTAATTAGATGGTATAAAATAATTAATTGGTGAGAAGTTGAGTCAAAAGTATTAAACTGAAATCACGGGGCGTCACAAAATAAGCTCCAAATTAAGTGAAAACATCAGTACGGTGGTAGCTCAAAATGAGTTACGGCCATAAGCAGTTTAATTATGCTTTGAGATGTACTAGACCCGACATTACACATAATATATGATGATTAAGTAGACATACTAGAAGTCCTAGAATAGACATTGAGAACTTGTAACTTGTGTTTTTTAATACTTAAATAATTAAACTATTGATTATAAATGGTTAGTACTAGAAAAATACACTAACGCAACTTGAATAGGCGATTGAAAATATTATGCATCTATAAGCTCTTGACTTTTCAAACATGGTGGAGGGGCAGTCTTTAGAGATCCAAGAAATAAAGTTGCATATCTTACTATACTATGGTGACTGAATTTGTAACTTAACCTTAGCTTATTGTTGTAGGAAAACAAAATGGCTAGTTCATTTGTTAATCAACATACCTTTGTAGCCAAAACCAATGTTGCCTATCTTAATATGTTATGATGGTCAAGTCACACTATCAAGAGCATACAATGTATACAAAGGTAAGTCTAGACACATTAGGCAACTACAATTCAATCAACCAATTAATAATCGGTTGATTACCATAAGCTTTTTATGTTCAAGTAAGAACATAGCAAATTCTTTTACAAATGGACTACCTAGAAAAATGGTTAAAAGTAATTCAAAGGGGATGAGACTCAAGCCAACTTATAAGTAGGCCACTATGATGGAACCCTAGCTTAACGCTAGGTATTTCACCAAGTATTGACATCAAATAAAAGTACACAATCTTGCTTTGCTTAACTTTTGCAAGGATACAAGCACCTTAGGATTAGCAAAACCTTAGAATCATAGTAAAAGTCATGCCATATACAATTTTTAATTTAATTTCCACACATAATGTACGTGTATGAGTATTTTAGTTGTAGCCATATCTAGATAATGTTCATCTATCTAAATCTGAAAGTGAGGTAGCTTCGAATGAGCTAAAATCTTGGTTGTAGAAACATTCTTACAAACCAAGGTAAGCCATATGGCTGGTTAAAAGGGTTGGCTTTTAATGGATCAAATGAAATAAGCAGAAGGATATGTGTGAAGCATTTTCATCTAACATATAAAGGATGTTGGTACAATGATTTGTCGTTTTTACGGTACTTGTGTTTAAGTTTTATAACCATTTAAAGGTTTAAAGTGTAATATTCCACCTTTACATACATATAACATCCTTAGAGATCTGTAGTTCTGGCTAGATTTGATTAAACTCTTTCAAACTATGTTTTTTGAACATGGCAGGGGGATTGTTGGAAGATTCTAAAACCTCACGTAGGTTTATAAGTAGAAATTTCATATGTTCTTATGTTCCCATAACAATAAGGAACAAGTGGTAAGTCTAAAAGCTTGTGAGCTTCTTCCTAAGGCTGAGTCCATGAAATATGGGCGATGAGTTGTCAATGTGCATATTTAGTTGTTCCCTTTCTCGTATAGCTTTAAGTCGCTTGAGAGCTACCTTTACCATTTTTGATTTTGTACGTGACTTGGGTTGAAAACAAAGTAACACCACGGTTAGGACATGATCATGACAGATGGTTTGGTTCAATATTCAATTTCATCTTAACTGGAAAACAAAATATTTCTAATTTCATCTGATTACACCTTAAACAATACAATTGCAGTTGATATTTTAAATTAAAATACAGACTAGTTTGTAGTGATGATTTTCTTTCATATCGCTTTTAGAAATATGTTACATGATGCTTTAAAACAAAGCAAAACAATATATACGCAATATAAAAGTTTGTGTAAGGATACAAAATTCATTTGTTTACTTCTGAATTAGGACAAACCTACTAAGTATAAAGCGTAAATCAAAATTTAAAATGGTTGAAAGTGCTATAAGACAAAAAATAAAAATAAAAAATAAAAAAATAAAAAAAACACTTTATAAATTTTTTTTATAACAATCTTCCATCACATGCTTGATCTGTACCATTCCCAGATGATAGTTGGGATGCTACTCACTATATCACAAGTTTCTTTAAGGTTTTCAAAATCTCAACTACGAAATTATCGATAGATTGTTATCCTACTAGTATTTTTGATAATTCATATATTATATTTTGGTAAACTTGGTTGACTGCAAAAGTAGGGTTAAGAGTGGTTTTATATTTTTTTTTTCTTTTTAGGAAATTAGATAATTTAAACTGAATGTTTATGTAGACTGATTGATCACGAGTAGAATGTGTCTGTTTAAATGATTTCCTATATTACTACGTATTCTGAATCTGATCAGAATCACTCAAATTTTCTCTGCTGCATAAAGAAATATGTACTCTGAACTGAGTTCCTCATATGACTAGATCAAGATGCTATGGTTTGTGTGATATAAGGTCTGACATTTATGGTCATGGTAGGACAATTAACTTTACACTCTTTCATAATCAGTTATGTGCATTGAGTTGGTGTTGAAAATTTCACTTAGACATAAGTTAGTTATCTATGCTAAAGGCTTAAGTGATAATTTGTTAAACGGGATTTTAATTTAAGTGATCAAGCTTTATTCTAAGGGAAGATAAGAAGCATGAAGACTACTATTTTTTCAATGTTACATAAAACACATCGTTGCAGTCAATGCTCAATCATAGTCGATTGGTGAACTACCATTTAGTAACTTTTTTATTAAGAAAACTTAAATGGTTGTCACTCGATTGTGAAAGAAAAAACAATGTAAATCTCATTAAGTGAATTCATATGCCGTCATAGAGAACACTACAAGAATTGTCGCCAGTAGCGGCGACCCCAATAGCGGCGACACCGAGCATTAGCGGCGACGTCATTAGCAACAAAAGGCAAGGCGAAAAATAAAAAATTGCAGCAGGAGCTAGCTAAAAAGAGAGGACCTTTATCTCTCCTCTTTGATAGAGTTGCCACGTATACCCTCGTTGGTGAACTTAATGATATGTTTGCTCGCGAGGTGGGGATATACATAGAAGCTAATTTTTCTTTTAATGTTCGTTCGTATGAAAATCTTTCCGATGCTCAGAAAAATGCTTTGGAAGAGCATATGACGGTAAAATTTTATATGTTATATGTTTGTTATTCATTTTTACATAACTAACTTTTATTTTGTTTAACTTAAATGTAGCGAACTAACTTTTATTTTGTTTAACTTAAATGTAGCGACACTTTGACTTTGATGAGATTTTATGAGATCATGAGCGCTCTCAGATAGAGGGTTGAATCCGTTCTGTGTTTCTCAAACGATTTAGACATCGAAAAAATGTGGCAAAAAAACACTTTAATCGGGTTGGAGGCTACGAAAATATATAACAAGCAATGGTCAATCCTCCAACAGAAATGAATCATGAAAATAGAACAAAGCCGTTGACTATTTTATGAGTAACGCATATAGAAATGTGTCAAATTCAAACAAAGCAAATCGTCAACAACAAATATATACAAACCGTGGGGGGATTGCTTCATATAGTAGTTATTGTTATAAGAAGTTAATGATTTAAATTTATATATTTGTGTATTATATATTAGTATTTTTTTAATATATAATATACTTTCTAAAAACGGAATAAAAACAGACTTGAGACGTTTTATGATGCTCATACTGGTAAAAATGGGGCATTTGATAGCGAGGTAGCACAGCAATAATATGTAAGTATCTCTTAAAAGTATAGTTTTTAAATATATATATATATATATATGTATGTATGTATGTATAAATATGTTAATTTATTTTTGTTAATTAATACAGAACCAATTAAAGAAAAGACTTGATGAGCTAAGTCAAACCCAAAATAAAAAAAGTGGATCATCAGTGTTGAATGAAGTTGATATTTTTGAGTCAATGTTGGGACAACGGCGTGGACATATTAGGGGGATTGAGCGTAAACCTTTATCATCTGCAGGGACGAGTTCTTTTGTTCATGATCATGAATAAACTCCTCAGTCATTGACACAGGTAAGTGCATCATAGTTGGATGTGTTAAGTTCATCATAGTTGTTTTAGGTTAAAAAGGACTTTTTATCGCTAAAATAGACTTTAATTATCTACATTTAACTTAAACAGGTCAAAATGGATGAAAACGACATTATTTGAGTTAAAACGGGTCAAAATGACTTAAACTTGGATGTGTTAAGTTTATCATAGAGGTTTTAGGTTAAAATGACTTTTTATCGCTAAAATAGACTTTAATTATCTAAGTTTAATTTAAACGGGTCAACATGGGTGAAAACGACATGATTTGAGTTTAAACGGGTCAAAATGACTTAAACTTGGATGCGTTAAGTTCATCATAGTTGTTTTAGGTTTATTATGACTTTTTATCGCTAAAATAGACTTTAATTATCTAAGTTTAGCTTAAACGGATCAAAATGGGTGAAAATAACATGATTTAAGTTTAAACGGGTCAAAATGACTTAAACTTAGATGTATTAAGTTCATTATAGTTATTTTAGGTTATTGTGACTTTTTATCGATAAAATATACTTTAATTATCTAAGTTTAGCTTAAACGGGTCAAAATGGATGAAAACGACATGATTTGAGTGCATCATAGTGGGTTTACGTTATTTGAGTTTAAACGGGTCAAAATGTGTTTAATTATCTAAGTGTCTTTGGTTCAATATGATTAATTGACACTTTATATATTTTGCCAAAATATAAATGTATATTTTTTGCAGGAGCAGATTTCAAGTCTGTTCCAAAATGCGCAGTTTATGTCACAAATTACATAATTAGTTGCTTCGCAAAAGGCTCTAAATCAAGCTGAAGAAGACTATTCAGACGAGGAGTATGAATAGCGTATTGTATGATTGTATGATATTGCGTAATCTAGATTTTTAGTTTTAATTATAACTAAATTACGTATGTATGATTGTATGATATTACGTAATCTAGATTGTAGTTTATATATGATTTTATGATATTGCGTAATCTAGATTTGAAGTGAACTTTGAATGTTATTGGAAAACCTAGGTTTATTTTGGTTGAAAACTGGATTTTGGAAAAAATAAAAAAAATATTTAAAAAAAGACCATTAGCGGCGACACATGTCGCCGCTAATAGTCATAAAAACCATTACACGACAACAACTTTTAGCGGCGTTTTTGTGGTTATTAGCGACGACACCTTTTAGCAGCGACCCTTTAGCGGCGATTCCTTGGTCATTAGCGACGAACTATTAGCGGCGACTTGTCACCGCAAATACTTTTAGTGGCGACATTTGGGGGTATTAGCAGCGATATATGTCGCTGCTAATGGTCGAATATTTTGTAGTGGAAACATTTATATGAAAT
The DNA here is from genome assembly GCA_024085815.1 of Flaveria linearis. NCBI lineage: Eukaryota > Viridiplantae > Streptophyta > Magnoliopsida > Asterales > Asteraceae > Flaveria > Flaveria linearis. The sequence goes on from CM044008.1 coordinate 26,819,387, forward strand.
TGTGATCAGATATGTTTTACTAGAAACGATATTTGACACATTAATTACTAATGATTTAAAGATTATTGTTCAAGGTAACACAACAAGAAAGTGGGTCTATAGCAACGAAAATTTGACACCTTATAGCGACGATATACTGTCGCCATATCTTATTTTGCTCTATAGTGACAACTCGTAATAGGCAGAAATGTCATTGGGATAGATATCGTCAGCACAAGTTCGTCTATAGGAATGACAAATCGTTCCTATAAGGAACGACACAAGTTCATGTTTTTTTAATTTTTTAAAATTCTTGTTATGGCGACGACATGTCATCCTCATTGATCTCATTTTATTTAATTTTTTTTTCATTTTATGCATGCCTAATTTTTTTACAAATTTAACAAACATATAATCAATAAAAATTCAATGCAAGTTTAACAAACAAATAATTTATACAACTTCAAATTTAAGTTTAACGGACAAATAATTCATACAATTAGTTTAAAGTACAATAATATCTAACAAAATACAAATGCTAATGACCACCAGGTGATCGTTGATGCTGCCAGTAGTGCATCATTTCCATCTGCTCTTAAAGCAATCGTTGCATTTCTTGTATTTGTTGTTGTTGTTGGATTTGTTGTTGTTGTTGTTGTATAGTTTCTTGATTTTGTTGTTGCTGTTGTCTAAGTTCTGCAACTTTGTCTTACAAATGTTGTGTTGAAAGAGGTTGCGAGCTAGAAAAATCAGGGGTGGGATGTCTCACCACACGACCAGCACCTCGTATACGTCCTCACCTTTGACCTAAGGCACGCTTAATGCATTGAATCTCATCAATAACAGATGAGTCTCCACTGGTCTTTCTAGAGGATCTCACATGCTCCTCTTGAATTCTATCCTGCATTAAACATATTGAAAATATTAGTTCAAATGGGTCATTTTGACCCAAACACACTTAAACATACTAGAATCAATCAAAAGTTAGTTCAAATGTGTCATTTTGATCCAAACACACTTAAACATTCTACAATCACACAAAAGTTAGTTTAAATGGGTCATTTTGACCCAAACAAACTTACACATACTAGAATCAATCAAAAGTTAACTCAAATGGGTCATTTTGACCCAAACACACTTAAACATACTAGAATCAATCAAAAGTTAGTTCAAATGGGTCATTTTGACCCAACAACAATTAACATACTAGAATCACACAAAAGTTAGTTCAAATGGGTCATTTTGACCCAAACACACTTAAACATACTAGAATCAATCAAAAGTTAGTTTAAATGGATCATTTTGACCCAAACACACTTAAACATACTAGAATCAATCAAAAGTTAATTCAAATAGGTTATTTTGACCCAAACACACTTAAACATACTAGAATCACACAAAAGTTAGTTCAAATGGGTCATTTTGACCCAAACACACTTAAGTATACTAGAATCAATCAAAAGTTAGTTCAAACTTACCCAGTCCGATTCTGTAGTTACATTCACCCATCTTGTGCCTTATTTGAAATGCATCTTCTAAAAGAGATTAATCGGACGACTCCCCTGTAAATAATAAAAATTCTTAGAAATACATCTTCCGACAGTTAATACTTATTTTTATACTAACAATTTTACTTTACCTTCATATGTCTATTTCTGTGCATATGATTGGCTCCCATGAAAACCCGGATAGCGTTGTTTACCTATGTTTAATTTGTTAGCCTTGGATCGGCTCTTATAAGCGGGATCGAAGAACAACTCATTAATCACTCTAGCCATGCTTGTGGGTCAATTCCCTCAGGATGACAAGTCAACACTGTTTCCACGTCATCATAACCACCCACATCATCAAAATGAGATTTTAGATATTGCTTTCGATCTTTATAGGCTCTTTGACACTCAGCAGTGATTTCGAGCCTTATGCCTTCCCACTTTTCGGATTCCCTTCATCTAGCAAGATCAAAATATTTCTACAAAGCATGTAATTAGAAAACATGTAACACTTATATAATTAAAATACGATAAAAACATAACATTGTATACTTACAAAAAGTGTGGGATATATGGCTCTTTTAAATTCATCGGGAACAGCTTGCCAACTAGGATAACGGAAAGGAACAACCTTACTAATCTCATTAGAGATTAACCTTATAAAATCTGAGCTGTTCTCTCCAACAAACTTATATGGGCCCCCTTGCTTTCAACTTCAATCAGTAGTGGTTGCCCTTTATTTTGCTCAAAATTTTTAAATAATTTAATATTTTTTCCTTTTGATCTTCTTTTTCTTGCGGGTTGTGCTACATTAATATATGTAATTGAAAAGTTATGAAACAAAGATTATGTTCAACATAAAGATATATTTTTCAACTTGAACAAATAACTTACAAGACTCGTAACCTGTGGGATCCTATTTGGATCCCCATGTGGAGGTAGATCCCCGCCATCCCCACCATGTCCTAGAGCAATATATGTTGACATGCTTCAACGAAAACTAATAACCAAATCAACCAATTAACTTATATAATCAATATAACAACACAAACTTATAATCAAACAAAACAATTTACATTATGATTTTAACAACACATACTAACCAATAATCAAATCACACAACTTATATTATCATTCTAACAACACAATTCATTTATCATATTATTAAATAAAAAGAAGATAACATACAAAATATAACAACACAAACTTATAATCAAACCAAATAACTTACATTTTGATTTTAACAACACATACTAACCAATAATCAGATCACATAATATATTATCATTCTAATAACACAATTCATTTATCATATTAGTTAACAAAAAGAAGATAACATACACAATATAACAACACAAACTTATAATCAAATCAAACAACTTACAAATTATGATTTTAACAACACATACTAACCAATAATCAAATCACACAACTTATATTATCATTCCAACAACACAACTTATTTATCATATTAGTTAATAAAAAGAAGATAACATACACAACTTATAATATTAATAAAGATGATACAAAGAAAATGTAGTGCTGGTGGCTGGAGTAGTGTCGGTGGTGGGGGTTACGGGAGTGAAAAGAAAATATGATGATGGTGGTGGATTTTGAGTGATGGCGCGCAGAAGGAGTTGTAGTGGTGACCAGAGTCGCGGTGGTGGCGTTTATTGGTGGTCTTGGTGGCGGCCGGAGCTCGTTATGGAAGAGGATTTTTGGTGGTGAGGGTGGGAGGAGTGGTGGTGGGGGTGAAGGGAGTGGAATAGAAGCTAAAAACAATTGTGGTGGTGGGTTTTAGGAGGTAATTTGCCCGTGGGGCAAAGGTAAGTCGTGGTTACGGTGGTGAGTTGTTTTGGTAAAGTGAAGAAGAAAGGATAAGACAGACTGCATTTAGGGCTAAGTGCACCATATGGCGACGAGTGTCGTCGCCATAGGGTTATATTAATTTTTAATTTTTTTTATTTGTCTCAAGCGGGATACACACGCGCCAAAGTGAAAACACCTATGGCGATGACATGTCGCCGCCATGGGTCTTTCCTGTTTTTTTTAACTTTTTCGTTATTATTATTATTGTTGTTGTTGTTATTATTACTATTATTATTACTATTATTATTATTAAAATTATTATTATTACTATTATAATAATTATTATTATTATTATTATTATTACTAAATTATTATTATTATTAATTTTCACTGTTATTAATAATAATAATGTCATTATTATTATTATATTATTATTATTATTACTATTACTATTATTATTATTATTATTATTATTATTATTATTATTATTATTATTATTATTATTATTATTATTATTATTACTACTACTACTAGTAGTAGGAGTAGTAGTATTTTAATAGTAGTATTAGTATAAGTAGTATTATTTATATTATTGTGGTAAACAAAACCTAGGTATCATAACAGTACGTTGTTGATTTTGTTAGACATCCATTGATCCAACGTTAGACATCCATTAATCTAATCTTTATGATTCAAAGTTAATGATTGTAAACAAAATTAATTTAATTACCATTATAAGTGTATAATTCAACAATTATCTTTATAATTGGCTCATAGGTAGTTTTTAACATATGTAATCACCCTAACCATAATGACCGAAAATATCTAACATTGTTTGATTCTCACTGATAATACTTAAGCATAAACAAACTTTGCATCTAGTAATTCTTTATCAGTTATTGAAGACTATTGTGGTTACTGGATATGTTTATATCAGTTGTGAAGATTGCATACCATAGAACGAATAGAAACACGATAACTTCATAAAATGTCATGCATCTCTGCGATTGTCATTATGTCCACAGTAAACCTCTCAGCACTCTTTATCACTGGCGGAAGCACTTTTACAGATGAGTTATCCGTCGACATAAAAGAGTTTTTAGATAGGGGTGCATTGGATTGACAAGTGGTGTTATCGAAAGCCCTTACGGTAGTAGTACCAATAGCCATAGGCGGTGCTAAAGAAGCCAGTGAACTTCACGGTGGTTAGATATCCATTTATCCAACGGTAGACATCCATTGATCCAATCTTTATGATTCAACGTCAAAGATTATAAACAAATTTATAAGTGTATAATTCAACAATTATCTTTATAATTGGCTCATTGGTAATTTTAACATATGTATCACCCTAACCATAATAATCAGACATATTTAATATTGTTTGACTCTCACTGATAATACTTAAGCATAAACAAACTTAACTTACTGTTAATAGGAATAATTTCTTGTAAATTATCATCATAGTGTATAATTGAATACAAATGATCATAACTAGATCATAACTAACATATGACGAATGCAATTGACGCTAATCATCGTAACCAAGCATATTTAACATTGTTTGACACTTATTGTTGATAATTAAGTATAAACAAACTTAATCTACACTTGATAAACATAATTTTCCCATAAAGTGCTATCAACATGTATAATTTAGTATCGATAATCATAATTGGATCATAGTTAATCTTTAACGTATGTAATCAAAACTAACTATCATAACTGAACATATTTGATCTTAACTGAAAATAATTATCTATAATTATAATTAATAAATATAGAGTAAATTACCATTTGCATCCTTGAGGTTTGGTGATTTTGACCATTTGCATCCCTACAGTTTAAAAATCCTCATATACCCCTAACATTTCATTTTTGTTCTCATTTGAATCCAAAACACTAACACCATTAAATTATTTAGTTAGCTCTCTTGTTAAAAGACTAAATTGCCCTTAAAAATAAAACCCCTAACCCACTACCCCCCTTCTTTCTCTCTGGAGTCAATAACCACCGCTACCTCCACTTCCTCCTCCTCCCGTCGTCGCCTTCACTTCCTCCTCCTCCCGCCGTCGCCTCCACCTCTCCTACCCCTCCCTCTCCCCATCGTTTCCTTTCTGCCGGCACACCACGACCGGCCCAAAACCACCAACCGACACCACTAGGTCCGGCGAGGCCACCTCCGTTAGAAATATGGTGGTGGTTGTGGTGGCAGTGAAAATATCATTACCATCGCCACCCGCCAACCACCATCACCACCTGCAAACCATGACAACCACCATCGCCGATCACCAGCCGGTCTAATCATCAAAATTGTGCACCATCACCATCGCCTGCATCAGGTGACCACCATCACCATCACCATCGCCGAATCTAATCATCAAAATCAGTCACTATAACCATCACAAATCGGATGTGACTATTGTGCAAGAAGGGTAGTTGTCGGCGGGGATGGGTGTCGCCGGGAGGGTGGTTCTCGGCGGGGATGGGTGTCGCCGGGAGGGTGGTTTTCGGCGGGGAGATCACGATCAGAAGGTTACGATGGGGGTGGTTTTTGGGGTATGAAGTCTTTAATACCGCCACACCACCGCTGCCAACACCATCCCCAACCCTTGTTTTCCTAACCATCACTACAAGAAAATGGATTTTTTGCGGCGACTTCTATCGTCGCAAAAAACTCAATTTTCGTCGCAATATATTATTTGCGACGAAATTTTCGTCATAAAACAGTCGCCACAAAAGAGTGGTCGCAAAATGTTATTTGCGAGAAAATTTGCGACAAAATTTGCGACGATTTCTTTTGTGGGCTCCACTTATTTTAAAAAAAGTGAAATTCTGAGAGAAATCTTTTGCGGCGATGTGTTTTGCGACGAAACCTTATTTTTTGCGGCGATATATCGCGGCAAATATTTTGACCAAAATCTTTTTTGCGGCGAATTTTTTCAATATAATTTACTTTTTTTTGCGACGAAATATCGCCGCAAAAAAGAAACTTTTTTTTAATAATTTTGCTGCATTTGCAGCAATCCACCCAGATTTTTCTAGGTACCAAACCAACCTGCTGTTCAAAATCACTAAATACTATCAAAACCATCAAACCATTCGCAAAACATAGCGTATAAACAAAATATTGTCCAAATATAATAAGTTAAAAGTCACACAAACAAATGTTTGAAGATATTCATAACAATCACTAAAAACCATCAAACCATCAAACCATCAAACCATCCTATGACGACCCACCTTCATCATCTTCTTCATCTTCTTGAGAATGACCACTTCTCCTCAACGCGCTCTGGACTTGGCTTTGGATTTAACTTTGCATTTGTGCCATCATATTAGCCATCATCTGTGACTGCCATTGTTCTTGCTCACTGGCCAGTCTCGCTGCTATCATCTCCTCAACCTCAGATTGTGAGAACATCTGCTGATCTGTTCTATGAGGTGGAGGTGGGGGTTGTGAAGGCACGCTCGGTATTGGACCGATGCCACGTTCCCTGTAAGGCCCTCCTTTCCAGGGGGACCTCACAGTTGGTCATTCATAGCAAAACATCGATTTAAAGCAATCATTTACTCATATATGTATAAATATATATTGTAGCGGAAAATACTGTAATTTCAATTCATTACAATTAAATATATAAACATTGTCTTTAATCTTCAAAACTATTTAAAAGTCCTCTTAAGCTTTTCTCCATCAGGGATGCCAGTCTTCTAGTGCCAAGAAGCTTCAGTCCCATGCTTCTATCCCATAGCTCTAACTCTCACCTGTCAACTGATATGCATACAAAAGTCAGCTTCGCTGAGTGAATTCTAGGTTTACTTTGCTAAATAACTTTTGTAAAAGATATTAGCTTTATCAGTTGAAAATAATCATTGTCTATCAAAATATCAATACACACAGGCTATCGCTTTATCAATACTTTATCATTTCTTGTTATTTATTACTCTTCTTTATCCGTCAATTCTCTATCACTATCGGTGCCTAGGCTCGCCTAGGACTTTACCTACACGCCAATTAAGGACTTACTGTCGTACCCGATCAGGCCATTATTGTCATGCCAATTCAGGACTTACTGACCTGCCTGTTCGAGCATACTTTATCACTTTATCACTGATGAGGGCACAACGAATGCAACCCTCCTTTATCAATTTGCTTGCAAGCCTTACTTTATCACTTTATCAAGGTACACGTTATGGGCCCAATAACAATTCTTTAAGTTTCACTTATATCTTTAGTTTTCACATACACTTAACACATAATAAGAAGCAAACTATTAGTCTAAGCATTCATATTTCATCAATCATGAGAGATAAACTAGATAACTGACCCTCCGCGTGACAGCGGGGGTTCGGGGGCAGCAGCCCCTGATAGCGGGGTTCTAGGGGCGACAACCCCTAGTGGGGTCCAAGGGGCAATGCCCCTGGCTGGGGCCGAGCTGCCAGGTCAGCGCAAAACATTGAAAACAGGTAAAGGAGGGGTCTAGAACTCAATTGAACTTGTCCAATAGCTTAAATTCTAAGCCTCTTAAGCTATAGCCTGAATACTCTAGCTGGATGAAAGTTAATATGCAAAAACGTCATTTTCTTCATAGTTTCGCCCACAGTTTCGCTGGTAGTTTCGCTGCCAGTTTCGCTGGTAGTTTCGCTACCAGTTTCGCTGGGCAGCATTTCTGTCAGTTTCGCTGGACAGATTCGCTGGCATGAGCGCCCAACTTTCGTTGGAATTTCCTAGTTTCGCAATGTTTAAGGTCAGCCTAAGTACTTAGCGAAGCCATCAGCGAAACTGTAGTTTCGCTGTAGTGAAATTGTAGTTTCGCTAGGATTCTCCTAGTTTCGCTGGATAAATGCACAGTTTCGCTGGATGAATACTTAAATTCACTGGATCGGGGCCCAGTTCGCTGGATGAATAAAAACTAAGAACCAGCCCGTTTTTAACCTAAAATCTTAACTTTTTACGTCCAAATCCTTGGTTTACCTTCCATGAAACCAGATCTAGCCTTTTTACACGTTTTCATACGTAAAAATTTGACCTTTATGTGTTTCTTTGAACTTTTCAAAACCCCAAAACCCTAGAATCCGGGTTTGATCTACAGAAGGCCTTAGGGGTCGATTCTTACCTTGTTTTGTTGCTCTTTCCTTGTGTTTTGCTGCTCTAATCACCCAGCTCTCCAATCCTTCAACCCTTCAAACTCCATATCTTGATTTTCTTCACTTTCTCTCTCTACTTTCTCTCTCTACTTTCTCTCTCTACTTTCTCTCTCTACGAATTTGGTGGCTAGGGTTGCAAGGTGATGGAATGGAACTGATTATGCATGTTTAAAGGCTGATTAGGGCCCTTAAACCTATCAAGCCTAGCCCATTAAGACTAATTTGATCCATAGCCCACTAATATACCCCTTTATTTCTTAAATTAACCCTTAAAAGCCCATTATTATTAAATGGCTTGTTTCGGGAAATTTCGGGGGCCGCTCCCCCAACACCTGGCGCATGATCTGTTTCTCTGACATTTCTGGATGTTGTTGTTGAAGCGCGACCATTTGCTCCTTTATAGTTTACAAAAAAATAAACAATGTTATATATATGGTGATGTTATATATTATTTTATTTTTATAAAATTGTAATACGTGTACATTACTTACATAGTATGCAACGGGTTCAGGTTGATAGAAATTACCGCTTGAATCGGTATAGAAGCGACGATATGCTAATATGGCACTCCCAGATTCATCAGAACCTTCTTCCCGCTGTAAACACATTATATAGTTATATAATAATATAAAAGTAACTTGCAAACACATACATACACACATACACATATATGGATATCCATAGACAAATACATCCATTCTAATATTAATTATCTTAACACATTTAAAACTAGGGAAATACAAACACAAATACCCACATATACACATACACATATACATCCATACACAAATACACATATACATCTATACACAAATACACATATACATCCCTACATAAATACACATTTACATCCATTTTAATCACAATTTAACATACATACACACATACACATATACATCCATACACAAATACACATATACATCTATTTTAATCACAATTCAACATACACATACACATACACATATACATCCATACATAAATACACATATACATCCATACACATATACATATACATCCATACATAAATACATATTACCGTCCATACACATACACATATACATCCATACATAAATACATATATACATCCATACACACATATACATACATTCTAATATATACACATACACATTCATACACAAATACCCATATACATTCATACACAGATATACATATAAATCCATTTTAATCTCAATACCCATATACATTCATACACAAATATATATTCATTTTAATCTCAATACCCATATACATTCATACGCACATATACATACATTCTAATATATACATATACACATTCATACATAAACATACACATTCATACACAAATACCCATATACATTCATACACAAATACTCTATCTCTAATTTCAAATCATAACCATTTTTAACACAATAATTTTTTAAAAAAAATTAGTTATTACCTCTAAAATATGACTGGACTAGCGATGGTGGTTACGACAGATGGCGGTGGTGGTGACGCGGCGGTGGAGCAGGTGGCGCGCGGTGGTGGTGACGGCGTGGTGGTGGTGACAGGGCGACAACAAGCGGTGGTGGTCCACACCCGGCAGACGGCGGTGGTGGTGATTGGCCGGAACTGCGGTGGCAGATGGCGGTGGTGGTGGCGGTGGGAGAGCAGGGGCGGTGGTGGTCGCGGATCTGTGTTTGTGATTGTTGTGTGGTGTGAAAATGGGGACCAGATCTGGAATCCCCGTTTTCATAAATTTAACACCTTTTTTGCGGCGATATTTGGTTTTTTGCGACGACAAATCGCCGCAAAAAAATAAATTAAAAAGAATTAAAAATAAATTAAAAAGAATTAAAAAATTAAAAAAACAAAAACCTTTTTTGCGACGAAAATGTCGCCGCAAAAAAATAAGCGGGAAATTTTACCTCCTAAAAGAGAATTCAGAAAAATAAAAAAAATTGAATATATCATTTGCGGCGACTTTATCGTCGCAAAAGGTTTATTTGACTAAAAAGTCAAAAGTTGATTATTTTTGTCGTTTAGTGTGTTTTTTGCGACGAAACACATATCGCCGCAAAAAACATCGACACGAAAAACCTTTTTTCTTGTAGTGCATCTCCATCGCCGACCACCACCAACACTACATGCACCACCGGTGACACATCTTCAAATCGTGGCACACCACCCACCACCGGGCGCCCCAAGAAAACCACCTCCAACCCACCACCACCGACGCACCACCTCCGGCCCGCCACCGCCTGTGCGCCACCTCACTACCTGCATACCACCATCATCTTCCCGTTCACATATTAGGGCTCCGACGAAAACTACAGTGTTGTTGACTCCAGAGAAAGAAGGGGTAGTGGGTTAGGGGTTTTGATTTGAAGGGTAGTTTAGTATTTTAACAAGAGAGTTAACTGAATAATTTAACGGTGTTAGTGTTTTGGATTCAAATGAGAACGAAAATGAAACGTTAGGGGGGATATGAGGATTTTTAAACTATAGGGATGCAAATGGTCAAAATCACTAAACCTCAAGGATGCAAATGGTAATTTACTCATAAATATAATATTTATTATTATAATAAATAATAAAATATGACTTATAATTATAAAAATACTTGTAATAATAGCAATAACACTTTTAACAATAACAATGATATGTACACAAATTATTATTAATAACGTATTAATAATTATAATTATTATATTTATTAATATAAAATTTTAAAAAAATTTAACACCCTATGGCGATGACATAAATGTTTCATAAAAAGCGGACTTATTTTCCTCCAAGTTATGTAGAGAAAAAAGAAAAAAAATTGATTTTTTACCTGTGGCAGCGACATGTCGTCGCTATTTATACTAAACATCAAGTTCTCGCGCGACACGCTTTTCGCGTGGAACAAGCTTTCGCGCGGCAACAATCTCTCGCGTGGAGACCTTTTTCGCGTGAGATCTGCTTCTCGCGTGACCGATGCTTTCGCACATGCAGTCTGTTTTCGCGTGACATCTTCGTCTCGCGTGGTGTTCTTTATCGCACAAGTTGTTTTGCCGAGCCTTGATTAGTCTTCTACAATCTCCCCTAGGCTCGGTGAAACATGATCAATCAAAATCAACGTTTGCTTTCTTGTACGTTCCTGCTTATGCATACCATTTATTCCTAAGGATTCGGTCAGTCATCCACACATACTGGCAAGATAGAAAATAAACGGACTCATCAGCTGTAATAGGGCAGTGTAAAAGCTTGAGTAAGTCGTCTTTGCCAAACTTCATCAAGTCTGCTGGATCAATGATTCGAAATGACTTGTCAGTACATCTGATCACAGCGTGACCGGAATCCTTCTCACATCTCCATGAGAGTAATTGCTTTAAAGAGTTGGGAGGAACTGGAGCATGCACGGGGACTTTCCTGATAAATTTAGGATGTTTATAGACTCGTATTTTCATTGGAGCTTTAGTCTTTTCATCAATTCTTGTTGAGTCATCAATTACCTTTGATTTGGCAGTCTTAAAATCCTTGAAGTTTGTGCGCATCTCCCTTCGTATCATAGATCTCATCAGTTCAGCTTCACTGTAATTGCTTTCATTAAAGAATGGAGCTTTGCCCATGGAGTAGAGATCAGCAGCACGTAGAGTATGGAAGTCTTGTGTGCTTTTCAGATAATCAATTTCTCCATTCTTTCTTTTTATTACATACAGCCTTTTCTCGCCATCATAACCCCAGCTAATGACATGAGACATTTCACCATACTTCTGCTTAGGCTTAGAAATGAATAGAAAATGAGCTTCAGTAGGTGGTGGTGGTGCTTTGAACATCAATCCTCCTCTAGTGAATAAAGCAATCTGACCAGTAGAATCTTTCTTTGTAGCAACAGCAGGAGTTTCACCACTCACAGTCTCAGTAGGGATTTCTCCTTTTTCAAGATTAATGTCTTTAAATAACTCTTGAAGGTTGTTCCCAAAAATGTCAGTATATTCATTCTGATCATCCAAATCATCAAACATATCAAATTCTTCTTCGACAGCTCCTGATGAAGATTGTCGAAAAGAATACAATTCCTTTTCATATACACTCTCAGTGGCAGGGTCAAGTGGATCATATCCTTCTGGATCACTAACACTTAGTCGATCGACATTATCAGTGTTAGTATCTCCAGTTGGACTCGAAGAGAAACCTGTAGCATTACCTCCATCATTATTATCACCATCATTTCCACCATCATCTCCTCCATCATCATTATCACCATCATTTCCACCATCATCTCCACCATTATCATCATCATTTTCATCATCATCTTCATCATCATCCTCATTATCATCAGAATCAGCATAATCAACCAACTCTTCATCCTCCTGTTCATGAATAATAGGTAAAGTGAACATGTGCTCTAGTTCAACGAAAGCTGTAGATGTGTAAGCTTCGGTGATAGGTACTTCAGATGAAATAGGAACATCCTCAGTAGTGCTAACACTTGGCTGTTCAGTAGAGGTATGAGCTTCGTTGACCACTTCCTTTTCTGGAACATTCTCAGTGGAAGGTGGGCTAGGAGAGCGTCTACTAGATTCACCAATCACAGTTGTAGACCTTATGATTGGTGGCTGATGAAAATAAGTCTGTGAAATGAATTCTCTGAGCTCATTCAGTTGTCTTTCCAGCCCTGAAGAATAATCAAACATGTTCTTCATCTGTTGTTCTAGAGAAGCTATTCTTGTATCTTTGATTGCAGAATCCAGATGAATCATGGTAATCTGACTCGACTTTTCTTCATTTTCCTTCTTCAGCTCAGCAATCATCTTTACATTTTCAAAACTCTCTTTTTCCAAGTTTTTAACTCTTTCTTCTAGAGTTATAGAATGAGGAGTGCTAGATGATTCCTCTCTCCTTTGAAACTCTGGAGGAGTATTCAAAAATGAATCAACATCAAACTCTAAGTTTTCCTGCCTTGGAGGTGTAGAAAAGCCAGACTCAGAAATATTGGCTGCTCCAGAAACAGGAACTGTTTCTGTCTCAGGAGCAGAAGAAGTCACATTGGTTGTCTGATCTTGCTCAGTCTCAGTGACAACCACATGTGTTCGTGGTCTCCTGGGTATAATTCCTCGACCTCTCTTTCTTGTTGGAAAATCTCTCCTTATAGCCATACGTTTTCTCCTTGAAGACGTACTAGGAGACTCCTCAGGAACATAGTCAGTATCCCTGTCTTCATCATTTGGTCTTGAAGATGTTGGAGTAGTAGGAGCTTGATTTGTTTGAAGAACATAAGGAACATTACCAATTTGGTCACTATCAGTCTCAGAACTAGAAGCCGAGTGCACAACTCCTTCCATTCTTCCTTCATGTACAGGCTCATCTTCAAACAATTTCTCAATCTCTTCATCCAAATTATCTCTAGCAGTAGAAGTAGAAGCACCAGTCTGAGCTTCATTGTGTTTTCTTCTCCTTCCACATTCCCTGTACTATCATCTATCTCAGAAAAACGACCAATCTTAGCAAAGCTTTCTCCTGAGCACTTGTTTCCACGTGCTCCAGTGAGATGAGTAAAGATGTCTTTCTTGATGACCTGAACAACATACTTTGAAGACTTCAAAGTGGCAAATTCTGGATAAGCATCATTGATGACAAGTTGCACGAATCTCGGGTACATAATAAACTTTCTCCCTAGATTAGCTGTAACGTTCTTCTGCATCTCTTGAAATATAACACCAGAAATACTGAATGGAATATCATCCACCAGAGAAACCAATAAAGATCCAAACACAGCACTTAGACTATCCATGCCAGCCTTCAAATTACTCAAACAGTGAATTACCACATGAAATAAATATTTCCAGTAAGGTGGTAACCACTTCTTTTCCAAACTTGGATATCTATATTCGTATCCCATCCGAGATAGACAATCCATAACTACATCATCATCCAGTCTTGTTGGTGCTCCCTCTTGGTCATTAAACAGAAGAACTCTGTTTAGTATGGCTTGAGAAACTGTCACCCTTTTATCTTTTACAGTGGCTGTGATAATTTGATTTCCAGCTTGGTCCTTTTCTAGAGCAGCAGTGTTCCAGAAAGAATCTATCAACTCGGAATAGATGGCTGGATCAGCAGAAATAGCATAAACAATCCTTGAGTTCTTCAGCCCCTCAATCATAGAATTGAACAGCTCTTTTCCTTCAGGAACCTCATCTAAGTAAGCTATACAGTTGTGACTAGCTTTGAACATCATATTAGCCATCTGCATTGTAAGACAAACTCAAGATCAGAACACTTTTAATATAACTTAATTATGCATTTAGAAGTTTAGCACTTAGAACATTTTAACTTTTGAAGTTTCATACTTAGACAATTTTATCACTTTTATCATTTCAAAGCTTAGTAATATGTGAATACATATACTACACTTAAAGTTTTAGCAACAAAAGATTTATCATTCGAAAATTAATTGTAAGTGATAAAGTCCATTTGAGACAACACCATCAACACTTAGAAAAATTTCAAGATTTTTTGTCATGCGAAAACTCATATCTTGTGAAAAATTCATTCTGCGCGAAATGTATACTTCAAGCGAAAACTTCAAATTTTAAGACTCACGCGAAATCTAGTATCACTTTTGAATTCAAGCGAAACCTAGTTTCACGCGAAACCTAGTTTCACGCGAAACACCGAATGTCAAGCGAATTCAAGGCTCAAGCGAAAACCATGTTCACGCGAAAACCCCAATTCGCGTCTGTTCGTTCCCTTTGTGCGATTCGCACAACGCGCATGTCTAATTAACAGATCAAAACTTGTTTTTAATCCATGAAATACAATCCATTGCTGTCGCCTAAGACTATTATGTTGATTTCATTAATCAATTTCATCTTTTAAGTCCTTTTATTAAGATTTTACGTCAAAGATGTTAAGTTCCACTTAACATTTCATAGCTACAGTAACCGGATCAAACATGTTATACCTTTGAATCACACTATGAGAGTAGTAAGAACGAAATAAGGAACAAAATCACAAGCAGGAGTGAGATGATTTCTGATTTTGAAGTATTGAGTGCAAGCGAAAGGGCTTTTCGGATGATAAGCGAAAAAGGTTTTCGGGTGTGTTGAGCGAAAAGTGATTGTGTCTAGAATACTGTGAAATTTATACCCAAGACAAGTCACGCGAAAATCCTTTTCGCAAGAATTACCTTTTCGCGTGATTTTTTTCCCTTTCACGCGAGAGACAGTGTTTTTCAAAAATTTTCAACTTTTAAAATCTTTCTTATTTTTACACAACTTTCAATCTTTTTATTCTCAATGAATTTAAGTCAACATAAAATGTTATTTACCAAGTGACCAATTAATTTAATGAATCTTCAATTTTTCAAAAATTTTATTGTTATTTATTTGTCCTAAAAACAAAACACTATAAAAATGAAATAAAAACAAACACTTACATACAAAATAACAAAAGAATGAAAACAATTAAAGAATCAAGATCGGATTTGCTTGTTTTTTGTATAAGAATTTTCATAATGAGATCATATAGTTCTTTGTCAAGTTAAGACTCTGTCCGGCTTTATTTAAAATAACTGGTTAAGTTGATTATCAATATAATTTGTCCTTTTAAACTTATACTTCAGGTTTTACTCAGAAATATAATGAGTGATATATATCATGTTTTGTGTTTATTTAATATAAGTCAGTGGATCCCACAATCAGAACTTCTGTAAAGTAATTATTATCCTTCAAGACACTATCGAGATTTTCAAGTCACCCCAATTTGACTTAAACCATGCATTGATGATCAGTGATACCATTTATTGTATTCCTAAATATAACTATTTGAGCATAACTAGCCTGAGAAATATTTCTTAACCCGGAATATTAACAAGTTTAAGGACTTACTGACAGCCATCCGGACTTACGTCTGCCCTCTCAAGATGTTTAGGACTTACAAGCCATCCGGACTTACATGCCCCATCTTTCGATTTTGCCTTCCAAAGTTAAAACTATTCTCAAAATAGAAAATATATACCATATAGTATGTATGTCTTTTAGACATATCTTTTGATTTGTTGTGCTTCTTGGCATCTTATATCCTATATGGCCTTTGTTGGCATCTTTTTGCTCAATTTATTTTCTTTTTGTGTTTTTCTCTTTTTGTTTCTTTTTGTATTTTATCCTTTATATATATATAGTTATGATAATCACTGAATCAATCACTTACAGGCTTGAGTATGATAAGATTATATCTCTCAGTCTGTGTTAGAACATTTTTAGCACAGAATCCTGATATGTTCCCCACTAAATCATATTTCTTTAATTCAAGTGTAATCACTCAATTATGATATTTTCAGTTCTGAAAGCAAAGCCTATCGACATATCAAACATAATCCAAGTCTATTCGTATTTAAGCCTTTGAAAGTACTTAGACTCTGTAGAACTTTGTAATATCATTTCTCATGTAATTATGAAAATTTCTTCTTTTGATTTTGGCAATCCTTTGATCTTAACTCCCCCTAAGACCAAAAATATTTTTCAGAACTTGTTTTTCTAATTTTCTCCCCCTAAAATTGTGATTGTCCTTTTAAGAAAAAGAAACAATTGCAATTTTATTCTTTATTAAAAATGAAAAAAAACTTTTTATGAAGATTCATTAAACCAATTTATCCAAAGTTAATCATTCCCAATGATTGCACAAGGAAATCAAATCGAGAATGATCAAATGCCTTGGTAAATAAATCAGCAATATTTTCAGTTGACGGCACTTGTTTTAGATGAATAAGTTTACGATCAAAACAGTTGCGGATAAAATGGATGCGTATGTCAATGTGTTTAGTTTTTGAGTGTTGAATGGGATTTTTCACGATGTTTAGAACTGCCGTGTTATCATACCAAATTGGTGTGTCATAAATGTTGAGACCATAATCGAGAAGTTGTTGCTGAATCTAGACAAGCTGGGAACAACAGCTCGAAGCAGCCACATATTCAGCTTCGGCAGTGGATGTGGATACAGTGTTCTGCTTCTTACACTGCCAAGCAATGAGTCGATTACCCAAGAATTGACATCCTCCTGTGGTCGATTTCCTGTCTAAGTTACAACCACCATAATCACTGTCAATATAAGCAAATAAATTGAAATCAGAATTTCGAGGATACCAAAGACCAAGTTTAGGTTGACCCTTGAGATACTTGAAAATCCGCTTGACAGCTTTCATGTGTGATTCCTTTGGATCACTTTGATAGCGGGCACACTGACAAACAGGGAACATGACATCCGGCCTGCTTGCAGTGAGATACATGAGGGAACCAATCATCGATCTGTAAAGATGTTGATCAACTGATTCTCCTAATGGATCTGAACATACTTTTCTTGATGGATGAGAATACCAGTCTCAGATTGAGTAACTTGAATACCCAAGAAAAAGGAAATTTCTCCAAGGGAACTCATCTCAAATTTCTTTTTCATCACTGCTTCAAACTCCGTGCACATACTTTCATTTGTAGAGCCAAAAATGATATCATCGACATAGATTTGAACCAAAATGATATCATCGCCTAATTTTCGTAGGAATAAGGTTTGATCAATTGCTCCTCGTGAATAACCATTTGCGAGCAAATGTTTAGTCAGAGTTGCATACCAAGCACGTGGTGCTTGATGTAATCCATATAGTGCCTTATCCAACTTGTATACATAATCAGGATGATCTGGGTCTTCAAATCCTGGAGGCTGACAAACATAGGTTTCTTCTTTCATTTCTCCGTATAAAATGCAGTCTTAACATCCATCTGGTACACCTTGAAGTTCATGTATGAAGCAAAGGCTAAGAATATGCGTATTGCTTCTAGTCTTGCAACTGGAGCATACACTTCTTCATAATCCAATCCTTCAACTTGATAAAATCCCTGCACCACAAGACGTGCTTTATTACGAACTATAACACCTTTTTCATCCGTCTTGTTTCGAAAAATCCACTTTGTTCCAATCGGAAGCTTATCCTTTGGAAGTTCAACAAGATGCCAAACATTGAGCTTCTTGAATTGCATCAACTCATCTTGCATTGCTTCTATCCAGCTATTTTCTTTGAGTGCCATTTCCACATTCTTGGGCACTATTTATGATAAAAAGCAAGCATACAGACATGTGTTGATTGTCCCTGATCGACTTCTGGTAATTACACCTTCATGCAAGGGACCAATGATTGCTTCAGTTGGATGAGTTTTATGTATTCTTAATTGAGGAATCTCATCTGCAACCATTCCATCTTCCAAATTGGTAATATGTTCAACATTATCAATAACCTCTTCAGAATGTTGAGATTGATACACAATAGTTTCTTCAAGTGTGTCATCTGAAATAGGAGTTTTAGAAGCAGTAGACACATTTGGAGATTCTTCAAATGGAACTTGAATGATTTCTATCGGTGTATGTATAGTTTCTGAAGAAGATGAAGATAATGGAGAACTCAACGATTCTTCTAGCTCCTGAGTAGAAATTTGTTCTGAAGGAACATCTAATGACTCAGAACAGGCAGATACTGGTACAGAAGCTGTAGGAATATCTTTGGATGATGAAGCAATAGCATAATAATCAGATATCAAAGATGGAAGTTCCTCAATTATTTTGTTTTCCAAGGAGATTGCTTGAGAAGTAGAATCTGCAGATGAAGGTTTAGAAATTTTAAAATTTATAAACAAAGATTCATAATCATAAACCCATGAAGAAGCTGAACCTGCATCAGTTATGTTAAGCTCGTGCCAATCAATGTTAAATGACTCGATTATTTGTCTAGTTTTTTTATTATAAACACGATATGCAACTTTAATGGCAGCATATCCCACAAAGTAACATTCATCAGCCTTTTTAGAAAATTTTGAACTGGATTCAGTTGTATGCAACAAAGTGCAACAACAACCAAAGGCTTTAAAATATTTAACTTTGGGTTTATGTTTATAAAATATTTCATATGAAGTCTTATTTAATCTTTTGTTGATTAAAGCACGATTCTGAACATAACATGCAGTATTTCCTGCTTCAGCCCAAAAGAACAAAGGTAATTTGGCAGCAGATATCATCATTCTAGCAGCTTCAATCAATGTTCTATTCCTTCTTTCTGCAACTCCATTCTGTTGTGGAGTGCCAGCAGCACTGAATTGTCTGGCAATTCCCTTGGATTCACAAAACTTTCAGTCAAAACTCTGTCTGATGCATTTTACCTTTTTCTCTATCTGATTCTCCACCAAAGTAATGAACTTGATCAAAAGGTGTGGAGTTTCATCCTTAGATGCTAAGAAAAACACCCAAGTAAATCTAGAAAAGTCATCAGTAACAACCAGACAGTAAGATCTTCGACCCAAACTTAAAACACTTACTGGACCAAAAAGATCCATGTGTAAGAGTTGTAAGATTGATTCGACTGAGTTGTGTGCAACTGGTTTGTGAGGAAGTTTATGTTGTTTACCCTTTGAACATGACAAACAATGTTCATTTAATTGAAATTCTTTTTCAGGTAAACCAATAACATGATTTCCACGTACAAGTTTATTCATGTTTTTAAGATTGACATGTCCTAATCGACGATGCCATAACATGGAATCATTCTCCGAGGCTTTGGATAGTAAGCAAGAAGCTGTTACCAAAGAATTAGAACAATGCATATCAAGAAGATATGTGTCATTGTCTCTCGAGTCCTCATCAAAATCCATTCATCAGGAACAACAAAACCTGGTTTTAAGATTAAGCATTCTTTGATAGTAAAGTGTGTAGAATATTGTTTGTCACAGATTTGAGACACACTTAACAGGTTATGTTTTAATTCCTCAACAAAATTAACATTCTCAAAACTAAGGACGCCGTTTGTAACTGTACCACGTTTGGTTATGCGTCCTCCTTTGTCTCCCGAAATCACTCTCCCTCTGTTGTAAGATTGAACATCTTGTAGTAGTGATAAATTACCAGTCATATGTCTTGAACAATCGCTATCTATATGCCATAGACTTTCAATAGCCTTTTGCGGTTGTCCCTGCATAAGTAACAAAATTACTTAGTTTTTGGTACCCAAGTCAAACATGACTTGAGCACATTATGTGTTGCAGCAAGACAAAATGATTTGATATTATTATATTTTGTTTGCACATCATTCTTTTCATTTATGCTTTTAAGCTTGACATTTTCTTTTACATCATTAGTCAAATTCTTATCCCGTTTGACATTAAAATCATTAACAACCTTTGATTTCATATTATTTGAAAATTTTCCACGAGTGAAAAACAGTTTTCTATTATGAGAAATAGAATTATGAAATCTTTGTTTACTTAATGATTTTTGTCAAAAAGGACAATTGTTTCCCAAATGATTTGTGTTTCCACACTGATAGCATCTCTTTTGTTGTGTGTGGAAAACAAACTATGGATGACAATTATGAAAATTGTCATAAAAACCAAAGTCAGATTGACTAGGTTTAACTTTCTCCACAGTCTCTCGAATCTTTGCCATGTTTGACAATTGCAAATTCATCTTTTGCAGATTCGAGGAAATCGAAGAATTATGACCACTTTGGATTGGAGATTTGGCAGTTTTGACTTTTGGAATTGGTGATGTTGGAATAGGAACAGTCTTTGATTCTGCTGGAGTAGGACCAGACTTTGAATTTGCTGGAGGAGGACCAGGCTTAGATATACGGATTGGTGCTGGAGAAGGACCAGGCTTTTGAATTTTCAGATTGAATGCAGAAGAATTATTCACTTGCAAATCTGGGCTACAAACATCTTGATTCACAATGTTAGCATTATAATGAGGTTTATTTTTAAAGAATCGAGAATTCGTTTCTTTAAAAATATGTTCTTCATTTTCAATTAAACCTTTTGAAACAAATCTACTTTTAAAATCCTTTTCAATTATTTCTTTCTGATTTACCCTTTGATTTGCATTCAAATTATATTTGCTATTAGATTTAATCTCATTCAAATTAACCAACTTTTCATTTCCATACAAAGTTTGTTTACAATCAGATTGTAAAACTTTTACATTCTTATTTTTCAAATTTTCTCTCTCATTTTCTCCTTCACTATCACTCTCCTATTCTTTAACCAACCCATCCACCTTCAATTTATCTGCACAAAAGTTTTCAGTTGATTGTTTAGATTTGGGTACTATGATAGGATCAACAGATAACTTTGACTGAAGGTTTTAAGTCTTGAGATGGAGAGAAACCAATCCCATAGACCATATCAGAATCACAAATGTTATCAGATGAAGGTAAACATGAATAATCATGATTAATTGGAGGAACAATGTTAGAAAACCCAACACCACATTTTCCTCCTTTGATCTTCTGAGTCATTTGTGACTTGATTATTCCTTCAACCATTGTTGATGAAAGTTCAAATTTCTCAACAGTCAATTTAACCGTGGCTAATTCACTGTTGAGTCTATTAATTTCTAAAGCGAGTTCATTGTTTCTATTTGTCAAGCCATTATTTGTACATTCTTTATCATGAAGATTTAATTTTAAATTATATATTGTTTTGTTTAAACCTTCAAGTTTTTCTTTAAAAATCTTTTCATTTGACTTGTGTTTGCAAGCTTGATACTGAAGTTTTTCAACTTCCATTATCAGGCTCTCATTATGAACTCTGTATTTTTGAACTTTCTCAACACAAGAATTTTTGCACAAACCATCATATACCTTAGGTTCAGAAGTTTCCCCTTCAGCCTCTTCTACCTTCTTGACCATGAATGCTTTCAATTCATCAGCTGGTTCTTCCACTGTAGTAACATCAACAGTCTTTAGATCAACACATGGGCTTTTGACTGGAGGCTCGACAGTGTACTCTTCATTCACACTCTTTTCTTCAGCAACCTTCTCAACCTGATCTTTCTTCTCAACTGTCTCCTTTTCTTCTTCAACTCTCTCCTTTGAGTCTTCAACTTTCTCATCCTCTTGTTCAGTTTTCACTTTCTCTACTTCATTTTCTCCTTCTCTTCTTCCACTTTAGCGAACAAACCCTCTAACAAATCATCAGACACGAATTCAGCAAACAGATTTTCTTCTTCTTCTGGTTCTGGAACAATCTTTGCGATAAATGCAGTAGACAAAGTTAGATCAAGGGCTTCCATTTGATCCGACCAATCATATTCAGCATTAGTTTGGGAAACTAATGCTTTAGTACCACCAGAAGTACCAGCTTTGTCTTTCTTCGGCTCTATCTCCACAGTCACCATCTTCTTGGGGCCTTCAGTTTGACCAGTCTTTGGTTCAGTACACTCTCTGGCGAAATGACCTGGTTTGTCACAGTTGTAACACCTCAGGTTAGTCTTGTCGAAACCGATTTTGCTAGAGTTGTTAACACCAAACATTTTTCTCCCAGTTCGTCTAGCAAAATTCTTCGCCCTGTAAACTACCATGGCCATTTGATATTTGATGTCATTCTCTTCAACATCATCAGGATTGACTTGTTGAAGATCATCAACCAATACATTTGGAGCAGTAAGTCCTCCGGCCATGAAAGCTTCATAACTTGACATGAAAGTGGTGAAAAGAGCAAGATGCTCCTCAGCAATCTGAACAGTCTGCTTTGATGGACTAGTGGTAGCAACATAAGCATGTTGACCACTATGAGAATCTTGAGATTGAGAGACTTGTTGATGGATGATGGGGGAATATTGTTGAGCAGCTGGAACATGAACTTGCTAGTTTACTGCTGGTTGCATATAAGAAGATGCTGCACTTCCAGATTGTTGTTGCTGACACATTTGTGTATAACTGACATAGTAATTCGGATTACTAGCCATCTTTGCATAGAGAGCAGTTCCTTCAGCACCCAGAGAACTGAGATGATTAGCAGCTCGCTGCTTATCATCCATAGTATAAGACTTGATAGTTGAAATGAGATCAGTCAACTGAAGAGTATACAAGTCTTTGGTTCTCTTGATCAATGTACAGTTGTTATTCCAACTGTAAGGAAGTGAATTTAATAACTTCTTGTTCACAGTGATGGGTTCCAGAGTAATACCCGCACTCTTCATTTTTGTTACCAGTCTAACAAACCTGGCCATATGAGCTTCCAACTCTTCACCAACAATATGATTGAACATGTTGAATTCTTGATTCAACATATCCTTTTTGCTCTCTCTCATGTCTTTGTTGCCCATAATCTGAGACTCTAGAGCATCCCATAATACCTTAGCACCCCTGAACTCTTGAAACTTTTGTGAAATCTCAGTAGTCAATGCCATAGTGATGGCAGCATAAGCTTTATCATCCAGTTCCAACCTCTTGATGTCATCTTCATCCCACAAGTGTTCAGGTTTCTGAACCATTTCTCCTTTATCATTTTTATACAACGGAATGTAAGGACCATACTGGATTGATCTCCACATCTTAGGTTCCGTGTAAATAACATATCTCTCAAATCGGAAAGCCCAATCAGTATAATCGTCTTCACAGAGAAGTCTCGGTGGCTTGTTACCAGTACCAATTTCCGTGTCTAGATGAAGTGAAGCAGTAAGATGCTTCAAATTCGGTGTTGTTGAAGCCATAGTGATCAGAAAGTCAAAAATCAGGTTCGTGCGAAATAAGAAGTCGTGCGAAGAGAGGTTTCGCGCGACACAACCTTTCGCGCGAGAGAGCAGTTCGTGCGAATTTCCAAGATACCTTTTCACGCGAAATCGCACAAAAAGGTGAAAAAACTGTCTGAGCGAAAACACAGTTTTTCGCACGCGAAAACCCTCAGTTTCAAGCGAAAATAGTCAATTTCGTGCAGAATCGAATCTCCAACAGTCCGTTCAAGCGAGAACCACCTCCAAATCAATGAATATGTCTGATTGAACCCATTTTAGTCCAAATTTAATGAATTTAGTTCAATTTTATGTATAATTTTGATTAAAATTCAACTAAAGTCCACTAATTCAGTTCAAATCGGTCCAAATCAGTCCAAATCCTCCAAAATCGAGCAGAATAACATCTCCATATCAGAATCTAAAGTGATCAATGATGAATTTCTTCAAATACGTGTAAAACACAATCCAAATCTCTTCCAAATCGTGGTTCTACAGCCTAATGCCCTGATACCAATTGTAAAACCTTGAAATTCTCCCAGAAATCAATAACACACGATCTCAATCACGTGGATGCGGAATGTAAACATGATTGGATAGAAAAGAAGATTGAATTGAACACGAAATGCTTCTTTGATTGAATCAAACAACCTATGAAAGGTCTTGTGCGATTTCGCACAGTACAGAATGATAAATGAACGAAAAGCTTAATTGCAAAACGAAAACAAGCTATTTATACTAAACATCAAGTTCTCGCGCGACACGCTTTTCGCGTGGAACAAGATTTCGCGCGGCAACAATCTCTCGCGTGGAGACCTTTTTCGCGTGAGATCTGCTTCTCGCGTGACAGATGCTTTCGCACATGCAGTCTGTTTTCGCGTGACATCTTCGTCTCGCGTTTCGCGCGGCAACAATCTCTCGCGTGGAGACCTTTTTCGCGTGAGATCTGCTTCTCGCGTGACAGATGCTTTCGCACATGCAGTCTGTTTTCGCGTGACATCTTCGTCTCGCGTGGTGTTCTTTATCGCACAAGTTGTTTTGCCGAGCCTTGATTAGTCTTCTACAAATTGTCAACATTATTTTCAGGAGCTAACTTCCCACAGATGATGAAGTTGAACTAGATATAGGTTTGACTTTGACCATTCTTTAACATTTTGTTCCTCGGTTTACATGTAAACTTTTCATATTATCTATCAAACAACACTTTACTTCTTTACATGTTTTTCTAAAAGCTTCATTAAGTTATATTGTGTTCTAGGGTGTTACTCGGTTACTATGATGGGTATGATCAAGAGAATGCTTTATTTTGCAAGTAACTTTACGTATGGATATAAAGTCAAAATGGATTTAAGTTGGTTTGACCTACTAGTGGTTTATACTTTATTGTCCACCTTTGTTTTTTCCATCTTTGATTAACATTTTTGAATATGATTACAACCATTATATTTTGCAAATGATCAAGAACTTTTTTAATCTAATGTTTTAGAGATTGTAGCGTATGAATATACTTTAGAAGACTTATGATTAATTTGTTGTATTGGTCTAAATTATCTTTCATATGATCCATTTCCATATGGTATGGTCGCCGGCTACCCTATGAATAAAATTTGATACAAAATCAACATGTGTAATGCACGGCTCCACAATCTAGCAATGATGATATTTTCATGCTAAGCTATTGTATTACAAAATCAAATGATAAAAGTAGAAGAAATAAGAATTTATATGTTATTATTTTATTATTTATTAAAAAAACCAATATGTGGGTTTGTTTATTTTTTTTTGCGACCTGGCCTAAATTATATTAAAAAAAGTAGTATATAAAATAGAGCTTTTTATTTTTAGTTTTTTTAGTATCTAAGGTACCATCAAACTAATATAATACGGTGGTATTAATATTGTAAAGAACGAGATCAATACCGAACGAAGAACACTAACACTGTAATATAATGGTCTTCTATCTTCAAAACCGTGTTATCCCTACTTTATACGTTTCTTTTATGTAATTAAACACGTTAATATCGCCGTTGCAAGACATGTAACAAACTTCAAAATGTGCCGCGTCATGCATGCTTAATTTCTAGTTTTCAACAAAATTAAAGTAAATAAATTGGTTAAAGGATCAAACATATATGGATTGATGGGAACATGAAATTCAATTTATGTCATCCTTTTTATAACTCTTTTTGTAACATTCAAACATTAATTAAGAGATACAACTATAAAAACAAAAATAACATCATAAATTGTGGAGCATATAATTAAGCTAATAAAAACGCGGGTCTTGATTCTAATTAAACTTTGTAAGTTTCTAGGAGTGCAAACTAGGAAATGATAACGTAGTAAACTATAAAACATCAAATTAAAATTTACATAAGTAAACATTTTGAATAGGTTTTTTTAATAGTTATATCCTATTTTAAGGTCCATCAGTTTTAATCTGAGTGGTGACTTAATTTATTTTTAATTATTATCAAAGGGCTACCAACCTAAGTGTCACAGTACTATAAGAATAGTTGATTGATTACTTAACTTCCACAAGAGCATTAAGAACATTGAATAATTAAGAGAAACTTACATACAAAATCCATGTGTTTTGATCCGGATTGTATATTTGATCACTACACTTTGAATTTGTAAAGTGAGTCTAAATGTGTAGTTATTGCAAGTTTAAATCTCAAATTGTAAAGATTACAAATTAGTCTAAACTTCTATGTGAGTGATATTTCAATGATGCCATGGTGTTAATATGATTAATGAACTTTCTTAAAGTGGCCCGTCAGTGATGGGTTTACTAACATCCGGCTTTTCCAATGTATTGTTAAAGACAAATTCTGCCTTCATGTAAAGGTTATCACAATTTTGTCCGTCAGTAAAAGTCAGTAAAAATCATCTTATTCTTAATGACAAGTTAAAATCTAGACTTTTATATTAGTAATGGTTTAAGGTAAATACATTTAATAGACTATTTATTATAGCCTACTAGTAAATGTAATTGGAATTGTTTCTCGGCATTAAATTACTCACCGTGAACATCTAAACATTTGTTATTCGTATCACTGGATTCACATTTGGGAGTTGGGACATAATGGGTATTGAATAGGATGCCTTTATAATCACTTTATTCTGAAAGTAGTTAATAAAATATTAACAATTAAAGGGAATAATGATTTTAAATACATATATTTGAATACCTTATATGTATATTATGATTTTAAGATATGTAGTTTATGTATTTTTAACGGAAAATATACGATATTTTTAAACTATACCATTAAATATTGAAAAAACTCTCAAATAGTCTATTTTTCTTTTTCTTTTTACCATTCAAAATATCATTTTAAATAATTATCCTTTAAAATATTCCTACCAGACAAGGTGTTAGCGCTAGAAGTAAACACCTATACAACATAAACAATCACAAATGGACATATGTCCTAAGCAGGCGTCTTTCAAATTGTATTATCGTGGTCGCCTATGGAGGAACATGCGTCCATCTGGTTAGAGATGGATACATGTTTATTTGTGACTAATTATGTTGTACAGGCACCCGCCCCTACATGTAAAGGCGCCGACGGCTTGTTCTGTAGGGACATTTTAAATGATAGTTGTTTGAAGTAGACATTATAAAAGAAAAAATAAAATAAATAAGATATTTTAAGAATTTTTCCTTCATTTTTTTTATCAATTTTAAACTTAAAGTTTACTGTAATAAGATTTGATTCTTACCATCAGATTACAATTCAAGTGGCAGATATGTAGTTTATGTGAGTGGTTGCAATTTGCAAATAACTTACTACTATATGTTTAATTTTTCAAAATTGAGAGACTCATAATGAGAAAATTTTTTAATTAATTTTTTAACAATATGAAAATTAATACCAGGATTTAAGTACTTTAAATTGTCTCCAATATTTTCCTCTGACTTAAGAGGATTTTACTACATTGCTATGGTATATTTGTTGACTCATGCCTCGGTTGCGTGATTAACACCAAAAAGGTACAATTCAAAAAAGAACATATTTTTTAACATCACATTGATGGAACCTGGGAGGATTGGTACACAACTTTTTGCATACACTAAACTATTGCTTTCCTAAAATTACAAATGTTTTTATTTTTTGATCTGATTTTTTTACATATAGAGTAAAAATTCATATCTTGATCTACAACATCACATTATTTTTTAAATCACATTATCTTCTTAGTCAACGACGATTTAGAGGGTTCAACTTACGTATTCTTCTAAAACTCCACTTTTTATATAACAAATTCCAGCGGTCGGAGAGTTGCCTTTCCGCCATTGCATGTATCACCGCATTTGATGCATACTCTAATTAAGTAGCAGAACTAGTTAAAACGAAGTTTTGATTTTGCTTGTCGTTTTTGTTTCCCCTTTCGTCGATCTTCGCATAATTTTCTTTGCTGGTTAGTATGCATTTCGCATCATAACTTTGTTTTTGCAGAAATTGCAACATATGTACACATGGAGAATGCATACCAAATTAAAAGTTTCAATCAAACATCCCCAAAAGTTCCTTTCGGGTTAGATAAATCGATCCTTCTCTTTCAAATAATCATCGCAATTTTGCCCTAATCTTATAAATTGAATCAAGCTTATCGCTAATATTTCTTTCCTTCTTCTATCCTTTTACTTAGTTTCCGATTGCTAATAATCACCGAGATCGGCACGCTATATCACAGGCACACAATTTCTAAGATGAAAAGTTTTTTCTTTTTTTTTTAATTTTCCAATTATCATCTTTTGAACACTTATTTTAATGTATTTTACTAAATAAATTGACCTTTTATTTTTTTTTTTATTATACTTTGAATATTGTCAACCCTGAGAAACATGCTTACACCCTCAAAAAAAGCTCAAAACACTCGTGCATTTAATTCTTTATTGAAAAATCACACAACTTTCACATCAAGAAGCATGTCTGTCATCTTCTACAATCTCAAGGCTGCAGCCTGTAATTTAGGGTAAACAAATCAAAGGGTCAACATCAAATCAGAAAATCTTCATTGATTTCTTACCCAATTTAGTATAAAGAATAAAGAATTATACCCAACAATGGCTGTTTGCTTTTGGGTATATACAGTTCTTTACATATACGCATCACATGCATCTCCGATCACCACCATTTCTAGTTTAATAACTCAACAACTTCACGATGGTGAAACATTAGTGTCTCAAAATCAAAGATTTGAATTGGGTTTCTTCTGCCCTTCAAATCCATGCAAAGACACAAAATTTCTGGGAATTTGGTATAGAAATATAGCACCGATCACTGTTGTTTGGGTAGCGAATCGACGTAGACCCATTCGAAGACCTTCGTTGGGTGTTCATATGGTGGTAAATGATTATGGCGTGCTTATAATTCAAGATGGGAGTAAAAAAGTTATTTGGAGGAAATCTCCGAAAGGTTATGTTCATTCGATGGGTCGAAAACCCCTTTTGCAGCTTTTGGATTCTGGTAATCTTGTTCTTCGAGATTGTGATAATTCATCGTGTGGAGGGTATATATGGGAAAGCTTTAATCTTCCTGGAGATACGTTGTTACCTGCGATGGAACTCAGTTTGGATTATGGATCAAGATTTGGATCCAGCGCGATCACTTCATGGAGAAAGAAAGATGATCCGTCTGATGGTGATTTCAAGTTCGGGTTTGATAAATTTGTTCACGCTCCACAGTTGGTTCTGACAAAAGAGAATGGGGTTAGACTGTCGCGATGGGGGCCGTGGGATGGAGAGAAGTTTAGTGGTATGAATTCTCTAAAGGATAATCCGGTTTTGTCAACCACGTTGAGATTTGATGGTGGTGAAGTTTCTTTCAAGTTTGCGCCTTTGCACGACACGATGTTGTTGAGGTTTGTGCTGAGTCCACTAGGGAGCCTTGAGTTTCTTTGGTGGAAGAGTAAGAATGATGGTTGGCTAACAATTCTGACACTGAATAAGGATAACTGTGATCGGATTGGATCGTGTGGTTCATATGGTATATGTTATAGTGATGATCCAAGTTGTAGATGCTTGGAACAAGGTTTCATGGCAATTTCATCGGTTGATTGGTGTGGGTTTGAGTGTTCAAGTGGATGCAAGCGGAAACATGATCTGAATTGCTCGAATGGAGATGGGTTTTTAAAGTATGAACAAATGAAATTGCCTGATAATGCAACTGTTTGGGGTGCTTTAAGCACCAAAGAGTGTGAGAACAAGTGTGCAAAAAAGTGCAATTGTATGGCATACACTAGCTTGAACATGTATGGCAATGGGAGTATTTGTGTGGTTTGGTTTGATGATCTCAATGATTTGCGAGTGATTCATGGAGGTGGAAATGATCTTTACATACGCATGTCACACATCGAGCTAGGTATTCATATGCTTATATAACTTATGCAGCTTCATTTGTGCAAGTTCTTGAAAAAGATCATGAGTTAGAATTTTCCTGGGACATGTCTAAGGGAGTGTAGTTCTTGAAAGCATTTAAGTTCAGATTATATCAAACATCATTATGGAGAATGTGATATGCAGCCTAACAGTTTATGTAATTGCTGAGTCAGTATTTTTCCTGTACACTTAACTGAAACAGTCTGATCATGTTCATTGACTTGTAAACTACAAATTACTACCACTGGCAATGCAAAAAATAGACTGCAAACGTAGTAATAGGCATCACAAAATGATATTATTGAGCTGCACTTTGGTTTTAAAAAATACACTTTCATGTAGTGTTAAACTATTCCTTTGTGTTTACGGATTGACGGTTGACCGTCATCTGCAACTGCCGTTTGAATCTGAAATATAGTGCATGAACTCTAATGAAATTAATCATTTATGGTGTTCAAATTCATGTGTGTCTTTTTTCATCCCACTAGCTTATACATTACATGGATTGAAGTTATGTAATTTAGCTTGCTTTGCTGCTTTTGTAAATCTCAAAAGAAAACATTAGTGTGCCTAATGATGTCTGCTGGTAAATTTTAATCATTTGCAATGCTATAATTTACTTAATTAATTTTCATTAACATATTGTTTCAATAATCAGATTCCATCAAGCACAAGAAGAGGAAGAAAGTAATATTGTTTGTGGCTATAATTTTCTTGTCTACAACATCTTTTGTACTTCTAGTGGCTGCTGTCATTCGAGTTGTTTGTATGCTAAAGAAATCAAAGAAAAGAGGTACTGCTAGACATACCATTTTCATCTTTCACATATATCCTATGTATTCATGCTTTTGCGTTGTCGTATGTGTTCTCTGATTCGCATCGTTGTATTTAGCATCGGTACAGGAACACAGTCCACTGACAGAATTCATATCTCCAGATGAAGATTCAGATTGTCATTTCTTCGACTTGGATGAAATTTCCACTGCAACTAATAACTGGTCTGCTTCCAATGAGATTGGTGAAGGAGGGTTTGGTAGGGTCTACAAGGTAAAAATTCTATAATGTATGCTGCAGTTTTTGAGAAAATGAAAGAAAAACAAATAAAAGCGTCGTTTCTTTCAGGGCCAATTAGCGCGGGGAGAGGAAGTAGCTGTAAAGAGATTAGCAGAGAGTTCTTGGCAAGGCATTCGCGAATTCAAGAATGAAGTCACTTTGATAGCAAGGCTTCAACATAGGAATCTTGTGAAGCTCTTGGGATATTGCATTGAAGGAAATGAAAGGATACTAGTATATGAATATCTTCCAAACCACAGCCTAGACCAAATCATTTTGGTAAATTAGTTCTTCAAATTTTTAAATCTTTTCGTTCTTTTTGAGGTCGGTTTGAAAAAAAATAAAAAATTAAATGGTGAATCTTTAAAACCTTCAAACTTCACTATTCACCAAAGTTTGTTATTAATAGATATATAATATAATGTGTAGATCAAGTAAAGAGAAGGCTCTTGATGTGGGATGAACGTTTTAAGATTATCAAAGGAGTGGCGAAAGGGCTTTTGTATCTCCACGACGATTCTAGACTCAGAATAATACATCGAGACTTAAAAGCAAGTAATATTTTGCTTGACAGAGACATGAACCCCAAGATTTCTGACTTTGGGTTGGCAAGAATTCTCGCAAGTGAGAAAGAGGAAACGACAAACCGAGTAATTGGAACACAGTAAGTATGCATTCTACACCTCTGCACACCTTTTACCGTGAGAAAGTATAACTCTAATCTATTGAATCTAAACTACTTTTTTTCGTCAAGTGGTTACATGCCTCCAGAATACATAATGAACGGTCATTTTTCGACAAAATCTGATGTTTATAGCTTTGGTGTTTTGGTCTTGGAGATAATAAGCGGGAAAAAGAATTGGGGATTTCATCATCCTGACCATAATCTAAACCTCCTAGGTCATGTAAGTACCTAAACCGCTATGCTACTCAGTTGTTAAAGGGAAAAAACAATTTATACTTATTCATTTCATGTGGTTTCATTTTCACATAAACTTTGAATTAAATGTTTGTTTCAGGCATGGAAGTTGTGGACCACAGGACGAGCGCTAGAACTAATGGATCCCGTCTTAGTTGAGTCAAAGATTCAGGAGGATGGGGTGATAAAGTGTATACATATTGGTTTGTTATGTGTCCAAAAACAGCCAGAAGATCGGCCTTCAATGCCTGAGGTTGTCAGCATGCAACAAAGTGATAATTTTGTTACAGTACGCCAACCAGACGAACCTGGTTTTTATGCTGGTAGGTCTTTGATTGGAATGGGATTTTCTACAATGGAAAGAGATCTTGACAGTGTAAATGAGATAACGATGACGACTTTAGCTGGACGATAGTTAAGAAGAACTATATTCATACCTTTTAGATAAGAATGATACTTGTGCAGACTATGCAGATGGATCTATAGCAGCATATAGGTAGTATAATGATCGACATTTGCATCCTTGAATTTTACTGTTCTTGACAAACTTGTTCATGGGATGCAGATGTCGATCATATTAAGTTGTTATGTCATGTATGCACACTTCTTAGGAACTTTATGATGTTATACTACAGATCATTTTGTGCAACTTTTTTCAACAACATAATATCATTTCACATCTACCTAAGCAAGCAGCTAAGGGGCGATGTAGAGATTACACCAAGCAATAATCATCAATAGTCAAATCATTATTTGCAATGTTTTCAGAACCGGATCGGACGTCGAACCGGACGCCTTACTGGTTTGGTGGTCGGACCGGTCGGAACGGTCGGACCGGTTGGACCGGATTTAACTATATTTTAATTATATTTATATATGTAATTAAATATAAGTAATTTATATATGCTTTATATATGTATTTTATAGTTATATATAAAATTTAAGTATATTTGGGTGTGTGTGAATGTATGTTTAAGATTATATTGAACAATTTGTCCCACATTGGTGTGGGGACAAAGTGATGTTTGGTTTATAAGTAATTTTTTATCACTCTAGTGTATCCTTATGACGTATTTTGCCACAAGTACTACCCGCGCGCAGGGGGGGTGCAAAAATGGGGAAAGAGGTTGGATTTCCAGCGAACTCGTGTGTGCCCGCACGTGTCGCGGACACGAATGTAGCTTCAAAAACCCAGGCCCGTGCGAGCCCTTTTTTGAATTACAAAACCGGTTCCCCAGTCCGACCACCGACTCGGGTAGAACCGGCCGGTTCAACCCCCACAAAACGAATCACACACGACCGGACCGCCCACCAAGCCGATCCCCGGTCCGATCCGGCCGTGAAAACACTGATTATTTGATCTAACATCTAGTTTAAACTGTCATAAATTAACTCTTGGACTATATATCCAACAAAAAAGTTCCACATCTCTTGAAAAGATGAAAGGTACTAGGGGAATAAAGGGATTCTCAAACGTTCCAGTTCCCATTCTTCTAAATTACCACTAATATTTATAATACAATGTGACAAACATAAACTACAATGCGGTGCATGTGAAGACCCATGGATAAAGTTCCCTTAATGTACCTTAAAATGTGTTTTAGGGCATTAAAATAAGGTACCCGAGGAGCATGCATGCGCATGCATACCTGCTGAATGACGTAAGATATGTTCGAGTGGGTAAAAGTTAAATACTATCAGCTAGGCTATGATAAGTAGTAGGGTTGTCAAAACTTCCCCCGTGGTGGCGATGAGTTTGGCATTGGTATCAAAAATTGTGTTAATAGGATTACAATTTGTCACTTTAGCTCGCTCCAAAATATCTTGTGCATACTTTGTTGGGACAATAAATGACCACTTAAATCTCGTTTGATAAAAATACCAAGAGAATAAGTCAATGGTCCAAGATCCTTCATTGCAAACTCAGAAGATAGGAGTGACATAATATGTCGTTAAGTGAGTTGGACAAAGTTGTCAAAATAATATCATCTATATATAATAAAAGATAAAGCGTGTTCATCCCGTATCTATAGATGAAGAGGGGATGATCATAAGAACTATGTCAGAAACCAAAGTATTCACATAGTTTGTATACCTTTGGTGCCATGCCCATGGGGCTTGTTTAAGCCATATAAAGATTTCTTCAAATGACAAACATGATTAGGAAATTAAGGGTGATGGAAGCCAATACGCTGGTGTTGGGTTTGATAGAATATAAAACCAAGTTTAACCTTTTAAACTTTCAGAAAACGCAGCGGATATATATATCTTTAAAACCGATTTTAAAGCTGAAAAAATATGTTCTTTAGTGACCATACAAGTGTATAAAACAAACCCATAATTAAAGGATCTTTAATATGTGAATGAACAAGCTATTAACATATGTAAAAACTACATAAAATCACACAATATGACAACCACAAAGGGCTGTCAAACTACCTCCTTCCAGCAGCATAAATCGACAAAGAGAAGGAGATTTGAGATGCTTGAAACGGCCAAGAACTCAAGTGTAGAGGTCCTCAAGTGTCTATACCCCAAGCCCTTGCAATCACCTTCTTGTTAGGAAGAATGAACACCAAAAATCAGCTCCAAAATCCTCAATTTGCTGCTGCCATTTTCGTGAGATGGAGGAGAGAAAGAGAGAAAATTTTGTTTGATTTTGCATGTAATGAGAGTGGTTGGAGAAAAGTTGAGAGATCTAGACTACTTAATGTGTGATGTGTTCAAGACCAATTTGTTCCAATGGGATGCAAGGGGGGACGGCCAAGGAGGTTTAAAATTGGCTTCCCTCCTTCAAATATCACACATTAAAAGTCTTGTTAACTAGACATACAAATAACAATTTAATTGTATGTACAAGTTATATACAACTTATACAATTAACCATTTAACTTATAAGTTGTAGTTTCTCATTATTATTTGGTGTCATCTAAATAATTTAAATAACACTTCAAACAATATTATTGAACAAAATATCCTAATAAGTTGTTCCCTCTCATTTGCAATTTATTTAGAAAACCCATTTTCTAAATTGGTGTAAATATTTAATTGCATGATCTTATCATCAATTAAATATTAATTGGTGTTTGCTAAGCTTGTTATTGGGTATAACCCTACTTGGATCATAACGTACTAACCACATCAATATTCTAAGTGTCTTGGGCACACAGAATCCTACAATCTCCCACTTGCCCAAGATTCATAGAAGATTGATGCAAGCAGTAAATACCGTCTAACAACGGTTTACTGCCCTTAATACGCATGACTTATAGCCATTCAATAACATCATCCCATTCAAGTACCCTACTTGAAATGATTTAGGTGAATTAATCATCTATCCTTTTGTTACAGATGTCATGTTAAATCCAAGGACATAGAATGATCATTCCTTGTTGATTTAACTTAATCAGGCCTTAGACATCTAACTCTCAACGAATAAGAGGAACAAATTCCATCTCGACTACATACGTTTCTCACAAACACCTCGTGTCATACCTGAACATACCCTTATGTACTGTCCACTATTTCAGGACAGTGAAGAATTTGCTCAATGTATAATACTTGGTGAATATCAAAACCTAATATGTATCTCAGGTCAGAGGATACCAAATGATATTCGCCTTTACTCAAATTTACTTATGATCAATCAATAAGATTCCATGTAGTAAAATTTGAGATGCAGGTTAGTCCAATATTTGTATCCCACAAATATCTATGAACCTTGGTAGCAACCCATTGCTCTATATTCATCCTTATGAATATCAACCAATCCAAGTTCATAATAGTCTTACCTTCAAACTTGCTCCCACAAGTTTGAATGACTACGGACATTTAGAGTAAATAATTTACTCATGGATTAAACATGCTAAATTGGAACATTAATTGAAACATTATAACCAAATAATTTTATTCAAATAATAAAGAGTTCCACATATCCAAATACAAAATTTACAAAACAAATCCAATCACTAGAATATCGAAGTCCCATGGCACAAGTATGACCTTCATGCTTTGCCTTTTCGAGGAGCTTCGTGAGAGGATCTGCAATGTTTGATCCGTGTAAAATTTGCGAATACATATCTTTCCCTTTTCAACTTCATCTCGTATGTAGTTGAATCTCCGCTCAATGTGCCTAGTCTTTTGATGAGCACGGGGTTCCTTGATTTGAGCAATTGCACCCTCGTTATCACAAAAGATCTCTAGGGGTTCCTGAATGGAAGGGACAACCCCTAGATCGGCAATGAACTTCTTCAACCATGCAGCTTCTTGAGCTGCCAATGAGGCGGCGACGTATTCTGATTCTGTAGTTGATAGAGCCACCACATCCTGCTTGGAGCTCTTCCAAGAAACCGCTCCTCTATTCAGAATAAAAATGTATCCCGATTGTGACCGAGAATCATCACGATCGGTTTGGAAACTCGCATCCGTGTAACCTTTTACAACGAGTTCCTCATCACCAGATCCATAGATTAGGAACATATCTCTTGTCCTCCTTAGGTACTTAAGTATGTTCTTAACAGCCATCCAATGATTGTTTCCAGGATTTTGCTGGTAACGACTTGTCATGCTTAAGGCGCATGACACGTCCGGTTGAGTGCATATCATTGCATACATGATGGATCCAATAGCAGATACGTATGGGATTGCCTTCATTTTATCTTGCTCATCCTTTGAGCTTGGACATTGAGTCGTACTCAATATCGTTCCTCTTTGAATAGGTACGGTACCTTTCTTAGAGTTTTCCATCTTGAACCTTTTCAAGATCTTATCAATGAATGCACTTTGATTCAAACCAATCAACCGCCTTGATCTATCCCTATAGATCTTTATTCCCAGAATATAGGCGGCTTCACCAAGATTCTTGATG
This sequence comes from Flaveria linearis, assembly GCA_024085815.1. Taxonomy (NCBI): domain Eukaryota; kingdom Viridiplantae; phylum Streptophyta; class Magnoliopsida; order Asterales; family Asteraceae; genus Flaveria; species Flaveria linearis. Next base: position 26,856,535 of record CM044008.1, read on the forward strand.
GAAAAACAACTTCCAAGCCAGTTTTTTACACCTTCCAAGGTTGGAATGTCATTTCCAAATAGTAGTATGTCATCAACATACAATACTAGAAAGGTTATTGTGCTCCCACTAGCCTTCTTATACACACAAGCCTCATCAGCATTTTTGATGAAGCCAAATTTCTTTACTTCCTCATCAAAACGGTGATTCCAGCTTCTCGATGCTTGTTTCAATCCATAGATTGATTTCTTTAACTTGCATACTTTATTAGGATGTTTTGGATCGACAAAACCTTCAGGCTGAACCATATAGACATCTTCCTCAAGATATCCATTTAGAAAAGTGGTTTTGACATCCATTTGCTAAATCTCATAATCATAATGAGCAGCTATGGCAAACAATATCCTTATAGACTTTAGCATCGCAACAGGTGAGAAGGTTTCATCATAATCAACCCCTTGAGTTTGAGTGAAACCCTTTGCTACAAGTCTAGCTTTATAAGTATCCAAGTTTCCATGCATATCGGTTTTCTTCTTGAAAACCCACTTACTTCCAACTACCTTGGAATTAAGAGGTGGTACAACAAGTTCCCAAACTTGGTTGTCATACATGGATTGCATCTCAACGTTCATGGCTTCTAGCCGTTTGTCACAATCCAAATTGGACATTGCATTATGGTATATGGTTGGTTCATCTGAATCTACCACATAGCATCCATCCATGAAAAATCCGTATCTTTCAGGTGGATTACTAGTTCTACCACTTCTACGAATGTCTTGTGTGTATTGATCAACCCCTTGATCATCCTCAACATCCTCATATTGAGTGCTAGTTTCAACCAAACGTGCATCGGGTCGTGGTTCTTGATCCTCTTCAAGATCCACTGTTCTACTGCCAGCTCCTTCCATAAGGAACTTTGCTTCTAAGAACTCACCCTTTCTGGCAACAAACACCTTTTGTTCCAGTGGATCATAGAAATAATATCCCATAGAATCTCTAGGATATCCAACAAAGATACACTTAGTGGATCGGACATCCAATTTGTTTAGGGTGGGAGTCTTAACATAAGCCTCACATCCCCAAACCCTCAAGTATGATAGGGATGGAACTCTTCCATGCCATATCTCAAAAGGTTTCCTTTCCACCTTTTTGGTTGGGGCCATATTTAGAATACGGGTCGCGAAGAGCAAAGTGAAACCCCAAAATGATAGAGCCAATGTGCTTCTATCCATCATAGATCGGACCATATCCAATAAGGTTCGATTCCTCCTCTCAGACACACCATTATGTTGTGGTGTTCCAGGTGGAGTGAGTTGTGAGACAATCCCACAACTCCTAAGATGATCTTGAAAAGCATCACTTAGGTATTCACCTCCTCTATCGGTACGGAGAACATTAATTGACTTGTTGAGTTGATTTTCTACTTTATTCTTGAAGATTTTGAACATTTCAAAAGCTTCATCTTTGTGCCTTAATAAGTACACATACCCATAGCGACTATAATCGTCGGTAAAGGTAATGAAGTATCTTTCACCATTCCTAGTCATTGGTTTAAAAGGACCACATACATTCGAATGAATGATACCTAATAAATCTTTTGCCCTTTTGTTAGTTCCACTAAAGGGTGCCTTAGTCATCTTATCTTGTAAACAAGATTCACAAACATCAAATGAATCACATTCATTTGTTTTTAAAAGACCATTCTTTTGAAGTATTTGTAAACGTTTCTCGTTTATATGACCAAGACGGCAATGCCAAAGATAGGTATCACTCAAGTCCAACTTGAGTTTCTTGGTGTTAGTTTGGTACAATAAACTATTTAAAGTATTTTCATGAACCAATTCATAAATACCATTAATGGAAATAGCTTTAAAATAAAACATACCATTTAAAGAAACATGAATATCATTTTCAATAAAGGATAATACATAATCATAATGTCTTAATTGGGATACAGAAATAATGTTCCTAGTCAAACTAGGAGCATACAAAACATTCTTCAAAATAACTTCCAAACCACTTGGACGTCTTAGGATGTAGTCCCCACGAGCTTCAACTAAAACTTTAGTTCCATTGCCCATGAAGAGGCTAACATCCCCTTGATTGAAGTCCCTACTTCTTGTGAACCCCTGCAACAAATTGCAAATATGAGTTCCACATCCGGTATCCAATACCCATGTGTTTGAAGATGTAACACTAAGATCAATATGAATCATGTATATTGTACCTGAGATCTGCCCGGCATCCCTCTTGGCTTTCAACTCTTGGAGATGGACAGGACAATTCCTTGCCCAATGTCCTATCTCCCCACACTTGAAGCATGGGTCATTAGTAGCAACCTTTTGCTTCTTCTCCTGTGGTTTGGGTGGCACCCTTGCCACCCTTTTCCCCTTTCCCCAAACGGGTCCCTTACCCTTGGCAACCTTTGCCTTGGGTGCGGGACGAGGCCTTTTGTTGTTCCCACCTTCATTGATGGTGAGAACGGGTAAAACCCTTTTACCCATGGCCGCCTCGGCCGTTTTGAGCATTGAGTGAAGCTCACCAATGCTCTTGTCCCATGCATTCATGTTGTAGTTCAACACGAATGTCTCGAACCTTTTGGTAAGGCCATTTAGGATCAAATCCGTTGCTAATTCCTTCGAGACGGGACAATTTAGCCTCTCGAGACGGTCAATATGACTTTTCATCTTAAGTACATAAGATGAAACAGATTGGTTGTCGTCCATATGACATGTATGGAGTGCTCAAACCGTTTCGAAGTGCTCAACCCTTGCTTGCTGTTGGAACGTTTCCTTCAACTGGGTTATCATGTCGTAAGCTCCGTGATGTTCATACTCCTTTTGGAGATCCGGAGTCATGCTCGCTAGCATGAGACAAGACACTTGGACAGAGTCCTCAGTATATTTCAGCCAATCATTATATGCCTCCTCATCATCCTTAGTAGGTTGATCAGGGATAGGGTCGTCTAAAACATATGACCTTCTCTCTTGCTTGAGAACGATTCTCAAGTTTCGATACCAATCAATAAAGTTGTTATGATTTAGACGTTCCTTTTGGAGGATCGCTCGTAGTGATTGGTTGGACACGGATGAGTTATCGTGATTTTCATTATTGGTGGCCATCTACAAAATATAACAAAGATCTATTTTAGTATTTTCGATATTGCTATTTTTAATAATTAATGCCTTTTAAGGTCATTTTTATATTAAAATCTAGAACCCAATATTACATTTAAATTGTGGTTAGGTGACCTTTATCCCACGATTTAAATTAATAAGGTGGTCAACGATTGACGATTGCAACCATTTGAAACTTCTAGAGGTATGGGATCGACTTTAAACATCATATGCAAAGTCGGCATGTTAATCCCATCAACACCATTTGGAAACCATATTTTAGGTGATCCATTTAACATGGTTTGAAAATCAAGTTACCCTACTTGCACTCACATGTGAGTTTACGAACATAAGTGGTTAGGTGACCTTTATCCCACCAATGTGGTATTCTCACCTTAAGTCATAAGTTCCCTCAAAATGGTTAGGTGACCTTTATCCGATTAAGAGTTTCCAAATGACTTAAGTGTTGTGCAAAAGGACGGTGTTAAACTTGTTTGTTAAATGTTTAGGGGTTTCATAATTCTAGTTTAGAAAACTCTATGTACTTGTATTTGTATGCTCCCTTCCACATTTGCCACATTTCTTTGACCCCGAGCTGGACGCCCCCATCCTACGGTCATCCATTCTCATCTTCTTGTTGTTCGGGGTGAAACCACCCCGCCTAAACCTCTTTCCATTCCAACTCCGGTCACCATCACCGGTCTTCTTCACTTCCACCACCGTCACTTCCCTTTCATTGTAGAGCCTCCCAGCCAGATCCACTGCCGTCCTAAAGGTGCTCGGCCTAGCAGCGATCATGTGTCTACGAATGTCAGCTGGCAATCCCTGAATATAACAGTTGATCTTTCGAGACACCGGCGTCACCTGATCCGGTACCAGTCTCGCCATCTCATTAAATTTTATGGTGTACTGTTGATGGGTCATGGTCCCTGCCTCAAGTTGCAGGAACTCCCTCTCAATCCTGTCGAGTTCCCTATAAGGACAAAACTCCTCCATCACTAGTTGCTTCAGTTCCTTCCATCGCTAGTTGCTTCAGTTCCTTCCATCGCATCTTCCCGATGGCTCTAGTACCCTCACCTTGGACAATATTCTCCCACTAACACAATGCCGAGTCAGCAAAAGAGTGAGTCGCAAAATTCACCTTTTGATCTTCGCGACACTCACTGATCTCTAGCACTGCCTCCATCTCCCTCACCTAGCGGTGAGCAGCAACAGCATCTCCATTACCATCAAAAGTCGGGGGCTTGCACCTCTGAAATACCCCGTAACTGCATCCCTTATTCGTCACTCCTACTACAACATCCTCTTCCTCATCAGATACTACTATCTCAGGATCCGGTCGTTCCTCTCCTCCCTTGCTTTCCTTCTCAGTCGACTCCCTCCTGTCCTCCTTCTCTTTGCTCTCCTCGTTCCTCACAGCTCGAATAACATCGGTCACTACAGATGGCATAACTGCCTGCAGGACCTGGTGTACCTCATCAGCAATCGCCTCCCTAGCTGAGGCATTCATGCTAGCATTCTCATTTCCTTCAGTCCGGTCAGGAACCTCAGGGTTCTCATGGGTCGTCTCAGCAGCTTTGGCACTGCTCCTGGTCATACGCGGTCTACCTCTACCTCTAGAAGCTTTGGAAGGTTTCTTCCCAGCCATTTCCTAAGCACTATAAGATTCAAACACTAACACAGTCATTCAAGGTAATGGCTCAGTTTATGTCAAGTATAGTAAGTCGCTAATTACAATGGCCAGTTGTGATTAGCCACTTACTTTACTTTTCACACCCTAAGCGTTTCCTATCCTGACTTCATCAGTATCTAAATCTACTATGATCACATAAGTCAAATAGCACACGCACATAATACCGGTTAACTTTATGAAAAGAAATACCTGATGGCATGTAGCTACTCGGGCTGACATCCCTCCTTCTGTCCCATTTTCAGTTTAAGTTAAGGTTTATTTTGAAAATTTACCCGTTTCACTTAAACTTTGGCTCTGATACCAACTTGTAAGGCCCCGATCCTGGGCACCTCAAAGTTGGTCATTCGTTGCATCATAGTTACCTATTAATATTCATTACATAATTTACACAGCGGAATTTCATGTAATAGAACCTTTCATTTACTTTTAACTACTGTTGTTTAGCAATACAATGTTGTTCATGGGTTACAAAAAAAATTGTTCAATTGCATTACGAAACAACAATAGAATCAAAATATGGATGGATGTCAGCCTTGTCTTGCCAAGTAGCTTCGTCCTCGTGCCATCCTCAGCAATATTTACCTGCCAACTGAAAATGTATAAAAGTCAGCGTTGCTGAGTGAGCTCTAGTTTTATACGTAACAAAATACTTTCTATATGTTGTATATGAAAATACATCTTATCTGTAAATTACAACCCTGTACTGTGTATGCGAGCACGCATTAACTATGTGAACAAATATTGTTTGTTATCTGTACTGTATGTCTTGTCTGTAAACTTTTTAACTTTATGTTCCACTGTCTATGTGGACCAGTGCGCAATGCCCCAACTATGTGCGCGATGGAAAACGGGTGATGGGCCATCTATATCCCTCGAAAGGGTCAACTGTATCCCTCGAAAGGGCTATGGGTACCCCCGAAGGGTTCAACTAAATCCCTCGAAAGGGCTATAGGTATCCCCCCGAAGGGTTCAACTGTATCCCTCGAAAGGGCTATGGGTATCCCCCCGAAGGGTTCAACTGAATCCCTCAAAAGTGCTATGTGGACTATGTACAAGGCCGACCCAATCACCCAGGGCACGCTACAAAGGTCCTGCCAATCTCAATTGATCGACCCTGTTTGCATAATGGGTAGCTAACCCGTAACATAGTTGAGCTAACGACAACACGGTCGTGTCCCTCCTATGTGCTTGCAAGACTTATTAACATTTTATTAATGTTCCACTTCTTTTCTTTATTTCTCTTTCACTTTATTACTACAATATACTTTACGTTACGATAATAACATACCACGTAAAGCCACATACTATAAGTAATAATAATAGTAGCAATATTTATAATATGGAACAATTGTAGTAATCATATTATGCATAAAACATCATCATTTATAGGTCCTTAGTCAACCTCGGTCAACCCCTAAGGCACAAACTCCCAGAAACATTTCTGTAAAAATTCTAAGTGTTTGGGCGTAAGAGCCCTGTTCAGACTTTTCATCACTATGTAGGCTCACCAGCCTACACTTAGAAATATTTTCACTTTGGGCGTATAAGCTATTCGGGCGTATGAGCACTGTTGGGACTCATGACCCTACACTCAGTCATCCGGCTAACTTTTCTTAGCATATGACCACTGTTCAGACTCATAAGGCCACTGTTTAGGCTTATCATCTCACACTTAGATTTTTAAGCCTATCTTTCAGGCGTAAGAGCCCTGTTTGGGCTCATCACCTTATACTTAACTTATTTTCAGACACATGAGCACTGTTGAGGCTCATGAGTCTTAGGCGTATTAGGCATTGTTTGGGCATATGAGAACTATTTGGACTCATGACCCTACTTAGAACATTTCTAAGGCAAATTTTTGGGCGTATGAGCACTATTTAGGCTCATCAACCTTCTGTCCAACTTATTACTATGAAACTTCCAAACCCAAACATCAGGCCTAAATGTTCTAAGCTTTCTAAGCATGAACTACACATAACCATCTCATAAACATCATCAGGCATGCAAATTACATACGGGTATACATACATAATCATAGTAAAAATCGTAAAATACATTTTCAGCCCCAAAAAGGTTTAAAACAAGTAGAAACCGGGGTCTAGAAACTCACCTTAGTAGTCTCTCGGGTATGACTTCTTCAAAAACCCGTTTGCTACAAATTCAATACCTATAAAACCCAATGAACACACCCGAACACACAAACACACACATAAGAACATGCATTCTCGGTTTCTTAGCCAAAACACAACTTAAAAACACTAATTCTTACCTTGAATTTGATTTCTTCTTCTTTCTCTCTCTAAAAATCGAAGCCTGCTGTTTCTCTCTCTAAAAAAACAAATGCAAAGAGTGTGCAGGGGGTTATGGGCGGTCATACTCTCTTTTACACCAACTTTTCAAAGATTTTGTCCTTTTGGCACTTTTTACCCCTCAACTTTAGGTTGACTTTCATTTCTTCCTTTTTCTTTCTCTTTTATTCTTTTTATTCCTTTCAAAAATACAGGTGTTACATTGGGGTTTGATTGAAATTGTGTTTAAAAGAAAATGAAACCATGAACTCTTGCGGCTGTATGCCTTTGGTTCACCGGTTCCCTGTCCACATGCACTTCTTGAGGTCACGGGTTCGAACCCGTGCACCTCATATATTTTTTTAATGTGACAATCCGGAACATTTCAGGTTTAGACAGTAACATCTCGAATTTTTATTAATTAAAAGTTTATTTTATAAAAAATTAAATTTAAATACGTTGATATTAATTTCAACAATTATATTAATAATAACATTAATAATAATAATAATAATAATAATAATAATAATACTAATAATAAGATTTATTATTATTAATTAAACCCTAAAAGTTTTGGGTGAAAAATGTTAATTTTAAAACTTATTTTATGAAGTTTTAGCATAAAATAATAGGACTTGGAAAGTTGAGGGACCATTTCTGTAAATTTCATAAAACCCAAACCCCACCCCACGTCCCCGTCGACCTCTCTCCGGCCACTATTCCGGCCAACACTCCGGCGAGCCCAACACCGAAAATTAATCGGTTCCAGCTCAAATAAACTGTGAAGTCACTGGATCGGTAAACATCCGAGCACGTTCTTGATGGAAGGATAAAAAAACCAAAAGATAAACAAAAGTACGAACAATAATCGAATGATTTTATTGATAAAACATAACGATTTTAAGCTCGTTACAACTTAAGAATTAAGACTTTTGGAAAGGGGAGATCATATCGAGCATGATCTCCCCTCTCATCCGGCAGCGCCTGGGCGTCGGGCACACTCTTTAAAACCTTTTTTTTCTACACATTGAAACTGGTATATATAGGCCTCGGCCCATATTAGATGCGACTGGGCCCATTCATGCGATTGGACCATGCGTATGGTTCAATCGTACGACTGGACCATGCGTATGGTTCAATCGTACGACTGGATCATTCTTATGGTTCAGTCTTACGAATGCCCCAATCACATCTCTCAGTCGCATGACTGGTCCATTAGCATGGCTCAGTCGTACGACTGAGTCTCATTCGCATATGCTCCTGCGAATGACCCAGTTTTATGTGTTTACAAGGTGTATAACATTAAGCCTAGACTATTCGTCAAGCAACGGACACACTATATATGACTATATATGCTCCAACAAATTCCCCCTTGGACGTTGCTTGCGAATAGTAGATAACACCTCTTACAATCTTCAGTCAATCTTTGCTCTAGTTTCCAATAGAATCAAACGAACAACCATATTAGCCGATATTGCCGATCCGTCAGGTTACCACAATATCCCTGAAAATGAATTTAGGCACAATAGCTTTCGTTTACTTTGCAGAACACCATCATAGCAGTAAGATTCCCCAAATGACTGATTTTTCCAGATAATGACATGACCAGTTTTCCATTGCTTCAATCTTCACACAGTCTAACCTGTTTAACATTTCCAACTGTAGAAATTCCCCCTCACGTTCAGCATATCCCAATATATATACATTGTGCTCTCCTGTCATCTTCATACGATGTATAGGGCAAAAGGTTGAAGGTTCCAATCCACAACTGACAATATCAAAGAAATCAGCATGCACGAAGATTCATCATCAGAAACCTGCTCACATCATCACTTTCTGATTGCGTCTTCAATTTCTCTATACATGGATTCCCCCTAAGAATGAGAATCCTCTTTGTGCGAATAAATATAACTTGATTGGCCCATAAATAGTCAGATGCTCCTGACTACCCCACAAATTCAGCACCGACAGCTGACATCTTCTCTTCTCTCTTTCGTGTTCTAACAACATTCACCGATTCTGGAAGTCCAACAAATAATGGGGTATCCATCGAACTTGTTTGACATAAGAAACTCAGGGTGAATGTCCTTTGCTCATCCTCAACTCTCTCATAGACTCTCCAGGAAAATCTTCACTATTGACCCAAACATGAACCGAAAAATGACCTGATAATTTTCCCCAAAAAAATTTATTTTACAAAACTTTTTCAGAAGGCTTCCCGACTGATAAAAATGGTTTATGGAAAAATTCATGCAAGAAGCTGTTCCAGACTCATTTTTTTTTGTCTGGTACACAACTCATTCGTGCGACTGGAACAGACGAATAAAGACATACATGCGAATGGGTGATTCGTACGAATGGATACTCCGAATGGGTCAGTCGTGCGAATGAAATACACGAAAGGGTCAATCGTGCGAATGAATGTTCATTCGTACAAATGGACATACGACCGGTTCAGTCGTACGAATGGACCATACGAATGGTTCAGTCATGCGAATGAGGCCCAGTCGCATGGCCCAATCGCATGAACGGATCTGAACGCAGAAAACCAGATCTGCAGCCGCCACAAGGCTGAAAAACCCTAATCCGATGATTTGGACGAGACACAGCACAATAATTGTACCACCGGATTCGTTTTATGATCTGAAGAAGATTCCGAGTCCACTTTTAACAAATAAACATCACGCGCAATGAGATTTGAGCAAAACAAGATAAACACGAAGTGAGTTTTACGTCAACGAACAAGAATTCGATCTAGAACTCAAGAGCTCGGGTTGCTAGAGTGATTGTTAGATCATTCTAGCAGTAACCGGCTCTGATACCAATTGTGAAGTCACTGGATCGGTAAACATCCGAGCACGTTCTTGACGGAAGGATAAAAACCAAAAGACAAACAAAAGTACGAACAATAATCGAATGATTTTATTGATAAAACATAACGGTTTTAAGCTTGTTACAACTTAAGAATCAATACTTTTGGCAAGGGGAGATCGAGCATGATCTCCCCTCTCATCCAGCAGCGCCTGGGCGCCGGGCACACTATCAAAACCCCCTTTTTTTTCTACACATTGAAACTGGTATATATAGGCCTCGGCCCATATTAGATGCGACTGGGCCCATTCGTGCGATTGGACCATACGTATGGTTCAATCGTACGACTGGACCATTCTTATGGCTCAGTCTTACGAATGCCCCAATCGCATCTCTCAGTCGCACGATTGGTCCATTAGCGTGGCTCAGTCGTGCGACTTAGTCTCATTCGCATATGCTCCTGCGAATGACCCAGTTTCATGTGTTTACAAGGTGTATAACATTAAGCCTAGACTATTCGTCAAGCGACGGACACACTCTCTAAAACCCTTTTTTTTCTACACATTGAAACTGGTATATATAGGCCTCGGCCCATATTAGATGCGACTGGGCCCATTCGTGCGATTGGACCATGCGTATGGTTCAATCGTACGACTGGACCATGCGTATGGTTCAATCGTACGACTGGATCATTCTTATGGTTCTGTCTTACGAATGCCCCAATCGCATCTCTCAGTCGCACGACTGGTCCATTAGCATGGCTCAGTCGTACGACTGAGTCACATTCGCATATGCTCCTGCGAATGACCCAGTTTCATGTGTTTACAAGGTGTATAACATTAAGCCTAGACTATTCGTCAAGCGACGGACACACTATATATGACTATATATACTCCAACATAAACACCACCGACCAACTCGCGTGGGAGATTCGAATCTGAGACCCACTTCAATTTGAATATTAGAATCGATATAGTGCGATCTAACCTTTCGGCCGACCACCACCTCAATCGCGCACTGAAACATTAATAATGAACAAATTGATGGCGCACTAATGATCGTTTAAGCATTTATAAGCTTCCATCGATTTCAAATTCACACAAAAACACACAAACAAACCAAACCGATCCATCCCCTGTCGAGACCTGTTCCTGTAATCATTCTCCACTGAAATTACATCAAATCAGGTAACTAAACCTTCTTACATACTCGTTTTTACCAGGGGAACAAAAGCCCCATGGATTCGATCGTTATCAACATCGAATTGGGGATCAATTTGATTCGGATAGAACCTAGGGTTCTTGGTGGAATTGGGGTTTGATTGAAATTGTGTTTAAAAGAAAATAAAACCATGAACTCTTGCGGCTGTATGCCTTTGGTTCACCGGTTCCCTGTCCACATGCACTTCTTGAGGTCACGGGTTCGAACCCGTGCACCTCACTTATTTTTTTTAATGTCTTTTTAAGCTTTTAAAAATATATAAATATTCTCAAAAATTATAAAAATAACATTTATAAGCTTCCTTTATTTTAAAAGCTATCTGGTGAATTTCTGTAAAATCATTTCCTTAACACCTTAATAATTTTTATATAAAAAAATATATAAAAATGTCTAAAAATTACAAAAATAACTTTTATAAATTTCTTTCATTTTAAAAGTTATAAAATGAATTTCTGGAAATTTATCTAATAAATCATCTTAACTTTTTTGTGTAAAACATTATTCTCCTAACATATAATTAATTAATATATATTTATTTATTTACGGATTAAATAAATAAATAAATATAAAGACTACCGATACATATTTAATTATTTTCAGATAATAAATAATTACTTATTTGATAAGATAAATACAAATTAGAGTTTATAAATTTAATTATAAAATCTTACTATATTAAATGCAAATGTACATATTTAAATAATGCCTAAAATTTATTTAGAACATAATGATATGTTAAAATCATTATTAAATTAATCAAATGAAATGCAAATCTTTAGTTATTAACGAATTAACAAAAATAATTAAATGATTTAATTATATGTTTATAACAAATCCTAGAAAAACAAACCCTAGATCGATTGAACACCAGGTTCAAGATCTAACTTATTTAGGTTATGGATTTGTATCTATTTGCTTATGTGAATTATAATTCCTTAGGATGAATTTACTAGCTTGTCAACACCACACAAGAACTGAGGTGAGTTCATAGTTAACTATTCCCCTTTTTAATCATTTAAATATTTTGGGGAGGGATACATGTTTCAAATTATTTTGGTGTATTGTGTTAATGTGAGTTCATACTTAACTATTCCCCTTTTTAATCATTTAAATATTTTGGGGAGGAATACATGTTGTAATTGAAATTACAAATTATTTTTGTGTATTATGTTAAATAATAATTGAATCACATTTATGATTACATATGGTTACTATGAAAATCCTTCTCTGTAAACTGGACTATAAACAAGCAGGGATCTTTTGGATAGTACTATCGGGAAGTGACTTACCCCCATAAAGGTTTGGACATGTGGTCCTTACCAAGATGCACAAAGATCTTATTGTCATTCGGGATGACTGTTCTGGGTTGAGAAGGCAGATTGTGCACTATGTAAAGTTTGCAATTATAGTTCCACTTACAACCCATATGAGGATAAATGTAAAGAGAGCATTCGCGCGCCTCTGATTTGAATTATTATAACTAGCATAATATACACATAAAAAGGAAAAGGGAAAATTAACTATGATACATGGGCAAAACCCTATTTAAAGGTTTTGTTGGCTTGTACTTAGTTAGTATGTGGGATGGCGAGTTCACCTTATAAAAGGGTTCCGACAGGCTATTCATATACAAATAACTATGATACATGGGCAAATCCTATGTGAAGGATTTGTTGGCTTGTACTTAGTAAGTATGTGGAATAGCGGGTTCACCTTATAAAAGGGTTCCGACAGGCTATTCATATACAAAGTGATACAGTGACTAGTTTATACTCACCCTTTTATAGTAAACCCTACTTTGAATGATAATGGATGATTTATCAAATATGTTTTACTCACCTATGAACTCACCAACCCTGTGTTGACACTTGATTTTACATGTATTCTCAGGTATCTACTAGGAGCTTATGGACATGCACGTAGGATCATATAAGAGCTCAAGATACATATTGGTTATTATTTGAGATATGATTAGACGTATTGTTAAGAAACAATCTATTTTTTATTTCTGCTACGCATAATATTTAATACTCTGAATATCAATGGAATAGTTATCTAAAATTCATCATATAGATAACTGCATCTCATGTGTGACTAATGTGTTCGATCCTGTTTGCTCACCCCTCCGTGATAGATTCCAGACCCGGAATTTGAGGGTGTGACAGATTGGTATCAGAGCCATTGGTTATAGTGAGTTAGGAATTGCATCTAGCCTATAGCCATACACAATTGTTGCACAAAGTAAATTTCCTTAGAGATTGACTAGGGTTAAGAAGTTATATGCTTAAACTTGGATACTTGTTTCCCTAAACTTAACTTTGACTCTTTGACTCTCCCCGATAAATGAACTTCCTAAACTTATTCTCAACGACATGTAGGATCTACACTTATCATCACGGGTTCAATTCCTTAGACTTTATGTCTAATCTATGAAAATCTTATTGAGGTTTGATTCTATGAATCAAATAAACTTGTGTGACACATAGACACCTGTATTCTGGATTTCCTGGCAAAAGGCCTTCGGGCTAAGGCAAGCATATCGTATAAATCTCATTACGAGACCAGTTATGTTTACCTGGGGATTTCTGGAATGAGTGATAAACTATGGTAAATACACAAGTCTCTAAGGCAAATAGGTCAAATTACCTTGACGTGTTCCATTTGGTAATCTAAGCTATGCTTGTCCTAACCTAAGGAGAGACTTGTTTCCCTAGTACTCGTGCCTTGCTGAATTTAATCGAAAAACCCAGTTTTCTAAAATTCCCATCTATCTTACAGTAATTGTCCATACTTTGAATATTTGATATAGAATGCATCTATTGAATATATCAAAGTGGGAATTCTCGCATATCCATTCGTGAGAAAGACAAGATGGAGAAGCTTGCAAGGATTTACATCAAAGAAATTATCTCTAGACACGGAGTGCAAGTTTCTATCATCTCTGATCGTGACGCACGATTTACATCTATCTTTTGGGATAAACTTCAGAAATCTCTAGGCACTCGCCTAGATATGAGCACAGCCTATCACCCTCAGACTGATGGCCAAAATGAAAGAACCATACAGACTCTTGAGGATATGCTTAGGGCTTGTGTTATTGAAGGTCATCTACCTTTGGTAGAGTCCTCATATAATAATAGCTATCATTCGAGCATCAAGGCGGCACCATTCGAGGCCTTATATGGACGAAAATGTAGATCACCGCTTTGCTGGGCAGAAGTTAGAGATAGTCAACTTACTGGCCCAGAATTGATCTTAGAAACCCATGAGAAAATTGTCCAGATAAGAAAAGGCATGGCTGCTGCCAGGGATCGCCAGAAAAGCTACGCTGATAAACACCGCAAGCCACTTGAATTTTAGATAGGAGATAAAGTTTTGCTAAAGGTATCTCCCTGGAAGGGAGTTATACGCTTTAGGAAACGAGGGAAATTGAACCCTCACTACTTGGGGCCTTTTGAAATTGTCAGAAGGATCGGCCCAGTAGCCTATGAATTAAATCTACCTGCTGAACTTGGTGGTGTGCATAATGTTTTTCACGTATCCAATCTAAGGAAGTGTTTATCCGATGAATCACTGGTTGTGCCTTTAAAGGAACTGCAAGTAGATGAGAAACTCAGATTTGTTAAGGAACCAGTTGAAATCATGGATAGGGAAGTTAAACAACTAAAGCATAGCAAGATCCCGATTGTCAGAGTTCGGTGGAACTCCCGGCGTGGTCCTGAGTTCACTTGGGAACGAAAGGACGAAATGATGCGCAAGTATCCTAATCTGTTCCAGAATGTTGCCAGTACATCTTAATTTTCAGGACGAAAATTCCTCTAACAGGGGGATGATGTGACAATCCGGAAAATTTCAGGTTTAGACGGTAACATCTCGAATTTTTATTAATTAAAAGTTTATTTTATAAATAATTAAATTTAAATACGTTGATATTAATTTCAACAATTATATTAATAATAACATTAATAATAATAATAATACTAATAATAAGATTTATTATTATTAATTAAACCTTAAAAGTTTTGGGTGAAAAATGTTAATTTTAAAACTTATTTTATGAAGTTTTAGCATAAAATAATAGGACTTGGAAAGTTGAGTGACCATTTCTGTAAATTTCATAAAACCCAAACCCCCACCCCGCGTCCCCGTCGACCTCTCTCCAGCCACTATTCCGGCCAACACTCCGGCGAGCCCAACACCAAAAATTAATCGGTTCCAGCTCAAATAAACACTACCGACCAACTCGCGTGGGAGATTCGAATCTGAGACCCACTTCAATTTGAATATTAGAATCGATATAGTGCGATCTAACCTTTCGGCCGACCACCACCACAATCGCGCACTGAAACATTAATAATGAACAAATTGATGGCGCACTAATGATCGTTTAAGCATTTATAAGCTTCCATCGATTTCAAATTCACACAAAAACACACAAACAAACCAAACCGATCCATCCCCTGTCGAGACCTGTACCTATAATCATTCTCCACTGAAATTACATCAAATCAGGTAACTAAACCTTCCTACATACTCGTTTTTACCAGGGAAACAAAAGCCCCATGGATTCGATCGTTAACAACATAGAATTGGGGATCAATTTGATTCGGATCGAACCTAGGGTTCTTGGTGGAATTGGGGTTTGATTGAAATTGTGTTTAAAAGAAAATGAAACCATGAACTCTTGCGGCTGTATGCCTTTGGTTCACCGGTTCCCTGTCCACATGCACTTCTTGAGGTCACGGGTTCGAACCCATGCACCTCACTTATTTTTTTTAATGCCTTTTTAAGCTTTTAAAAATATATAAAAATTCTCAAAAATTATAAAAATAACATTTATAAACTTCCTTTATTTTAAAAGCTATCTGGTGAATTTCTGTAAAATCATTTCCTTAACACCTTAATAATTTTTATATAAAAAAATATATAAAAATGTCTAAAAATTACAAAATAACTTTTATAAATTTCTTTTTTTTAAAAGTTATAAAATAAATTTCTAGAAATTTATCTAATAAAACATCTTAACATTTCTATGTAAAACATTATTCTCCTAACATATAATTAATTAATATATATTTATTTATTTACGTATTAAATAAATAAATAAATATAAAGACTACCTAAACATATTTAATTATTTTCAGATAATAAATAATTAATTATTTGACAAGATAAATACAAATTAGATTTTATAAATTTAATTATACGCTTTGGGAAACGAGGGAAATTAAACCCTCGCTACTTGGGGCCTTTTGAAATTGTCAGAAGGATTGGCCCAGTAGCCTATGAATTAAATCTACCTGTTGAACTTGGTGGTGTGCACAATGTTTTTCACGTATCCAATCTAAGGAAGTGTTTATCTGATGAATCACAAGTTGTGCCTTTAAAGGAACTGCAAGTAGATGAGAAACTCAGATTTGTTGAGGAACCAGTTGAAATCATGGATAGGAAAGTTAAACAACTAAAGCATATTAAGATCCTGATTGTCAGAGTTCGGTGGAACTCCCGGCGTGGTCCTGAGTTCACTTGGGAACGAGAGGACGAAATGATGCGCAAGTATCCTAATCTGATCAAGAATGTTGCCAGTACATCTTAATTTTTGGGACGAAAATTCCTCTATCAGTGGGATGATGTGACAATCCGGAACATTTCGGGTTTAGACGGTAACATCTCGAATTTTTATTAATTAAAAGTTTATTTTATAAACAATTAAATTTAAATACGTTGATATTAATTTCAACAATTATATTAATAATAACATTAATAATAATAATAATAATAATACTAATAATAACATTTATTATTATTAATTAAACCCTAAAAGTTTTGGGTGAAAAATGTTAATTTTAAAACTTATTTTATGAAGTTTTAGCATAAAATAATAGGACTTGGAAGTTTTAGCATAAAATAATAGGACTTGGAAAGTTTTAACATAAAATAATAGCAGGGATCTTTTGGATAGTACTATCGGGGAGTAACTTACTGTGAATCCAAGGATCGCAATTCAGGAATTACCAGTATTAAAATAAATCAATTTAATTATCGCGGAATTATCACTAATTGACGTTTAATTGGTATAATGATTAATGATGAACACAACCACAGAAACACAATAAATGTGAAATCAATAATTATTCAACCGTATTTCATTAACTATAAAGCAATGATTACAAAAGAATAATAATGAATGACTATGAACAACGAATTCTGTGAATCCAATAATGTTTGATGTTGATGTGACGGCGGTTAGGGTTGCACAATGATGTAACTCGACAGCCGTAATATTGCTTGATTGTGTTCCCTTGAGATGTGAAACCTAGGACTCATATTTATAGATGATTTGAGTCGGCTAAGGAAACACCGGATCACTCGAGATTTGTTATTGATTGTGTTGACTTGTTTGACTTCTTGGTATTTGCAATCGCACAAGTATAATGTTCTTCCGCAGAAGCATTGTCGTCCGCAGAACTTTTGTTCTTCCGTAGATGATTTGCTCTTCCGTAGGAGTGTTGTTCTTCCGTAGGAAATTCTTCTTCCGTAGGAGTGTTCACTTCATGGTCCTTGATCATCCGCAGGAACATTCACTTGGTCATGTGGTCATGTAAGAAACATATCTACGGATTAACAATAATGTTCATCCGTAGATGTTTCTTACACTTGGTCAATTTCAGAACTTCATCCAAGTATATTGTTTTTCCCTGTCAAGTCACAAATCAACACACATATATATGGGGTTAACCTATAGATTCAAAGCACATATATATATATATATGACTGTTACAAATATTAATTACAAGACTTGATTCAAGTACTAAGCCTATACAAAAATGATCTAGCCCTATACAATCTAGATCCAACAATACTCCCCCTTAGGCTTAGCTCTTTGTAATCAGTCCTTCAAAACAGCAAGCTCCTTGACTCTTGATATGATTTTGTTGTAGAAGTAAGATACAGCTGCCTTTTGATCATCATACTTGTATTTGATCTCCATTTTGCTGATCTTCTTCAGAGTCTCGAAGCCAAGTCCCAGAACATCCTCCTCTGTAGTGAGAGTCTCCAAAACTCTGTCATTCTTCACTACTTCAAGTTCATCTTGTTCAGAGAGGCAAAGTTCTGTGACTTCAGCATATTCTGTTCCCTTCAGCAAGCCTGCATTGTGTCTGTGTCGTTTGTAGGCCTTTGCATGAAGTTTGTCAATCACTTGTATCATGTGAACATGCAGGAACAGATCATTTTTAGCTGCTTCATCACTCAGCTTCGAAAAGAATTTGTCATGAAGGTAGGAAGTGTAGCTTGGATGAAGCAACTTGATTTCCGCAGGATCAAAGATCCTGATCTTTTCAGCTCGTTTGTTCTCTGCGTTCCTCATCAGCACCAGTTCTTTTGTCCTCTCTACATATCCCCATTCAGTGATAGGGAGTGTGTATTGAGTCCCTTCAATGTGCTTGATAGCTGCTGATGTTCTGTTGTTATAGCCAACCCTCTTTAGGAATTCATCATCTACTGATTCAGAGGCATTGGACTTGTATCTTTTCAGCCCTTGAATTCTTCTTCTGTGCTCATCATCATCTCTCTTAGCTCCTATTATCACATCATCTTTGAATTTTGTTTTCAGTTGACCCACTCTGCTTGAGAAGTCCCTGCCCCTTGGGTGTATTGGATAATTTGTCATGGTAAGGCTTTGCAGGTCCTTTAGATCATTCTCAGGAAGGCAGAGAACTGAAAACACATCATGGAAGTATTCAACTCTTCCTGATGTTCATTTGATCACAACACAATCCCACTCTTGATCATATTTCCATGCCATGATCTTATTTTCTTCAGCTGAGTTGGGAGTTGTGAGATGATCAAACAACTGAATCAGAGTGGACTTCTGATCAGTGATTTCTCTAACTGTTGTACCAAGGGGCTATACTTTGCCTGGGATGACTTCCCTTGGTTCCCTGATGAGCTTATCCTTTGCTTTATGCTGATCCTTGGGTTCCACAGTTATTGGATCAGCTGATAGTTTGCTTTGTTTGTCATCTGTTGGATGAGGAGCTGTGGTTCTGAATTTGACACCTATTTCCAATTCCACCTTCATTACATGCTCCATCATCCTCCGCAATTCTCCAGTAGTTCTCCCTTTAAGCTCATGCGGTTTGTAGTTATGGCCCTGTAACCAGCAAGTCATATTGTACTTGGTAAGTTTGGCTGTGTCACAGTGGCCCAGATCCTTTTTGATCTTCTCCAATGACTGAAATATAGTAAAGGCTTCATAATCACAGTTTGGGATTATGAACCTTGCAAACTCAAACTCTTTCAGTGCATTCTTCATTTCAGATGTGTTCATCCTCTCAACCATGTCATATGGAAAACCATGGTTGATGAGGGTCATAAACATGCTAGAATCAGGCCTCTCTTCCATGATGTCTGCTGTTGTTAGAAGGTCATCGGCCTTTCCTCCCTTTTCACCAGTGGGGGACTCCATTCTTGTCAACTCCTCCCACTCTTTCTCACTATCATTATCATCTCCGGATAATACCTTCACAGTTGACATATCTACTAAAGGTGTAGGTGCAGGGGATGGAAGTTTTTGTCTTTTTGGTGAGCTTTCATCTTCAGGTTTCTTTTGGGTTGCTCCAAAGTATTTTCTTTTCCGGGTGTATGGAATCAGTTGCTTAGAAGCTTCACCCGACTGTTTTGGTTGATCAGCACTTGAAGCCTCTCTTGTTTTTAGAGCTGAAAGTTTTCTTTTTAGCTTTTCTATCTCTTCATCCTTTTGTTTTATCTGCTCAGCCTTTTCGTTTTGCTCAATTTTTAAAGATGCCTCCAACTCTTGTTGTCTTTGCAACAATGCATCAATAACTTCATTGTTGCTTAGGGCATCTTCTCTCAGCCTTTTTAAACTTGCATCTTTCTTCATCAGCTCTTCATCTTTTTCTTGAATTACACCTTTCAGCTCTTGAATTCTTTGTTTTCGCTTATTTGATTTGAGTACTAACTTGTTGTACTCAGCAACCAAAAAGCTTTTGCTCACAGGAATGTCACTATCACTCAAGTCATCTTCATTGTATGCAATGACATCCTGAGCAGATCCTTGTACTTCCCCGTGTTCATCAGCAATTTGTTCATCTTTCAATGAAGTTATGGGCTTAGTATGTGCTGATGACACTTGTTTTTCTGTGTGTGTGGGTGAGAAAGGAACAGTGCTAGCTTGAGATAATATCTCAGTCTCTCCTGAGTGTACAGAGTGTACAGACTCAGTTATCTCAAAGGGTTCAGTGCCAGCACTTTCCGGTGATGGAAGTTTTGGTGATTCTGGTGGTGGTTGTACAGGGGATTGAATTTGTTGTGGAGAGAAAGGTTGAGTGTGATGTGATGATGACTGAGAAGATGATGATGATTGTTGTTGGACTGGAGATATTGGCTGAGTGGTTTTGGTGGAAGATGAGGAAATTAGTAGAGGTGATTGATGGAGATGAATTAGGGATATTGGTTGGGTGTTGATGCTTGCTGGTGATTGTGATTGTTGAGGGGGTGTTTGGCTAGGTGATTGATGTTGGAGTGGTGGAGTTTGGATTGGTGAGTGAGGTGCTTGTGCAGAATCAGCAGATGACTCTGCTTCATCTGCCCAAGTCAACTCTTGTGGCAGGTCTGCTTGGGGATCCACTACGTGTGCGAACATTGGCATGTCCCTACCCTGGTACTTCCCACTTAGCTTGTTCAGCACTGATTTGCTCAAGTGTGCTTGAACAAACACATCTCCAACTCTGTTCAGTCTTGGAAGTTCTGAGTTGATCACAAGTTGTAGGAATCTTGGGAACATGTACATCTTGTCATTCTTCTGAAGTTTGACTTGTTCACTCAGACAGTTGAAGATGTATTTTGCGTAGTTATAAATTCTCCCCTCGAATATCCCAATGATTCCAGATGATATGTGCCGAGAGAATCTGTCGAGCTCTGACTTCCTGTTTGACATGCATTTCAGGTAGGTGTGGCACAAGAATCGGTATGGTTTGCACAGCCTACCCTTTTTGATTTCCCCTTTCTCGTAATCACCATCATACCCCATCAGGTTGAATATTTTCTCAATGTATTCATTCTCGAATACATCGGGGTGACCTATCTCTCTATCACCCAGTTCCAGGCATCTTCGTATGGTGCTTTCAGTGATTCGAAGACGCTCATTCAAAATCTCAGCCACAATCACTTTCTCATCACCATGTTCTTCAACTCGTGCTGAGTTCCAGAAATCGATTATGTGAGCCTGATGGATCACAGGCTCGGCTGTCAAGGCATAGAAGATCCTGGATCGTCGAAGATATCTTATGATATCTCGACATCCTTCCGCTGCAGGATCATCAGCGTTTAAGAAAGCGAACACATTGTGTTCTTTAGCGAATCTATTATCCATCTGTAAAGAAAATCGAGTTAGAATACATGCAGTTGAATCGTTGTAATGGCAATAACCGATTAACCAGTTCCGTACTGATGTTTAGGACATGATTTACCTTCGCAGTAATGGTAATTGATTACTGGATAATGTTGATAATGTGTTCTTGGAATGGATTTTTTGAAATTTTGAAAAAGAGGGAAAATGGGCGATTTTCTAGGTTAAAAGTGAAAAAGTGCTCTGTAAAAATGTATTCTAAGAGTCAGAAATCTTATTTATAGGCGAACACATTAATTTCTTTTATTAATTATGTTGGGCCCACTCCCATTTATTCCTTTCCGCATACCAAGTTTATTAAGAATGCATTACTTCTTCCGCAGAACATCTGTGGAACCTTAACATCTACGGATGTCCTAACATCTGCGGAACCTTAACATCTGCGGATGTCTTAACATCTGCGGATGTATGAGTTCAAATAATGCATTTGTTTTGCTGTTGAATCAGAAATCACACAATACTTCTACAGATGAGGTATTACTGAGACTTCTGCGGATGCAGAAATTTCACTGTTACTTCTACGGATGAGAAGTATTACTGAAACTTCTTCGGAACTTAAAGTTTTAAAAACTTTAAATGTATGATGTCTACTGAGTAGACTCATTTGCATGGCAATTGAGTACAAGAAAGCAAGTGTCCTGTATCCTGCATTCAAGTTAGTGCTCAAGTTCCAATTCCTTCAAAGTAAATTAAATCAATTATCAGCTTTTTATTGTTTTTCATGCATGAACTACTCCCCCTAAATTTGTGATTAATGTAAAACTGTTGCATTTATCATAAATTTAAGTTGTAAACAGGCATGAAAGGCATATGACAGTCTAAGTGAGAAAATTAGTTAAGAGGACAAATTAAACATCTGGCTTAAACAATTACATGTATGCATATATGTATATAGGGATCATACTATAACTTGGCTTCTGCTGATGTTGATTAGTTGATTCAATACACACCTGATTGTAAGTATATAGATCCACTGAAATTCAAACATGAGTATTGTATCAACTAGGCATGCTATTTATCATGTTATGAAGTTTGTTAATCAGTAACAATCATGAGTCCCACATTCAATTATCATTAGA
Organism: Flaveria linearis; assembly: GCA_024085815.1. Lineage (NCBI taxonomy): Eukaryota > Viridiplantae > Streptophyta > Magnoliopsida > Asterales > Asteraceae > Flaveria > Flaveria linearis. The sequence goes on from CM044008.1 coordinate 26,879,154, forward strand.
GTATGTCTTTCGTAGGTGAGGCAAATCACTACATGTCACACTTAATGACTATGTACATTAAGTTATAAGTTCTATCTTGAGACATATTTACAGTCTCATGAATGCTTTGATGTTGAAGCTCTTTGACTTGAAGTACAATGGATCACAAGTGATTCCTTTTGGAGCTGAAATATGATCTTCATAGTCACCAGGTCTTTACTTTCGTAAAACAGAGGTGAACTTTAACCCAGGTCTTTGTTTACACAAAACAGAGGGAGAATGAAGATCACACTTGTTAATCACATTCCCAGGTCTTTGTTCACACAAAACAGAGGGAATATGACTTTGCAAAGATAGAAGATTATAAGGTATTTTACATAGTGTGCTTGTGTAAGTGATTTGATCACATCAGGAGAGAACATACCTTCCTGATTCTCATATGGAATCCTCACAGACAGTTACCTGATGCTTTTAGTTTGACATGCTCTTAGCTTCGTTTCCACTCAAGATGAACCTACTCACATATCAGTATGATATAAGTCAGATTGAGGTTTTGTTTAATAACCAATTATAGTCTACTATCATTTCCCTTATATAATGCATGTATAGATGTTCTATCAGACACCTAATTTATACATAACTATTACTCTACACAAAGTCAGTCATATGCTTTTGTTGATTTATTCTAAGTTAATCATCCCCAAAGATTCTATCAGAAAATTAAACCTAACAGAATCAAATGCTTTAGTAAACAAATCAGCAAGCTGATTTGTTGTGTCCACTTTGATTAACTTAATTAGACCCTTTTCAGAGCAATCTCTCAGAAAATGGTATCTGATTTCAATGTGTTTTGTTTTACTATGTTGAACTGGGTTAGCAGTTATAAACATAGCAGCTGAATTATCAATATGAATTGGTGTATGAAGGAAATTGTAACCATAATCAAGTAATTGGTTCTGCAACTAAAGTACTTGAGAGCAACCTGCTGAAGCAGCTATGTACTCTGCTTCAGCTGTGGATACAGATACATTTGTTTGTTTCTTGCACTGCCATGAAACAAGTCTTGGTCCTAGAAACTGACATCCACCAGTTGTGGATTTTCTGTTGTTGTTGCACCCTCCATAGTCACTATCTGAATAGGAGTAGAGGCTAAAATCTCCATCTTTAGGATACCAAAGTCCCAATGCAGGTTTGCCTTTCAGATATCTGAAAATCCTCTTCACAGCATTCAGATGGAACTCCTTTGGTTCTGATTGATACCTGGCACAAACACAAACAACAAAAATTATGTCAGGTCTACTGGGAGTTAAATACATTAAAGAACCGATCATTGATCTATACAATCTTTGATCTATGGATTTTCCAGCAGGGTCAGGCACAATCTTGTCTATTGTTGATGCTGGTGTCTTGCATGAAGTGGAATCAGCAAGATTGTACTTCTTCAAAATTTGATGAATGTACTTTTCTTGATTGATGAAAATGTCATCTGGTTTCTGATGAACTTGTAAGCCAAGGAAGAATGTCAATTCTCCCATGGAGCTCATCTGAAATTCAGATTTCATTAAGTCTTCAAAGCTTTGGGACAGCTTCTTGTTGGTTGATCCAAATATTATGTCATCAACATATATTTGAACCACCAAAAGATCTTGATGTTCATGTTTGAGGAAGAGTGTCTGATCAATTGTTCCTCTGTTGTAGCCATTCTTCAGCAGGAAGGATGATAGTGTGTCATACCATTTTCTGGGTGCTTGATGAAGACCATACAAAGCCTTGTCAAGCTTGTATACTCTATGTGGATAATCAGGGTCTTCAAATCTAGGGGGTTGAGCCACATAGACTTCTTCATCAATTTTCCCATAAAGGAAAGCACACTTCACATCCATTTGATAGACTGTGAACCTCTTGAAGGAGGCATAGGCTAGGAAAACCCTTATAGCTTCAATCCTGGCAACTGGGGCAAAGACCATCATAGTCTATTCCCTCTTCCTGAGTATATCCTTAAGCAATAAGCCTAGCCTTGTTTCTCACTATGATACCTCTGTCATCCAACTTGTTTTTGAATAGCCACCTTGTTCCAATTGGATGTTGACCCGTAGGCAAGTCTACAAGAGTCCACACTTTCTGTTTTCTGAATTGTTGTAGTTCCTCTTGCATAGCCTCAATCCAACTGTTGTCCTTTAGAGCAGCTGTAATGTTTGCAGGAACTGTTTGGGACAAAAAGCAGGTGAACAAACAAATTTTTGCCACACCTCCTTTGCTCCTTGTAGTTCGTGCATTCAGGTCTCCAATGATATTGTCTGTTGGATGAGACTTGTGAATTCTACTTGTTAAGACAACATCAACTGGAAGTGTGGAGTCTGAGTTTGAGAAACCCATTGAAGCAGATGGTGTTAGCTGAGAAGTTAGTCGATGAAATAATCAAAAGGCTCATGGTCATTTGGATCAGCTTGTGTGTGAGTTGCTGCTCTGTCTTCTTCCGCAGGAAGTTCTACGGAAGCAGCATTTTGTTCTTCCGCAGGAGGTTCTACGGAAGCAGCATTTTGTTCTTTCGCAGGAGTAACTGCAACATCTACGGAGGCATTTTGTACTTCCGTAGGAGATACATCACCATCCACGGATGAATATTGTTGGGTTGCAGGCATGGTTTGTTGATTCAATACCTCCTCTGTATCCCTTGGTGCAGCAGCTGAGGCAGGACTTACATCTGCGGATACTGATGCATCTGCGGATGTATTTACTCATGTAACTTCATGCTGCTGAATTGATTCTTGCTGAGGTGCAGTTGAAAGTTGTACCCTTGGTGGGTCAGCTGTCAGGGGCACTTCATTCAAACTTGGAGGCACAAATGGATAGCATGTATCTGCAGCACCTGCATTAATCAGATAACCAGTGTTAAATGATTCAGTTAATGCATCTATATCAAATAACCAAGATGATCCTTTTACATTTGTAGTAAACATGGATTCATCAAAAGAAACATTGGGAGTCTCTTCAACTATGTTATGTTCTGGAATATAGACCCTATATGATTTAGAAGTGGATGAATATCCAACAAAGAAACCATCATAGGCTTTTTCAGAAAATTTTCCCAATTGTTCTTTAGTATTCAAAACAGACACATGACACCCAAAAGCTCTAAGATATCCTATAAAAGGTTTTCTTTTAAATAAGAGTTCATAATGTGTTTTGTTGGTACACATGTCCCCAGTTCTAGTCTAGTGAGCTCAAATATAATAGACTTCTATCTTGTAACGCATATGTAATGTTCAATCAATCGAATGAGAATATCTTCTTTATATGGTTGTTGATTATATAATGTTGTATCTAATTATATTATTAGTTGTTACACGCATAATATGACCATGTTATATAGGTTTACAGTTGTGAGACACAGTTCTGAATCGTTAAAGGTTCAAGAATGTGTTTGACTAAGAATCTTTTTCAGTCGCACGACTGAACCATGCGAATGGTTCAATCGCACGGTTGAACTAGGAGATTGAGTCAATCGCCCGTTTGAGTCATGAGACTAACTCAAGCGTTCGAATGAATCAATCGTATTACTCAATCGCACGACTGAGCCAGTCGCAAGGCTCAGTCGCACGAATGAGATCTGTAACCTATAAACACCATTTAATTCGTGGAAAAATGGGGACTTCAAATTCTCATAACCCTAGTCGACCCAGAGCACCCTGTTCGTTCATTCCAACTTCATAGAACGTTCCTGGTCATTGCTAATCAATTCTTAAAGTTTTCTAATCGTTAGTATTGATCCGGATTACGTTTTCACTGATTGGATCGCCAATCAAATAGGATTCCGCACTATTTGATCTGGTTTAACTTAGAATCAGTTAATACTCCGTACGTACACGGTCCTAACAAGTGGTATCAGAGCATAGGCTCTTGATTCTTCGTTGATTCAATCGTTTTGTGAAAAAGTCTATGTTTTTACGCGAAAAGATCAAATCTTTTTGCTAAAAATCGAGTCTTTACATGTGGGTGTTCTGAAAAATCTGTATTTTTCGTGTTTCAGCCGTCTAGGGTGCAAATACTTGCGTTCTAGGTCAAAGTGTTCAAAATCGTGTTTACAGCCGACCCAGTCGCACGATTATCTCAATCGTACGACTGAACCCATTCGCCCAGGTCTTTCGTACGTTTGAGTCAGTCGCCATTCCATTCACCCGATTGAGTCAGTCGTTCAGACAATCGCCCGATTGAGTCAATCGCCAACTCCAGTCGCCCAGCTGAGTCGTTCGGTCTGTTCAATCGCCTAAGTATCTCAGTCGCCTGTTCAATCATACGTTTGAGTCCAATCGCATACAGCTAGTGTTCAATCGTATCCCAGTCGTACAGCCCATTCGCATTAGCAGTTTTAATTCACAAGTTAAATTAATAAAAGAATGGACTCAGAAAATTATGCCATGTTAGCTGGAAAGGATTCGAGGATACAGAACTTGTTGTTACTGGAGAATGAGATAGGGAACCATAACAAGCCACCTAAACTATTGACTATAGAGGACTTTCCACAATGGAGACAACGTTTTGAAATTTATCTTAATGGGGTGGATACGAACTTATGGAACTCTATTGAGGTTGGCTATAAAATACCCGTGGGGGCTGATGGTGTTCCTTTGACTTTGAGTGGACTCTCCGATACACAGAAAGTTGCCTATAATGCAGAGAAGAAGGCCTATGCTATTTTAACTCAGTCCATTCCCAAGCCCATTTTTCACCAATACTCAGAGCATAAGCAAAGTAAAAAACTGATGGAAGTTCTTGAGAAGAGGTATGATGGGAATGCTAATTTAAAGGCACTGAAAGGTAAAGCGTTGAAGAAGGAGTTTGATAACTTCTCAGCAATTGGGAATGAAAGCTTGGATGAAATCATCGATCGTTTCTATCATCTAATGAGTGAACTTCACACTCATGGTATTAAGACGTCAATGGAAGACAAAGTTTCAAGCTTGGCAGATGGTCTACCTGAAAAGTGGGATTCATTCATTTCTACGCTGCGATTCAACTCAGTTTTAGAAACCTTGGATATAAATGATTTTATTTTAAAACTGAAAGAGGAAGAAGTACGCCACAAGTACAAAGCAAAGAAGGGTTCTTTTGCTCAAGATCCCTCACTCTACAATGTCACTCCTACCTCCACCCCTGCTGCAAAGTCATCTGGTGCACCTCTGCAAACAGCCTTCGTGTCCAATACATCTCCAACTGCTGAACAAGGCTCATCCTCTGCAAATGAGTCTCATGGTGCATCTGAAGTTATTCTAAGTCCCACTGTTACTCAGTCTGCAAAGTTGATGACAGATAATCTGGGAAAAGTAACAGTGGAGGTTGCTAAAGATCACATGGATTTACTTGCTGCAGTTGTGCATTCTTATGATGGTTTGGTGGCGGGCAAAATTGGAAATTGCCACCTTGCTGATGAAGATTATGAGCAAGTAGATGAGAATGAGCTGGAACGAATGGATATTATGTGGGCTCTTGCAAGTGCTGTCCGAAGAGCCAAGAAATTTGTGAAGAAAACAGGGCAAAATCTCGTGGCTACTAAAGATACAACCTTTGGTTTTGACAAGTCTAAAGTCACGTGCTTCAATTGTGGAGAAAAGGGCCACTTTAAAAGAGAGTGTTCGAAGCCTAAGAAGACTGGGAACGGAAATCCATTTTCCTCGTTCAATAGGCAAGATAATGACAAGAAACCATCGTCCAAGGGGAATGATTCTAAAGCTATGGTAGCACAAGGAGATGAAGGACAAGACTGGTCCTTTCGATTTGTGTCTGATGAAGCTAACATAGCGTCTGTGGAGGATTTGAACGAAGACTCAGCAAGTGAAGGGGAAGGCTCAGCTGAGGTTAATACTGCTGAATTGGAAGAGACGTTTGATGTCGTTGATGAAATTGTCCAGAATGAGTTGAATTCAGAATCTGAAGCTCAACCCACGTCTCAAATTGCTTTCATGGCTGGCACGTCGACATCTACACAGGTACAATCTAAAGATGAATTATTTGATAAACATGCTTGTTTTGAATGTGATAAATTTAGGGAAAGCATTGATCTAAAATTTGCTAGGTTGTTAGAACACAACGATAACTTAGTAAATGACTTAAAACTGTGCTCAGAAGCTAATCGTGTCTTAAAACAAAATGAGAGCAGTTATAAGGAGAAGTTAGATGCATTGCAGAAGCAACTAAAGGAAACTTAAGTTGTTGTCTTTAACCAAGAAAATGACATTAAATACTACTTAAAGACCATTGAAGAGACTAAAAAGGACAAAGCTGTTTTACAAGTAGAAAATGAGTCTTTGACACAAAAACTACATAGTTTAGCGAGTTCTTCGCACATTTTGAAAAACTTGGTTAAAGAACGCAACAATGGGGAGGGATTGGGTTACAAGGTAGTTCCACCACCACATGAGATCCTTTTGAACACAAAACAACGTCCAATTAATAACAACCCAATTAAGGATCATGTGGTGACAACTCCTCTGGTTAGTGATCCAGACACAGCAGTTAAGCCTGCTTCTCCGGATGATGATCAGAAAACCTTAGCATCAAGCAAGTTAAATGCTGAGAAACAGGTGGAAGCAAATGTTCAAACATCTCTTGGTTTGGAGTCAAAATGAAATATAACACAAACCAAGATATCTAAAGCCACTCAAGTTAAATCAGTTAAAAGGGATAATATTCAACCTCCAAGACAAATTAATCAAAACATTAAACAAGTCAAGTTTGTTAAAGAGGGTAAATGTCCAAAGACTGAGACCAAAAGGCCCATTCCTGAGGTTTATTCACCGCCCCACAAGAGATCTCCTAGCCCTGACGAATGGAGATCCTGCTATACTTGTGGTTAGCGCGGTCATATTTCGACTAACTGTCCTCGCTATCAGACACCAAGAACTAAGATTGAGCTACACGACAAAGTCAAAATAGATTCAAAACAGCGTTCTAAGACTCCAGTTAGATCGAAAACCCCTATTAGGTCTAAAACACCTTCTAGGTCTTTTTCGTCTCCACCTCGCCAAAGGCAAAACAGACAAGTCTCTGACAAGTCCGTGATGCCAGAGGTAAAACCTGTTTCTGAATCTAAACCATATGCTCAAACTGTAAATCAGTCTAAGGTTTACCACAAACAATCGTTTCACAAGGATGGTTTATGGAAAGCCAAGACAGCTGGTGTGTCTGAAAGCAAGGATAATCTGAAAGTTGAGATTCCACCCACTGATAAAGGACAGTGGGTTGAAGTCATGATGGTTGATTCCTCAGGGAAACCCAAACCAGTCAAGGCTTGGGTCCCCCTCCTTAACTGATGATTTTCTCATATGTGCAGGGTGTCCGCTATAGTGCGTCTACAAATACATGGATCGTAGATAGCGGGGCTTCCAGGCACATGACGGGAAACAAGTCTCTTCTTTTCATTGTCAAACAAATTAAAGGGGGACACGTTTCATTTGCTGGTAATAAAGGAGGATACATTACCGCTCAGGGCGAAGTAGGCAATGAGAAGGTAAAGTTTGATAAAGTAAATTTTGTTAAACAACTGGAAAACAATTTACTTTCAGTGTCTCAGATATGTGACAAAGGATTCAAAGTTATGTTTGACAACCGAAAATGTTACATACTGAAAAAGGAGATGAAGATTCCAGAGAAGCAGGTTTTGATGTCTGCATCCAGGTACAATGATTTATATGTATTGGATATGTCTAATGCTACTACCTCTGAGTCTATAGCTCAATGTTTTCTATCAAAAGCGACAGAGAAGGAATCCATCTCATGGCACAGAAGGTTGGGACACATCAATCACAGGAAGATGAACCATCTGGTTCATAACAACCTAGTTGAAGGAGTTACAGTCAAGAACTTCCAACTTCCTGACTTTTGTGTCTCATGCAAGAAGGGAAAGCAGACCAGGAAATCTCACAAGACCAAGCACGTCAACTCAATTGAGATGCCCCTGGAGTTGCTACACATGGATCTTTTTGGTCCAGTCAACACAAAGAGTATAGCAGGGGACTGGTACTGCTTTGTAGTCATAGATGACTACTCAAGATTCACCTGGGTGATGTTTCTGAAAGCTAAATCAGAAACATTTGAATCATTCAAGGTGCTCGTCACGACTTTGGAGTCACTCTACAAGCTGAAGGTGAGGAAGATCCGTTCTGACAATGGCACAGAGTTCAAAAATCAGTGGATGGATGCTTTCTGCAAGGAAAAGGGAATTGTTCATCAGTTCACTTCCGCATACACGCCACAGATGAATGGAGTTGCAGAACGAAAGAATCGGAGCTTAATTGAGACTGCACGAACCATGTTAGCTGATTCAAAGCTCCCAGTTCAGTTCTGGAATGAGGCGGTTGCAAATGCCTGCTACACGCTTAATCGTGTATTAGTAGTCAAAAGGCATGGCAAGACTTGCTATGAGCTACTTCAGAAGAGAAAGCCAAATTTGGAGTATCTGGAACCATTTGGAGCTCCAGGTACATTACTGAAGAAGACTCAGGATGGCAAGTTCAGCGAGAAAGCTGATCAAGGAATATTTTTAGGATACAGCATCCCAGACAAACGAGTTTACAATAACTCGACAGGTCAAGTAGAGGTATGGTGCAACGTGGATGTTCAGAGATACATCACCCCTCCTGCTGGAAAAGGTCCATCATCATTCTTTGATTATGATGGCTTTTTCAAATCCTTTAATCTTCGACAATTTGATTCAGAGGATGAGGTTGCTACCCAGATGATGTATGATGTTCTTAACTCACTGACTTTGGATTCAAGCAACATCACTCCTACTGATGGTGCCTCAAGTTCCTCAACTCCTGCTCATGACGAGAGTGATGATTCATCAGGTGATGAAGAAGCAGTTGATACTAACCCTGACCCTACAGCAAATCAACAAAGTGAGTCATCAGTTGCTGAACCAGCCGTGGGAAATCCGGATACTGAACCAGTAGTCACCAATCTGGATTCTGAGGTTGTGGTTCCTACCACACCAATGACTAGAATCAGTGTGAATCATCCCCCCACGTCTATCATTGGGGACATTCAATCCGGTGTGCAGACAAGAAATCAGTTGTATTCTGCTGATTATGCTGCTGTCATGGAGAAGGGTTATGTCAATGACGGGGCTTTCTCATGTTTTGTTTCACAAATCGAGCCTAAATATGTCTGTGACGCCCTGAAAGATGAGGCCTGGTTCAATGCCATGCAAGAAGAGCTACTCCAGTTCAAGAAACTCGGAGTCTGGACTCTAGTTGACAGGCCAAAAGGAGTCAAGGTAATTGGTACCAAATGGGTACTAAAGTGCAAGAAGGATGACCAGGGTGTTGTTATCAGAAACAAGGCACGGTTGGTCGTTCAAGGCTTCAGGCAAGTCGAAGGAATCGACTACAATGAAGTCTTTGCTCCTGTAGCTAGAATGGAAGCTATACGTATCTTTCTAGCCTACGCCTCTTACATGAAGATCAAAGTTTATCAACTAGATGTTAAGAGTGCATTCTTGCATGGGGAAATCCGTGAAGAAGTATATGTCAGTCAACCCGAAGGATTCGAAGATCCTTATCATCGGGACAGAGTCTACAAGTTAGACAAGGCTTTGTACAGGCTACATCAGGCTCCTCGAGCTTGGTATGAAAAGCTCTCCACCCATTTGTTGAAACATGGTTTTCGCAGGGGTGTAATTGACTGTACATTATTCATCAAAGAAAAGGATGGTGACTTGCTTATGGTGCAGATATATGTGGATGACATCATCTTTGGATCTAGAAATGAAGCTTTGTGCAAAGAGTTCGAATCTGTGATGAAGGCAGAGTTTGATATGAGTGCAATGGGAGAAATGAAGTTCTTTCTAGGATTACAGGTGGATCAAACATCAACCGGCATTTTCTTACATCAGTCCAAGTATGTCGGCGATATTCTAAGTCGCTTTGACATGGAAAATGCATCTGCTGCCGGTACCCCTCTTGCCACAAATCATGATGTGGCCCCTGATGAGAATGGGGATTTGGTGGATGCCACTATGTATCGTGGGATGATCGGATCTCTCATGTATCTTACTGCCTCGCGTCCAGATATCATGTATGCCACATGTTTATGTTCTAGATATCAATCGAAGCCAAAAGTGAATCACTTGATTGGGGTGAAAAGGATTTTTCGTTATCTGAAGGGTACTCCAACACTGGGATTGTGGTATCCTCATGATGATGACTTCGAGCTTACTGCGTACAGCGATTCAGATTATGGTGGCTGGAAGATGAATTTCAAGTCTACATCTGCAGGGTGTCAGTTCTTTGGAAGACGGTTAGTCACGTGGCAATGCAATAAGCAGACCTCGGTTGCTCTATCAACCTGTGAAGCTGAATATGTTGCTGCTGCGAGTTGCTGCTCTCAGATCATCTGGATACAACAGCAAATGCGTGACTACGGTTTGAAATTTTCTAACACTCCTATTTATGTTGATAATTCTGCTGCCATAGCCGTCACTAAAAATCCTGTTCAACACCCAAAAACAAAACACATCGGGATTAAATATCATTTCATACGCGATTGCTATGAAAAACAATTAATTGATGTGATTAAAATTAACACGGATTTTCAGCGCGCTGACCTTTACACCAAACCGTTTGATAAACCAAGATTTTTATATCTGCTAGAGGTCAACGGCGTTAAAAAGAAAAGTGATGTGATTGCTGAAGAAGCAGATACATAGTCCGACTCGTGTCTATTCGTTTATTTTCTTTTTCCTTCATTTTTTATTTTATTTTTTATTTTTTAATTCCCTTGTCGTATAAAATCCAAAAACACAAAAAGATTTTTTGTTTTAGAATTTTAGGGGGAGATTTATTTCAGTATGCATTTACTTAAAAAAAAATGGGGGAAGGTGAGTAAAGCTGAAAAGGCAAAGACAACAAAAAAAAAAAAGGAAATGTGACTCGACATTTTGGAAGATGACAGTACACAGGCATCGAGTTATTTGGAACAACAAAATGAGTTTGAGTTCAAAAATGTTAATTAGTTTACTGAAAATGTAAAACATCAGAGAAGTCTAAGTCTAACAAAATGGGAAAATGATAGTACGTTTGATTGTTACTGTAATTACACGGAGAAAGTTGATCTAGGGAGGTGCTAGTTCATTATATGATGTGTCAGTAGATTCAACATAGTAGACAAGTAGACTTCATTGGTAAACTTAATCTAAACTAAAAGGTTCAATCAACTGTGGGTTCCCATCTTATCACTGGTTAACACAATCAGTTCTTCCGATAAGGGATAACGAGCAAATAAATGCCACCAAAGGTGTGAAAATGACCACAAAAAGAGCAAAAGCACGAAAAAATGAATACTAGCGTAATCAAGCTGATAACTTATGTTGTTGGTGCGCTATGTGCAAAAGAAAATATGAAATGCTCTAACAAGGAGACAGGTTGTGTGCCTCTCTGCTGTGCGATGGCACTGACCTGAGGATAAGCATAACCTATATATTCTAGACTTCATTGTTGTTTGCCGCCTCTCTGCTGTGCGATGGTACTGACCTGAGGATTGGCTTCTCTTTGAAAGATCTAAGAATAGTCTCTTCTTGCAAAAATACCTAAAGACCGCTCGAAAGTTCTTTAAGGAATGCTGATTACCATATAGGTGCGGGACACGCAAATGTTGTTTGAAATAACATAACATAATTCATTACCAATGTATGTCAAAAGTCCGTGCTTGAATTTAAGTGGACAAGTATACTGACAGTCGTCTTGATAGCACCAACTAAAGTTGACGATCAAAGTGTGTCACGTTTCATATCAAACATGATTCCCAGTTAGTACTTGGAAGTCGTAGATCAGAACAAACTATGATATGTAATCATGAAAAATGAAATCAACTCATAATGTTCCAAGTAATGGTATATATGCTTGTCTGATTCCAAATGAGCCTGTTCCTGATATAATGTCAATGCTTATAGGCTACACAAACCTGCCCTATCAAAAATCACAAAAAGATGTTCAGTTTTCATTCGTAGTTTAAATTTTATTTATTTCTTAGCATAATGAGTCATGTCGGACTGTGTACACTGTTATCTGCTAAATGTCACTGAATGAGCTTAATGTTTAAGTAAACAGATTGTTTCTGAAAGGATAAAAGGATCACGTCTGAGGTGATTGGGTGGATAAATGGATCACGTCTGAGGTGATCGGGTGGTTAAATGGATCATGTCTGAGATGATCAATTGCACATATTGTTTTATCAATTGGTAAATAAACTAAGTGTTGGTTCATATCTTGACAAAAATGGCACAAGTATAGCTTAATCGCTCGACTGAATCTGATATGACCCAGTCGTACGAATGGGGTATACGATTGAATACAATCGTAAGATTGGACCATGCGAATGAACCCAATCGGCCGATTGAATGTGCCCGACTAGGTTAAACGTGCGAATGAGGTGTGCGAATGAATCACATCGAACGATTGGAGGTGACCGACTGTAATTGTCGTTTGGATGAACTTCAATCGCCCGATTGGAGATGAACGATTGGGTAGATTGCACGACTGAGACTCAGTCGGCCGACTAACCAAGGCGACTAGACTCAGTCGCCCGACTGGAATTTGCCCTAGTATAAAAACAGACCAAATCAGAATCAGTCGTTCACTCTCCCAAATCGCCCCCTCTATTCGCCCGACCTAAATAACCTCTGTCCAAAATTTCATTTGATCCATATTTGCCTTTGTTTTGCGTGTTCTAACATTCATTGGTGACTATACAGGTAATACTCGAGGTGTTTCATAGATAAAACAGATAAATGATGTCCAAAACCTCTCGAATTCGGACCAAACAGTAACCGAAAACATTATGAACAAATAGGTTGTCCAAACTAAACTAAACGTTCAAACAAAAGTTAAAACATGCTTAATCGGTAGTTTCCAAGTGTAATGAGCCTAATTTCGACGTTTAACTTCAAGTATAGCTCAAAACACGAATTTGAATGGACAAACTGTTGAGTAGGCGACTGGACACGCTGATGAACTCCAATCGCCCGACTGAGAAGACGATTAGTCTCAGTCGCCCGACTGAGATGGACGAATAAATCAAACGCACGACTATGCTCATTCGCTTGACTTAGTCGCCCGTATGAATAAATTCACCTTTAAAAACTCATTCGTTCCACTCAGTCGCACGGTTATGTTCATTCGGCTGCTCAGTCGCCCGACTAACCAAAGTAGGAAATTCCTTGATTTGAATAAGCTATCTTCTACATGTACTGATGTTTACTTATATTGTGACAGATGGCTAGTCGTTGGATTCTAAGCACAAAGCACAACATCTGTGCTCATCTTGATCTGACCTCAAGGAATGCATCGGAGTTTGTGGGAATAATCTCATTTTTACGGAGATCAAGGATCTACAGGGCGATATCCACACCCTGCACTCCGTACCGTTTATTACAGCAGGCATTCTGGGAGAATGCTACTGTAGATAGATCAGTTGAGCCATATAGGATCAGGAGCTCTATTCTTGGTAACGCTATAGAGATAACCGAGGAGGACTTAAGGACAGTCCTAGAGTTAGGAGATGATGGTGACTGTCCTATTCGTTTACATCCGATGACAGTTAGAGGGTGCTTCCTGAGGGCGAAGTACACTGGGGATATCAACTCAGGGATGCTCAACAAGAGCAATCTCTGCCCCCAGTTCAAATACCTAGCCCACGTCTTGCTAAGGTGTATTGCCTCACGAAAATGAGGTTTTGACGAGCTCTCTGAGCAAATGCAGAATGCCTATGTTGCATTAGTGCTTAACCACCCGTTCAGCTTCTCCAGGATGATCTTCACTTACCTAGTGGAGAACATAGAAGTGAAGGGAAGAGAAGGCTTCTGCATGTATCCTCGCTTCTTGCAAATGATCTTTGACCAGAAGTTACCTAACTTACCAAAGCAGAAGGAGGATGCAGTTGTGCTCGAGGTGATGGATGATACCACCTTGGGCAGGATGAAGGTATACCGGGGCAAGCAGGTCAAGCCCCCGGTAAGACGTTTGTTTGGGCATCTGGCCCGTGAGGAGTATGTGGCGCCAGCTAGGAGAAAGTGGCGTCACGAAGATAGTGATTCTAATGTAGAGCAGGTGGCTCTACCCTCCGATGACTCCGATGATGATGACAACGGAACGGATCAGGGAGGAGATGGTCAAGGAAGACCTGAGCCAGCTCCAATCTGTCACACCCCAACCGATGGCGGAAACATCGGGGCGCGAGAAGTGATAGATTGTTCAAAGACATCATAGGACTAAAATGACAATAAATTAAGATTAAATTTCATTTTCATTAATCAACGTAACATTACAGTGTTTCAAATAAACATACAATAATTTGGAGAAATGTCTAAAACAAACATAACAAAATGATAGATTTGGTGTGTTTCTAGGTCCCCTAATTGAATTTCATGATAAAGCTTCAAGCATTTCCTGCAACATGTATAAAATATTGGTCAACATATGAATATGTTGGTGAGCATACAAATTTGTATACATAGCATAATAGTGAATAAATTTCAATTCAACATGAGTAAAGTATACTAAAGTTTGTACATTGCTAGCATGCAAAGCCATAATCAAACCAAAGTGTCCACTAGCGTAATCTTAGCATCAAAAGTGAGCAAGACCGTAAAGATTGATAACTTAACATAAACCCATCATAATAGGGCGGATGTGCTAGTCCTATAGCGCTATACATGTTAAGGGAGGTTTAGATTGCTTGCAAGATAATGTATTCTAGAATGTATTCACAAATAGTATAACAAGTAAGCATGTTTGTATGAATTGAGTTTTAGAATAAGTTTGATTGAATGTATGCTTGAGTGTATTTGATAAATGATACATGTTACAACCCAAATAGTGTTAAAATAAAAGGGGTGAAGTATGACTCACGGTTTCGATAGGAAAAGTTCCGAGTCGTGAGTAGATGGATTTGGGAGGATTAGACACCGGTTAACCTAACAAGGAAAACGGGTTTGTCTTAGATTCGGATTTGAGTACTTGTACGTATGTATATAGAATCATAGAAGTCATGTATCGCCAATGGCGGACCAAAACACAATTCACCAACTAGTGTTGGAGATTCGGATGGTAAAGTTAGTACGTTAGTGTACCCTCCTCGAAGGAGGTCATGAGATACGAAGGTAGGGTAATAATCCACAAACCTTTGTAAATACTTACATAATAGTTTAAATGTTTAAAGTATAGATATACTACATATAATATCTCAAGTAATCCGGGTGAGTTATGGTGGGAAAGCCCTACTTGAAGAACCAAAGTTCTTCAAGATTGCCATTTGAACCTTAACATAAGCTTTTCAACATGGTAAAGTTGAATACTTAGTTTGGTTTATCACACTTGTTGTTATGTTAGATTACTTGAGTAATAAAAAGATATAAAGTTAAGTTCAAAACTCATTCATTTCTGGATTTTTACCTTAACTCAAGTCATCCAACAATGAGGTTTGTTGGAGACAAGGTTTGGTTCAAGGAAAATCCAAGTTTGAACAAGGTAAACCCAAGAGCAACGATTTCATAAAGTTTAGCCACTTGGGAACCCATTTTAGGTGCCTCCCCCTTAGTGTTTACCATTGTAAACCTAGAGGATAGTCCATGGGTTTGTTCCAAGTGGTTTAGTATGTTTTAAAATAAGATTAAAGCTTGTTAAAAGATTAAAAACATCAAGGACAAAAACAAAATAAAAATTCAGCCTTGTAAAACTAGCTTTTGGACCTCATTATAGATGGCTTCCACTCAATGTTGCCAAGGCAAAGTCATTGGGGATAGTCCTAGAGGTGTATCCATGAAGCTAGATGCAAGCTTTAAGTATTAGAAGCAAGAAAAATGGGTTAGAATGGTGTTCTAACCTTGAAGGTTTTGTGCAGAATTTTGTGAAGAAGAAGAGAACTTTGAGAGAATTTGAGAGTGTTTTGGTGGGATGTGAAGTGTAAAAGTGTTTTGTGGGGGTGGAGGCTAGTTTATAAAGGGAAGGAGTTGGGTTTAATGAGCTTTAATTAGGTTAAAAAAAAGGGAAAATGGGCTTAAACCCGAGTGGGTTTCGGTTTGACTAGTCAACAAAACCATCAAACTTGTTTTCGCGATTCCCGCTTCGTTATAACTCCGTTTCGTACGCGGTTTTTTTCTACGTTCATCATTTTCAGAGTAATTTCATATGGATAAAAGTAATTTAACATTCATGGTACTAATAATTGGGTTTGGTGCATTGATCTTGATACGGTTCGAGAGTTACGATCACCAACTTGTGTTTGTGTTGAGCTTGGACCATTGGACTTGGTTTTGGGCTTTTCTTTTGGGTTATTTTACGTGTTTTAAGAACCTTAATTATGTTTTAAAGATTTGGGCTTGTTTACAAGTTAGTTGGGTTCGCTCATGAACACCCGGTTACGTATGATTCCGATTGGTTTTATATTTGCAGCGTGTCGTAAGTATATTTGAATGCATATAACGTTTCTTTTAAGCATGTGTAACATATAAGTATATAGAATAACTTTTAATAATACTTCCATTGATCAAGACTCAAGAGTACAAGGGTATGAATTGATGAATTACAAGGTACAAGGACTAAAAATGAAACAACAAAAAGTACGGGCGTTACAGTCTCCCCTACTTTAGAAAATTTCGTCCCGAAATTTCACTAAGAAGTAGATTCTGAATAAAAAAGGTGCGGGTACTTGTCTTTCATTTGGTCTTCCCGTTCCCAAGTAAATTCAGCACCACGCTTTGCTTCCCAACGTACTTTGACTATAGGAATACGACTACGCTTGAGTTGTTTGATTTCACGGTCCATGATTTCTACGGGTTTCTCAACGAAGTGCATGGTCTCATCAATACGAATCTCATCAATTGGGACATGAAGACTTTCATCAACTAGACATCTTTTAAGATTTGAGACATGAAATGTTGGATGGATATTGTTAAGCTCTTGCGGTAGGTCAAGTCGATAAGCCACTTTACCCACTCTTTCAAGGATTTTGAAAGGACCTACGTATCGGGGTGTAAGCTTTCCTTTCTTACCAAAACGCACTACTCCCTTCCAAGGAGATACTTTAAGGAGTACAAGATCACCGACTTCAAATTCCATGGGTTTACGTTTTTTGTTTGCATAATCCTTCTGACGGTGTCTTGCTTTGATCATGTTATCCCGGATTTGCAAGACCTTATCCGTCATCTCTTGAATGAGTTCGGGTCCAGTGATTTGTGCCTCACCAATCTCATGCCAACAAATGGGTGATCGACACTTTCGTCCATAAAGAGCTTCAAATGGTGCCATTTTGATACTCGAGTGATAACTGTTATTGTACGAAAATTCGGCCAATGGCAAATGTACATCCCAATTTCCACCAAAATCAATGACACACGATCGAAGCATATCTTCAAGGGTTTGGATAGTACGTTCGGATTGACCATCCGTTTGAGGATGAAAAGCCGTACTAAGATTGAGTTAAGTTCCTAAAGCCAATTGAAAAGATCGCCATAGGCGGGAAGTGAAACGACCATCTCGGTCGGAAATGATGTCTAGAGGAATACCATGACGGCTGACGATTTCTGCAGTATAGATACGAGCTAGTTTCTCAACAGAGTAATCTTCACGAATTGGGAGAAAGTGCGCAGCTTTTGTCAATCGGTCAATGATCACCCAAATACTATCATGCCCGGAAGATGTTCATGGGAGTTTGGTGATGAAATCCATGGCAATACTTTCCCATTTCCACACCGGAATTTCTGGTTGTTCAAGTAATCCAGAAGGACGTTGATGTTCGGCTTTAACTTTTGAACAAGTGAGACACTTAGCCACAAAGAGAGCAATATCCTTCTTCATACCCGGCCACCAATAAGTATGACGAAGATCTTGATACATCTTGTCCGCACCGGGATGAATGGAATATCGTGACTTATGTGCTTCATTCATTACAAGAGTACGAAGGTTGTCACGGTTTGGAATCCAAATACGATCGAGGTAATAGAGAATTCCATTAGATTTAGATTCAAGTTGGTCTTCAACACCACATTGCATCTCGTTGTACAAATTGTTTTCAACGACCGATGAGTGTTGGGCTTCACGAATACGAGTTTGAATGTCGTTTTGGATTTGAAAACAATGAGGACAATTGGTTACACAAATGCTTTGAGCATTGACATGACTCTTTCGGCTAAGAGCATCGGCCACGACATTTGCTTTTCCAGGGTGGTAACGAATTTCACAATCATAGTCGTTCAACAATTCAACCCATCGTCGTTGACGCATGTTGAGATCCTTTTGATTAAAGATATGTTGGAGACTCTTATGATCTGTGAATACCACACATTGAGTACCATAAAGGTAGTGCCTCCAAATCTTTAAAGCGAAAACAACAGCTCCGAGTTCAAGATCATGGGTCGTGTAGTTCTTCTCGTGGGTTTTGAGTTGTCTTGACGCATAAGCGATAACCTTGCCTCGTTGCATAAGGACACAACCGAGACCTTGATTTGAAGCATCACAATAAACCACAAAATCGTCATTTCCATCGGGAAGGGTTAAGATGGGTGCGTCACAGAGCATATGCTTGAGGGTTTGAAAGGATTCCTCTTGTTTGGGACCCCAAATAAAAGGTTTATCTTTTTGGGTCAAAGAGGTGAGAGGTAGGGCGATTTTTGAAAAATTGGAGATGAATCGACGGTAGTAACCCGCCAATCCGAGGAAGGAACGTACTTCGGTAGGGGATTTTGGAGCAACCCACCCTTTGATAGCATCGATTTTGGCAGGATCAACATGAATGCCCTTTTTGCTTACAATATGACCAAGGAATTGAACTTCTTTCAACCAAAATTCACATTTGGAGAATTTGGCGTAAAGTCGTTCGGCTCGAAGAAGTTCCAAGATCAAACGTAAGTGTCGTTCATGTTCGGATTCGGTCTTAGAATAGATTAGAATATCGTCAATGAACACAATTACAAAATGATCCAAGTAAGGTCTACACACGTGGTTCATCAAATCCATAAAGGCTGCGGGTGCATTGGTCAAACCAAACGGCATAACCATGAACTCGTAATGACCATACCTTGTGCGGAATGCGGTTTTTGGAATATCTTCTTCACGGATTCGGAGCTGATGATAACCAGATCGTAGGTCGATTTTTGAGAAACAAGTTGCTCCTTGGAGTTGGTCAAAGAGATCATCGATACGAGGAAGAGGATAACGGTTTTTGACTGTGAGTTTATTGAGCTCACGATAATCAATGCACATGCGGAACGAACCATCCTTTTTCTTTACAAAAAGGATTGGAGCACCCCAAGGGGATGAGCTAGGACGTATGAAGCCTTTATTAACCAACTCTTGAAGTTGACTAGCCAGCTCTTGCATTTCCGAGGGTGCGAGTCGGTAAGGAGATTTAGCAACAGGTGTAGCACCGGGTATGAGATCAATCCGAAAATCAATGGAACGAGCAGGAGGAAGGCCGGGTAGATCTTCAGGGAACACGTCGGGAAAGTCACAAATGATTGGAATGTCTTTCACACTCTTTCCCTTTTCTTTTTGTGTCACGACATGGGCTAAAAAGACAATACATTCCTGACGTAAGCACTTTCGTGCCTCCGTACAAGACATGAGTTTGAGTCCGTTTGAGGGTTTCTCGCCATAGATTTGTAAAGTGTCTCCGGAAGGAAGCGGAATACGGATATATTTTTCAAAGCAAACGACTTCGGCATGAACCTTGGCAAGCCAATCCATGCCTACTATGACATCAAAGCTACCCAATTGCATGGGTATGAGTTCGATGGGAAATTCATGTTCATTAAGACTTAAAATACAATCAATGAGAATGGAATCAACGGTGACAGATTTTCCGTTAGCGATTTCAACGGTGAATGATTTTGGCAATTTAGTACGTGTACATTTCAGCATTGGTTCAAATTTTACGGAAACAAAACTTTTATCCGCACCAGTATCAAATAACACAGAAGCATAAATTCCATTTATAAGAAACGTACCGTTTACAACGTCATTGTCGTTTTGAGCTTGATGCGCATTTATGTTAAATGCGCGTCCACGTGGCGCTTGCACTTGAACCTGATTGTTGCGGGGGCATTGGGGAGCAAGATGGTTTGGGTCACCACATTTGAAGCAAGCACGACCATTTCCATTAGTCAGGGGTCTTTGGGTACCAGTATGAGCCGAAGGTGGGTTACCGGGTGGGCTAGGACCACTTCGACATGCTGAAGCAAAGTGCCCATAACGGTTGCACGTTGTGCATTGACGGCACTGAGAGGCAGGTGGGTGGTGGTATTGGCATTTGGCACATTTGGGAAACGTACCGGTGTAAGCTTTTCTAGGTGGTTCATGGTTCGAGTTGATGGGAGCTTGGGTTGTTGGTGTTGTCATGGCATAGTTGCGGCTTTGAAACTTGCGTTTCTTGCCGTGATGGGTGTTTTTGGATGATGTTTTTGTATCTTTATGTTCCTCGGGTGTTTCGGAGATGGCTTGATGGGCAGTTTTGAAGGAGCCTTTAAGAGACAAGGATCCGTCTTTCACTTGGTTGTTGGACAAGGTAGCCGCCAACCGGATGGCTCGCTCAACTGAGAATGGTTCGGCTATGGTGACGGAGTCACGGATAATAGGAGGAAGGCCTTTTATGTACTTGGCTATGGCTCGGTCGGTGGTGTTGACCAAGTGAGGGACAAGGATACTAAGTTGCTTGAAGCGAATGGTGTAAGTCAAGTTGTCTCCTCCAATTTGTTTGAGGTTCCAGAATTCCTCTTTAAGACTTTGCATCTCATGAGGAGGGCAAAACTCATCTATCATGAGTTGCTTCACTTCTTCCCATGGTAGAGCGAAGGCGACCTCGTTTCCACGAGTGCTCCTTTCACTTTTCCACCATTCAAGTGCCCTCGATGTGAAAACACCAGTGGCACTACGAGTCCGAAGCTCATCGGGACATTCACTATTGATGAAAGTGACTTCGATGCTATCGAACCATTCAAGCATCTTGGAGGCACCCTCTTCACCCGTGAAAGGTTCAGGGCCACATGACTTGAAGTGCTTATAGGAAAAGGCTGAGGTTTTAGGACCAGGGTTTCGGGATTCAACTGAAGTGTTCGGGCTAGGGTTGGCATTGATTTGCTTTACAATATCGGGTATAACTCGAGCCATTTGGTTCGCCATGAAAGCGACCATTTTCTTATTGGAACTTTGCTTGGAGCTTCTATGGGATTTGGAAGACATCTACAATGTAGGTTAAAGAGAATGATGAGACTTGATCAATAGTGTTTAACATAATTTATTGCATGTTTAGAGCATTATAACATAACACCTAAACAAGTAGGTTTCAAATTGGTTCTCATAATGAATCATATAACCACTCAAAAGAATTAGATAAAAAAAATAATGAAAGCTTTTAAGTTTTTGTTGGTTCTTGATTATTAGCGTTTGAGGTCGAGAGATTAGCGCGATTCGGATGATTCGCTCTTGACAAGAGGAAAAAGAGTATAGCATAAATGCGTAAAATAAATACAAACATAAAAGAAATTCGATTAAGGCTTGGAATATTCCGGTTTTGGAACTAAGACTAATCCAAAGTAGTCAAGACTTCTTTTGAGTTCGGGAATCATGCTTTGGCTTAATGGGTTGGAATACTCTCGCCGACAAGTCGGGTAATGGTATTCGCCCTTCCAGTTACTACATGTCCCTTGTCAATCAAAATCATAAGACTTTGGTGAGATTGAAAATCAAAGAATGGGACTAGTCACCAAGATATGGATATCACTCCTAACTTGGTGGTGTCGTTCCCTAAACGTGGTTGGTACGTATCCATCAAGGTAAGGAAATTAATCCTAACTCGTTGGTAAGGGTCCACAAGAGTGTAATAAGTGAAATTGTCATCAAGGTAAGGAAATCACTCCTATCTTAATGGTCTAATTTCATAAAAACAATAATGGCGGATTGAAAGTCATCACCAAAGTAAGGGATTCACTCCTATTTTGGTGAGTTCGTTTCATTTGTAAAATACAAGTGTCTTCGTATCGTCGTCGCATGATTACACCTTAGGAAAGGTGTATTTCTTTCTAGCCGAGAATAAGATGAGGGGCAAGATTAGATAGATTTGAGTTTTTTTTTTTGGCATAAACATAAGATATTCAAACAAATCATAAGCATTACTAATGGGAGTCCTTAGTCATAGTCTAGGTCAAAACATGGAAGTTTTCCTGATTCCCTATAACTATGGCTCTGATACCAATCTGTCACACCCCAACCGATGGCGGAAACATCAGGGCGCGAGAAGTGATAGATTGTTCAAAGACATCATAGGACTAAAATGACAATAAATTAAGATTAAATTTCATTTTCATTAATCAACGTAACATTACAGTGTTTCAAATAAACATACAATAATTTGGAGAAATGTCTAAAACAAACATAACAAAATGATAGATTTGGTGTGTTTCTAGGTCCCCTAATTGAATTTCATGATAAAGCTTCAAGCATTTCCTGCAACATGTATAAAATATTGGTCAACATATGAATATGTTGGTGAGCATACAAATTTGTATACATAGCATAATAGTGAATAAATTTCAATTCAACATGAGTAAAGTATACTAAAGTTTGTACATTGCTAGCATGCAAAGCCATAATCAAACCAAAGTGTCCACTAGCGTAATCTTAGCATCAAAAGTGAGCAAGACCGTAAAGATTGATAACTTAACATAAACCCATCATAATAGGGCGGATGTGCTAGTCCTATAGCGCTATACATGTTAAGGGAGGTTTAGATTGCTTGCAAGATAATGTATTCTAGAATGTATTCACAAATAGTATAACAAGTAAGCATGTTTGTATGAATTGAGTTTTAGAATAAGTTTGATTGAATGTATGCTTGAGTGTATTTGATAAATGATACATGTTACAACCCAAATAGTGTTAAAATAAAAGGGGTGAAGTATGACTCACGGTTTCGATAGGAAAAGTTCCGAGTCGTGAGTAGATGGATTTGGGAGGATTAGACACCGGTTAACCTAACAAGGAAAACGGGTTTGTCTTAGATTCGGATTTGAGTACTTGTACGTATGTATATAGAATCATAGAAGTCATGTATCGCCAATGGCGGACCAAAACACAATTCACCAACTAGTGTTGGAGATTCGGATGGTAAAGTTAGTACGTTAGTGTACCCTCCTCGAAGGAGGTCATGAGATACGAAGGTAGGGTAATAATCCACAAACCTTTGTAAATACTTACATAATAGTTTAAATGTTTAAAGTATAGATATACTACATATAATATCTCAAGTAATCCGGGTGAGTTATGGTGGGAAAGCCCTACTTGAAGAACCAAAGTTCTTCAAGATTGCCATTTGAACCTTAACATAAGCTTTTCAACATGGTAAAGTTGAATACTTAGTTTGGTTTATCACACTTGTTGTTATGTTAGATTACTTGAGTAATAAAAAGATATAAAGTTAAGTTCAAAACTCATTCATTTCTGGATTTTTACCTTAACTCAAGTCATCCAACAATGAGGTTTGTTGGAGACAAGGTTTGGTTCAAGGAAAATCCAAGTTTGAACAAGGTAAACCCAAGAGCAACAATTTCATAAAGTTTAGCCACTTGGGAACCCATTTTAGGTGCCTCCCCCTTAGTGTTTACCATTGTAAACCTAGAGGATAGTCCATGGGTTTGTTCCAAGTGTTTAGTATGTTTTAAAATAAGATTAAAGCTTGTTAAAAGATTAAAAACATCAAGGACAAAAACAAAATAAAAATTCAGCCTTGTAAAACTAGCTTTTGGACCTCATTATAGATGGCTTCCACTCAATGTTGCCAAGGCAAAGTCATTGGGGATAGTCCTAGAGGTGTATCCATGAAGCTAGATGCAAGCTTTAAGTATTAGAAGCAAGAAAAATGGGTTAGAATGGTGTTCTAACCTTGAAGGTTTTGTGCAGAATTTTTGTGAAGAAGAAGAGAACTTTGAGAGAATTTGAGAGTGTTTTGGTGGGATGTGAAGTGTAAAAGTGTTTTGTGGGGGTGGAGGCTAGTTTATAAAGGGAAGGAGTTGGGTTTAATGGGCTTTAATTAGGTTAAAAAAAAGGGATAATGGGCTTAAACCCGAGTGGGTTTCGGTTTGACTAGTCAACAAAACCATCAAACTTGTTTTCGCGATTCCCGCTTCGTTATAACTCCGTTTCGTACGCGGTTTTTTTCTACGTTCATCATTTTCAGAGTAATTTCATATGGATAAAAGTAATTTAACATTCATGGTACTAATAATTGGGTTTGGTGCATTGATCTTGATACGGTTCGAGAGTTACGATCACCAACTTGTGTTTGTGTTGAGCTTGGACCATTGGACTTGGTTTTGGGCTTTTCTTTTGGGTTATTTTACGTGTTTTAAGAACCTTAATTATGTTTTAAAGATTTGGGCTTGTTTACAAGTTAGTTGGGTTCGCTCATGAACACCCGGTTACGTATGATTCCGATTGGTTTTATATTTGCAGCGTGTCGTAAGTATATTTGAATGCATATAACGTTTCTTTTAAGCATGTGTAACATATAAGTATATAGAATAACTTTTAATAATACTTCCATTGATCAAGACTCAAGAGTACAAGGGTATGAATTGATGAATTACAAGGTACAAGGACTAAAAATGAAACAACAAAAAGTACGGGCGTTACACAATCCACCCTGACTTCATGCAGGAGGAGGAGGATTCAGATGAGGCACCACTAACCCGGACTGTGGGAAGTCGGGTAGTGGCAACCGAGGAAGGTTTACGGGCGGTTGGTGGACGCTCAGGAGAGTCTGGGAGCTCTGTAGCAGACCCATCATACACCCCAGCCTCTCCCAGCAGCCAAGGGGGAGCCTCCGGGTCAAAGGGGACTCGGAGGAAACATATGGCTCGTCCTCATGGGATGAAGTCCAAGCGCAGGAGGATCACGCTTATCACTACCTCCTCTACACCTACCACTTCCACCACACCTAGCCAAATCACCCAAACCACACAAACCACCCAATACACCACATCCCAAACACCCCAAATCACCACTACCACTATACCTCCCCTTCATACCTCCATATCTTCCCCCACCAACACCACTGTACCACCCACTACAGCCATCCCATCTCCTCCCATCTACACCACAGCCACCACTACAACCACCACTCACCAAACCCAAACCTCATTTGCCCCTTCTAGCTCAGTTCTACCACCTGTCTCGGTGGTTGAGCAACTTGCTGCTCTAAACAGCATGGTGCTCCAATTGCTAGCCTCTGATAAGGCTAAGACAGCTCAGATTCTCCAGCTGCAAGAGCAAAGTTCATCGCAAGCAGCTGAGATTGAGAGATTGAGGGAGTTGACATCCTCACAAGCCCATGTGATCACTTCACAGACTGATCAGATCACAGGCTTGTTACAACACGAGGCTGAGACTGATGAGAGGATGGGAAAGCTAGAGGCGGCTCATAAGACTCTAGTGCTAAAACTGAAAGGCACTCAGAGTGAGCCCCTCATGATTGGAGAAGGTGATGATGATGATGATGATGATGGTGAGGATGAGGACAACGATGATGAAGATGATAAGGATGATGACGATGATGATGATAGTAGTGATGAGAGTAATGATGATGATGAGAAGAAGGAAGATGATGAAGGTAAAGGAGGAGAAACTGCCGGAGATCAAAGTGATAATGTAGCAGGCGAAAGGCGTTCTAAACGCCGACATGATCAAGGACCCTCTTTGTCTGCTCCAACTGAAGAAACTCCGGAAATTCAAGACAAAAGTACTGTTTAGTTAGTCATGTTTATGTAGTTAACAGACTTTTGTATTTGAAATTATGTTACATTTATTTAATGAATGTTTATATCTTAAGTTAATGACTGTGTTTGATTCTTTACTAACAAGTATTGTGTTGCGTGTTTAAATCGAACAGATCCTAACTTTCAGAGAGACGAACATGATGTTGCTCCCCTCCAACAGGTCAAGTCTCAACTAACAATGATTCTTGATCTGCAGGGGATCGTCAGAAGGTCGGTGAGTTATACTCCTGAAGAAGGAGAAATTATTCACGACCTCACTGATGAGCAACTGACTGAAATGTTTCGTCTGAATCCAGACGAAATCGTTAAAGACGCTCCAGTTTTTGATGATGCTGATGATGACGAACTTAAAGATGTTGAAGAAATTGAAATTGAAGACATCACAGATCAGCATTATCCAGAATACACTGATCAAGAGGGAAACGCGTTTCCTGATCTGGTGAACAACCTTGATAGTGATATTCTAAATAAACTCCATGATAAAGAAAAAGGAGCTGAAGCCTCAATAAGCCAAGCTCAAGCCACGGACGCCGAAGTTGACATTCGAAAGGCTGAATGGGCGGCTTGCTTCGCCGAGGTCCGAGCACAACGTCCTACAACAACTCAGAGTACCTACACCAAGTTATACAAAGTAAAGAAGAATATGAAGGTGTCAGGGAAGATTATAGCTTAGGCTTATTTTGATGACCTCGGAGTATATGCAGTGAAGAGGGAGAGGGGAATCGAGTACTTTAGATTCCCTCATGATCTGAAGACTCTCCCAGGTTTTGAACTCAACCAGTTGGCACGCCTAAAGCTTCTTTATGCTGATCCGAAGAAGATGTCTGGCTGGTTTGAGGCTGCATTGAAGAAGGAATATAGGACCAGATGGGTAAACTTCAAACCTCAGCAGGCTACGAGGTACCTCAGAAGGTCTGAGGTAAGTCCCATCACTGGTCAGCCTAAGATAGTTCTGAAGTGGCGACCTCCGCACACAATGTCCAGAATTCCACTGAGGGAGATGCCACAGGACTTTACCCCACACTTTAAGTGGTGGTACTATGACTGGCGCTCGGGTGAGGCAGTCATTGTTTTGGAAAAGGACGGGTCAATGGAAGCTTTAAGTTATCAACTTGTCAGCGTCTGATGTGTATACGCTGTACAAGTGGCCACTGTTTTTCGATACGCAGGATATTGTGCAAGCTCTACAGTTTCAGCACATAATACGTCTATGCTTTGCGCTAAATATCCATGCGGGGGTTTCCAAAGAAGAGAGATTAAAAAGGTTTGAAGAGTTCAAGAAAGAAGTAAAGGTCTAGATAGAACTAGGTCCAAGGGGGAGTTTGTTGGTACACATGTCCCCAGTTCTAGTCTAGTGAGCTCAAATGTAATAGACTTCTATCTTGTAACGCATATGTAATGTTCAATCAATCGAATGAGAATCTCTTCTTTATATGGTTGTTGATTATATAATGTTGTATCTAATTATATTATTAGTTGTTACACGTATAATATGACCATGTTATATAGGTTTACAGTTGTGAGACACAGTTCTGAATCGTTAAAGGTTCAAAATGTGTTTGACTAAGAATCTTTTTCAGTCGCACGACTAAACCATGCGAATGGTTCAATCGCACGGTTGAACTAGGAGATTGAGTCAATCGCCCGTTTGAGTCATGAGACTAACTCAAGCATTCGAATGAATCAATCGTATTACTCAATCGCACGACTGAGCCAGTCGCAAGGCTCAGTCGCACGAATAAGATCTGTAACCTATAAATACCACTTAATTCGTGGAAAAACGGGGACTTCAAATTCTCATAACCCTAGTCGACCCAGAGCACCCTGTTCGTTCATTCCAACTTCATAGAACGTTCCTGGTCATTGCTAATCAATTCTTAACGTTTTCTAATCGTTAGTATTGATCCGGATTACGTTTTCATTGATTGGATCGCCAATCAAATAGGATTCCGCACTATTTGATCTGGTTTAACTTAGAATCAGTTAATACTCCGTACGTACACGGTCCTAACATGTTTTATTATGTTCTTTGACAATTAATGTTCTATTTTGAACATTGCAAGCTGTATTCACAGCTTCTGCCCAGAAGGTAATGGGCAACTGAGAGTCAGCTAGCATTGTTCTTGCTGCTTCTATGAGTGTTCTATTTCTTCTTTCAGCCACCCCATTTTGTTGTGGAGTTCTTGGGGCACTGAATTGTCTTGCTATCCCTTTATTTCTGCAAAAAGAATCCAGATCAGCATTAACAAATTCAGTTCCATTATCACTCCTAAAAATTTTAACTTTTAAATCAAGTTGATTCTCAATCTTGATCACGAAGTCCATTAATGTTTCAGATGTTTCACTTTTATGTTTTAAGAAAAAGACCCATGTGAATCTAGTGAAATCATCT
The DNA here is from genome assembly GCA_024085815.1 of Flaveria linearis. NCBI lineage: Eukaryota > Viridiplantae > Streptophyta > Magnoliopsida > Asterales > Asteraceae > Flaveria > Flaveria linearis. The sequence goes on from CM044008.1 coordinate 26,907,341, forward strand.
ACTATCACCAAACAATATTGCCTTTTTCCAATGCTCAGCACATTGGTTGGACCAAAAAGGTCCATGTGAAGCAATTTGAGTGGTGTAGTGTTAGTGTTAATTGTTTTGGATTTATGAGACACTCTGTGTTGTTTCCTTTATAACATGAAGAACAATGATTAGAACAATGGAATTCTTTCTTTGGTAATCCAATGACTAAGTTATTTTTCACCAATTTATTCATGTTCTTCATGTTGGAATGGACAAGCCTTCTATACCACAGTTGGGATTCATCTTCTAAAGATTTAGACAGCAGGCACGTCTCATGATTTGTGAGTGTTGTGTTGTTCATATCCAAGATATATGTGTTGCCTTTTCTTGATGCTTTAAGAAGGATCCAGTTTGCTCGAACTGTAAAACCTGGCTTAAGAATGTAACAGTTAGTGTTATCAAAGAGTGTTAAATAATTTTGATCACAAATTTGGGAAACACTAAGTAAATTATACTGCAAATTTTCACAGTAATTTACTTTTTCAAAAGTTAAAACACCATTAGTTACTATTCCTTCACCAACAATTTTACCTCCCTTCACCAACAATTTTACCTCCCTTCTTATCCCCACCAAATGCCACATAAGAGGCATGTTTATGTTTGAAGTCATGGAGAAGTGCACAGTTGCCTGTCATATGTCTGGAACAACCACTGTCAACATACCACTTGTTGTCAGCTCTCCATGATTGTTCCTGCACATAAAAAGAAATTAGTTAGAATTGACAACCCAAGGCTTAATTGTCTTGGGTTTGCCAGATGTGTCAACAATAGTTACTCCTTCATGAATTAATCTTGAAGTTTCAGTATTAGTTGTTTCTTTTTGAGTTGATGGTGGTGAGGATGATTCTGTTGAAGATGAGTCAGGTTTCTGGATGTCTTCATGCTTGTCTGAGTCTTTCTTCAACATAGCTTGTTTTGGTTGGTATTTTAACTTTGGAGAGGATCCTGTAGATTTGAAAGTTTCTTCATCTTTCTGCTTTGATTGAGACACAGGAGTTCCTTTTGCAAAGTTGTCAAAGAAACCATCAATTACTTCAGTCTGTTTGGCAGACAGATCCACCTTTTTGTGAGGTGTCTTAACTTGTGTTGGTGTTTTCCTTAAAGTCTTGTCTGCAACAGATGATCTTTTCTTTGACTTTAGTTGTTCTTTCTGAATATTTGTCTCTTTGTCACTTACCGAGGATTGAGAATATGATTCGGATGATGAAACTTGTGACTTCTTTTTGCTCTTTTTCTTGTTCTTCTTATTAAAATAACATTCCTGAGTGGAATGGTTATTTTTGTCACATATGGCACAATGTTTATTGAAGAAACAATCATCTGTCATGTGATTGTCCATATTGCAAATGGAACAATAGCTGCTGAAATAGCATTCATCAGTGTTGTGATTCTTCATATCACACCATTTGAAATACTTTTCTGAAGTTCCTTCAAATTCAGCCTTCTTTTTGTTCTTTTTCTCACTTGCTGAAGCATCAGTTGATTTCTTCTTGCTTTTGTTGGGAGCATCATCAGCTGTTGCTTGTTTGCATTTGGCTTCCTTTTGTTGCTTGATATTCAGCTTTTTCTGTGCATGTTTGTTGAGCTCTCTTTTTACCTCGTCCGCAGAATCAGTTTCTCTCTTCTGTTGCTTTTCTGCGGATTCAGTAGTTTTTGCCTTCCGCAGATGATCTACGGACTTGGCAACTTTTGCTTTCCGCAGATGTTCTACGGATTCTTCAGAATTCTTTTTCCGCAGATGTTCTACGGATTCTTCTGATTTCTTTTTCCGTAGATGTTCTACGGATTCTTCTGATTTCTCTTTCCGCAGATGTTCTACGGATTCCTCAGTTAGTGCTTTCCGAGGATTCTTGTTTGTTGTTTGCTTCTTACCTTTATCTGAAGATGACAAAGGTGCTTCAGTGCTTGATCCGCAGCTATCAATCTTGTGAAGATTCAGTTCTTGTAGTCCTTCATTCAGTTCAGCAATCCTCTTGCAAATAGTCTTCAGCATGTTTCGTTGCTTTGGAGGGTACTGCAAGTTTGATTCTTCAAGAACTCGCGGAAGACCAGTTTCAACTTGAACATTCTTACCAATGTTCAGTTGATCAGTATCATGTTCATCAGAATCATCCAAGTCATCATATTTATCAAAATCTGATTCATTATGTTTAAATGATTCTGATTCAGTAGATTCAGTTTCACTCATCTCAGTTTCATTATTGTTGGTATGACTGTTTTTGATATCAATTTTGGTGCTTTGCACAAAATGATTTGACAAATTGTTAGTCACTGTTTCAGGTAAAGGTGTGTAGTTATCATTAATAGGTGGTGCAACAGCATTATAACCCAACCCGGACCTGTTCTTTGATTCAATATGAGAGTTTAGCAACTTCTCATATTGTTGAGATGATAATTGAAACTTCTGAAGTTTCACTTCAGTGGATGCATGATCAGCCATGGATTTTGTTAAGGAAGTGGTCAGATGCTCAACTTGGGCTTTTAGGTTGTAGTTTTCAGAAACATATTTTTCTAAATCTTTTTGTAAAGAACTGATTTTGATTTGATATAATTTTTGTTCTCTTAAGTGTGATTCATTTAAAATCATAGTTTCCTTTACTTTAACAGCCAATTGTTGAGCATGGACTCTATATCGTTCAACTTCCTCAACACATGATGATGAACATAACCTGTCTTTTACCTCTCTGGCCATAGGAGGAACTTCGTTTTCTATATGCGCCATTAATGCTTGATTCTCCTCTATCACTTCCTTCTCATACAAGCTCCAGTCACATGTTCCGTCCTGAAGAATGATCAGCCCTGACTCCTTAGAGTTGCTTGGTCCTGCTGATGTATTTGTGGCTGGTGGGGATGTTAGCTGAGGTTGTCTATGCAGAGATCTTTAAGAGGTTGATTGCTGATTCTGATATTGTTGTTGCTGCTGATTTTGTTGCTGCTGATTTTGTTGCTGCTGATGCTGAAACTACGGAGATGATTGTTGGTTGCATTCGCTAGAGAAGTGACCATAGAGATTGCACTTGAAGTATCTGACTTTTGACTTATCAACACCAATCTTTGATGTTTTACTTGCTGCTGCCAGATTTTTATTTCTCCGCAGATATTGCTTAGCTCTGTAAGCAATCATTGCCATCTGCCATTGTAGATCCATCTCTTCTACTACATCAGGAGGGAGTTCCTCCAAGTCTTGCTGACAGATGTTTGCTGATGTAAGAGAACTTCCAAGATATGCTTGAAAGCTAGAACTAAAAGCTGCAAAGGCTGCTTTTTGTTCTTCAGAATCCAATATCACAGTTATTGTTTCTGACTGTTTGTTTTGTTGAGAAGAGTTTGCAGTTGCTGATGTCTCTCTTTTCTCTGCAGATCTTCCCTTTTCCTTTTGATTTTTACTTTGAGATGATTTCTTAGTGGGTTTAGATGCATAAAAACTTACTTCTTCTTCATCATCACTCAAAGTACAAGAGTTATCACCTTCATTGTTAGAGATAAATGCACTCCCAGCATTTTTGGTTTCCTTGAAGTGATAAGGTGAGACATGAGTTCTCACACTCTTGTTTCTTGACTGTTCATCCAGTTCAAGTGCTTCAACCTTAGCAACCAATGTATCTAGACCAGTTGTCTTGAGATCTATGGTGTTCTTGAACATGGAGACTGTTTGCTTCCAACTTTCAGGCAAAGTGTGGAGCATCTTCTTGTTCAGTTCCTCAGTGGTATATTTTAACTCCAAGATGTTCATCTCAGTAACAAGTTGCATAAATCTATGGAGTTGCTGAGGAATTGATTCACCCTCAATATGATGAAAAGTTTCATATTGTGATCTAAGGGTGTCTTTCCTTATGCTTCGGATCTCATCACTCCCTTCACAGAGAGTGTGAAGTATCTTCCACAGGGAATTTGCTATCTTGTAATTCTCACACCTGATCAAGATTTCTTCAGGCAAAGCCATACTAAGCAAGTTGTATGCTTTAATATCGACTTTAACTTTCTTGACATCATCAAGTGGCAAGTCCTTAGTGCTGATTGGCTGATTCTTGTCATTATAATCCGGCCCAAGAGTGGGTGGAATATAAGGACCTTGAGTGATGGACTCCCATAAGTCGGAATCTGTGTAGTTCACATGATTCCTGAACTTGATCTTCCAGGATTTAAAATCAGCTTTGGTTTCCAACTTTGGCGGTTGATAAGATCCTCCACCAAAAGTACTCATGTTTAATACAAACGGATGAATCAAAACTTAAATGCTAAAATTGACAGATCTATCAAAGACGCAGATCTAGTATTCAATTGATTTGAATATAGATCTAAATCAAACAAGCAATGAGTGAGTGCTTGCTGAATGACCAGTCGTTGATTGAATTGTTTGAAAATCAATTAAACAATTTTAATACTGATAGATCAATTGATCTAAATCAATGAGCACCAACGCTCTGATACCACCTGTGAATCCAAGGATCGCAATTCAGGAATTACCAATATTAAAATAAATCAATTTAATGATCGCGGAATTATCACTAATTGACGTTTAATTGGTTTAATGATTAATGATGAACACAACCACAGAAACATAATAAATGTGAAATCAATAATTATTCAAACGTATTTCATTAACTATAAAGCAATGATTACAAAAGAATAATAATGAATGACTATGAACAACGAATTCAGTGAATCTAATAATGTTTGATGTTGATGTGACGGCGGTTAGGGTTGCACAATGATGTAACTCGACAGCCATAATATTGCTTGATTGTGTTCCCTTGAGATGTGAAACCTAGGACTTATATTTACAGACACCGAAGTGTTTTCTTGAGAGTTATATTCGTCAAAATGATACTTGGGGGTGGCAGCGGCCAATTCTCAATAGTTGAGAGTATTTAAATCCATTAACCCTTATTTTAACAAATTACTTCTATTTCACTTATGTAATACATGAATTCTAAACTAGTTCGTAATATATTAGATAGAGTGAAGGGCTTGTCCTCCCAAAATCCTTTGTTTTTTGTTCTTCTTTTTTCCTACTTTGATTACCGGTTATTCTTTTACAAATGGTTTGCCGGTTGAGACATGTCCAGCAAGCTAGTCTACATCCAATCAAAGATTCCCATTCGTGTAACAAATTTTAGAACAAAACAACAACAGTTCTTGGTTGTTTCTTTCCTGACCAGCTTTATTTTTTCTTCTACTCAAAGACTCAGTCCAGTCCAAATAGCAGCACCACTCAATAATCAAGCTATTGTTCCGGTTACAGAGGGGAGTTCGATCTCGTTCCAATGTCTTCTACTTACTGCAATAAATTACACATATTGGACAATCAAGATGGAATTGATCATGGGCGTTGCTGGAAGATATTCTATTACAAGTATCAAACACAAGATTGCTAAACAACTCTAAACCGAGAGTTTAAATTGTTGAGCATGAAGGACCGACAACATAGATGACTTTGCTAGAAAGATCAAGGAGATCGTGTCCAAATTCCGTACACTTGGCTCAACACTGGATGGGAAAGCTAAGGTAAAAAAGGCTTTTGAACTCTGCACCAACTAGGTTCCTACCGATCGAAGCAATGATTGAACAATACTAAGACCTTAACACAATGCAATTTGAAGAGTTGGTTGGTCACGACATATAAAGAAAGGCTCAAGCCAGCTGAACCAATCAAAGACACAACACGTCAGTTACCGTTAACAAAGACGGAATGGTAGGTTCGACAAAAACATGAGTCAAGACAGGCCGACAAGGGTAGAGTCATGGTCGAGGCAAAAAACAATTCTTGAACCACAATCATAAGACTGAATAGAAAGATCAAAAAAGAAGAAAACCAGATTATGAAGATCAGATGGAAAGACGATACAAAAGGTATTTAAAGTGTTACAATTGTGACAAAATTGGCCATTTTTCAACCTAGTGTGGGGCTCCTAGCAAAACCAAGGATGAAGCTACTTTTATCATAGAAGATGATGAACCCACATTGCTAATAGCAAAAGCAAGAGCTGTGATTCTAAATGAAAAGAATGTGTTTTCTAAATTGTATGCACAGGATGTATATGGAAAAAGGAACGTGGTACTTGGGCAATGAAGCAAGTAACCACAATACTGGATAGGTGGGTTATTTCGCTAGATTGGATGAAAGAAGGGTAAGTAAAATAAAGTTAGAAGATGGTTAGACAGTTGACACGAGAGGTAAAGTGTATGTTCAAGTGCAATGCAAGAATGGCGAGGATAGAGTATTTTGCTGATGTCTTTTACATACCAGAATTGCACAATAACATTCTAAGTTTAGGACAGTTGGATGAAAGGGGTTGTAAAATAACTATGGAGGATGGAGTTTTGCGAAAGTATGATTAATTCTACAACCTGTTAGAAGATTCAAAGAAGTGAGTAGATCAGGTATGTTTACTTTCTGAACCAAATTCGAAAGATCAATGACAAAACACATCAGAACCTGATTTGATTTTAAACCTCAGCTACTGAACCTACAAAAATGGATGACAGCCTAATCCAGTGTTGAATATTATGCCAATTATGAAAAACAACAATCTAGATGCTGTTGAGGTAAACTAAAAAATGGACGACAGCCTAATCCAGTATAGGACAGTCCCAATCGCCCTGTTTAGAACCTAAAATTCAGAAAGGAAAACCCAGCAAGTTCACTTGAAGATCCATCCCAAGGAACGCCCAACCAAGTTACAAGATTTGGGTCAAAAATAGAACACCTTGGTGGGAAGTGGGGACAAGAACCACTGGATAATATATGAATATCTAGCAAGAAGGACAACGTATCACCGGATGTAGTAAATAAATGAGTGAGACAAAGGATGCAATGAACCCTTAGTGAAGAAAGTGTTTAAGAAGGAAGAGTAAAAAAGTAAGGCTCCAATAAATAAAAAGAATGTAGATGGAGTAAACATAGAGTTTGGAGAAAAATGTTAAGTAGGTGTGTTCTAACATTCAAAAGGAAAGACAAAAAGGCAAAAGATGGATACTAAAGACCGGAATTAAGGGAGTGAATGTGAGTTAATTCCGGTAAGATTTAATGGTAAAATACAGTTGTTGATTGTGACAGCTGCTGATTTTATTTTTAATTCAATTAGTGTCATTATTTGATTTCCATAAATAGAGTTCATTATAGTTATAAATAGCATTAGGTCTATTAGTTTTGGTATTTAATTTTTTCTTATTCATAATATATGAGAAATTGTTAATAGCTTTCTCACCTTAAAATTCCTGTCTTTCTTGTTCTTTTTTCAGCTTTGATTATTGATTGTTCTCTAATAACAAGAACACATTGAAAAACAAGGCAGTCGACACAAATTTTATCGTTAAATTAATAAGAGGATTAATAAAATTTTCATATTATTCTAGCATTTACTTATAAACGAAAGTAACTTATAACTAAAAAATAACTTATTGCTTTCCATGGCTTGGTTTAAGTACAAAAATTTTTATTTGACTCATGAATAACTAAAAAAAAATCCTTGGCAGCAATAAATGTAATTGGCTTAATTATAGGAATTTACCAACATTCTCCCCATTCACTTCTCATAGGTACTCAACTCCTAAAAGTTCTCTTGTTTCAATAAATTTGTCCATGCAACGCTTTAGTAAGTATATCAATTTGTATACATTGATAGTTACATACTCGAAGGTCAAGAAACCATTTCAATACATTAACAACTAAACTGTTATAGTGTATTAGTGGTTTGCTACGTCCATAAAAAATAGGATTTTTAATCAATACAATAATATATGGTTATCCATACACAACTTTGTATCTTCAAGATATTTTCCTACTATTCTTCAAGTAATTCTTTTAGCCAAGCCGCCTGGCAAGTTATAGATGTTGTTATCAAAATATGACAAAGCAACGATACTTTGTTTCTTGTCGCACCAAGATATTAATCTTGTCATCCACCTCATCAATCGAGTGAGAGTTGTTGAAAACAACAAGTGTTCCTCAACACTTGCGCCTACTATTATAAGGTCTTCTACATAAACGCCAACTATCAATAATGTCTAATCTTTTCCATGTTTGTCTATCGCATGCTCTTAGACATTTACTAAAACCAATATGCTTAGTGTATCGTCCAACTAAAAAGTTTTCCTCATCTTGTACAGTTGATCTTTCGTTCATGGTACTCATAGCCTTCAGTGTTGACATATGATAACATAATCCAATCACCATTTAAGAAGGCCAATATAGCGTCAAGATTATAAACCTCCCATGTGTTTTGAGCTTTAAAAGCAAGGATCAAATAGATGGTTTCTATCCTATTGACTGTGATGTAGCATCTACATGTTTGAATTTGAATCGACTTTTTAAGTTAATCTTTTTTAATTTATTTATTTAGTTTATGCTTATTTTTAGGTTGTCAAGATTTAATATATGGGGTTTAGGTGAACATTGGTGATTAGTTTTTTGATTATTTGAATATAATAACATTGTTCTTGGACATGTTGGTTTCTTTTGAGATTTGATTATCAAGTGCTTATTTGAGTCTTTTGAATATCAAGTGCTTATTTGAGTATTTGATTACTTTGGTTTTCTGCATCATTTGATACCGGGGCTTTTGATTGTCAAATGGCTCTATATGGAGGAAGATGCTTGCTCGATCCTATGTTCGCTAACAAAGGCAATGACCAAAGTATGTTTAGTTTCATGTGCCCACAGAAGAGATCGGTATGCTACTAGCAAATTCGCCAATAGAGGCACCAGTGGAATCTATCTCAATCTGCTAGATCTCAAGACTAAAAGACTTAAGAGAAGACTCAAAGATCTTGAAATCGAACGAGAGATCACGTGCCTCCGATAGCAGACCCAAATCTTGAGTTGCAAAAGGAGATGAGCAAGACTGAAACCAAGTCGAGCACCATCATCGGGGATGAAGGTGGTGATGGAGAGTTACGCCTGCTTGGTCTTTACCCTCCCTAGTTCTCTAAACTAACTATTTTGAGTGTTTCTCAGAAGACAGATCAAGGCTTGATGAAGATGAAATTGAGATATATGAAGAAGAATATATGTGGGGGACAATGACTCTTGATGGGTTTATAATCAAGATGGGAAAAATGAAAGAATTAACAAACATAAATCTTCTATAATTTCTTCAAGTATGTTTGATTAATTCCATACAATTAAACATGTGGGTGACAATGACTCTTGATGGGGTTTGAATGTAGGATCGTTTAGCCAGGAGAGAATTAACTATGTGGGGTCCTCTATGGTTATTTTTGACAAATTCATAATGGAAATAACGACCATCAGTGGTGGTGTTACAATGGACAGTCGTGGTGATATGGTGGCTACATGTGGCATTGAACTTGGTGAAGATTTTGACTTAGTTTTATAGTTTTATTGATCATGCTGACAATCTAGGAGGAGTTGAATGGGGATGGAACAATAGGGGAATGGTTATGCATTTCAATATTTGAAATGTATAAAATATTAAGATTGCCAAAGATGTAGATACACCTTTCCATAATACGATCCTAAAACTTCGATCTAGCAAGCCATTTAAGTCATTGTTTTCAAACAAAGGTTTCAATTTAAAAGATGATGAGATTTCTAAGAATAAGCATAAACAAAATAAAAAATTAATAAGATAACTAAAGAAGTTGATTCAAATTCAAATTGTAGATGAACTGCACATAGATGAGTAAATCATACAGATACGAAAGCAATAATAATAAAAAGTCTCAAAATGAACCAACAGGTTCAATAACAATGTTCTTATATTTAAATTCAATATAAAAACTAATCAATAACGTTCACCTTAACCCCATATTTATACTAAATACTAATTACATATGGATAAACATAAAATTAATTAAATAATTGAAAACATAACTAAAGAACTAGATTAAAATTCAAACTTGTAAATGCTACAGCATCATACTTCTCGGGTTAGAAAAAACTCATCCTCAAGTTTTGAAAAGCTTAATTGTACAGAATCTTCACCGAACCAGCTAGATCGAAGGGAAGATCGGGTCGTCTCGTGCCAACCATTATGATGACAGCTTCAATAAATCAATGAATTTATCTTTATAAATCTCCAAAGCAACATGTGGGATACTAGGTAAAATCAAATTTTGTTTTTTTTTAAATAACAAATCATGTGCATTATCTTCGTGGATGGAAATTTCTTCAAATAATTGATAACCCATATTTTCCCATGAGTTATTGTTATGGTCACCACAATCCTTATCGCTTAGTTTAACATTTTCAAATTCAACATTTATAGTTCATATGTTGGAGTGTTCTTGAATAAATATCATTCAGGGACTGAACACCTTATGGAGGAGTGTGATCATAGTGTGAAACGAGGGACTGCATGAATATTTAGCATAATATGACCTGTTACTATTTAAGTTTATTAGGATGCTAAATTATAGGCTACTTGTCCCAATCGTTGAATTGTCATAGGCTTCAACTAGTTGCCTCGGCCATTGGGGGGAAAGCTAGACATGGTCTGGTTAATGTTAGATTGGAGTGATCGACTAGACTGGTCCTCGCTTTTATTAGGCTAGGTCTCAACTAGTTTGGCACCAAGGCACTTCCTGCTTCCTTATGATATGTTATAACCTTGAATTGTGAATTCAAAGCTATTTACATTATTTTCAATTTATGAATCTGTAGACCGGTCCTACAACATTTCTTCTTCGAAACGAACATCCCTACTCACAAATATTCTTGCACTTCTTGTGTGGTAAAGATGATAGGTTTTACTTCATCGTTCATTTCATTTCCAAGATACAACATTTGGCCACTCCTATTATTAGGCTTTACAAGCTTTGTTGATGGAACCTTCACATGAGTGATATAACCAAATACTCAGATTAACCAGATTCAACTTTCAAATCTTGAGTTCTATCTTACAAATCCTTTGTTGGTGAATGGTTTAAGTGATATACAACATGGCAAACAACCTCTCCCCAACATAACTTATAGTAGATTAATGGTCTATAACATGGATCTAGTAGTCCCAAGAATAGACTAGTACGTCTATTATTTCTACCATATCGTTGTGTTGAAGGGTATACAAGGATGTCAAGTATCTTTTAGTTCCTTCTTCACTACAAAGTTAATTAAATTTGTGGTGACAAATTCCACACCCCTATCCATTCTCAAAGCTTTGATGTTTTTACATCAAGCTAGAATTTGAAATGACAAAAAACATCAATGTTTTAAAAAATGACAAAAGCATCACAAGCTGGATTTGTGGCCGTAAGCATATGCATCCACATATACGTGATGCCCGACATGTGGATTCCATACCCATGCAGTCCCATCCATCTTAGCAAGTAAACATATATGAGGAACAATATATATTTAGTTAAATTGTGTACAACTTGTTTAGGGATCGTCAAACCTTCACTACCGAGGTCTAATTCTTCTCATATAGCCACAAATTATCATTTTCCATGACAACTTTATAGCATACTTTAGTGGAAATATCCAAATCTCATGATGTTAATGCAAAGATTAGGAATTTAGTAAACGTTACTTACTAACCTTTGATCTCATGTTTTGCATTGCAATAGGATTGAGTTTTTACCTTTGATCTCCACCCCATGTACATTTCAAACATGACTAAGACTCTTCTCATTTAGTTCTCTAAAGAATTCTTCTTCACCAGTCATATGGTTTGAAGCCGTGTCATCCGAGTACCAAGTGCCATAATCAAAATTCTTTACTATAAACTCTTTGGAAAAACTCTGCTTATTTAGCATTATAACCTCCTGTGAATATAAGGCCACAAGAAAGGTTGACTCATCTTCTTCAATCAGATTTGCTTCCCATTAAACCTAAAAAAATGACTCATATGTCATACTTATAGCATTGTAAATTTCTACGGTCTCGTGTACTATCACCCTATTCTTTATGTTTAGATTCATAGCAGTTTGAAGGGTGCCTAGGTACCACCACTTCCTTGACCTTTGTACCTTCCTCGACTACGTCTATAATACTACTGATCAGATGAATTGGAACGTGGCCCTTGCTAGTACTATTGCTTTATGTTCATTGACATTTTTCCTTCGTCGGCAATAATTTTCCTATCAACTCAAGGTTGGTCAATTTTATCATTTCTTCATAAACTTTGAGGCGTCTAAGAATGTAACACCCGGCCTCTCACACCAACAATATTGTCTGCTTCACCCACGAGGAGCTCACGGATTTGCTTTTGGTTGCCCGGGTGAAAACTTCCTAGGGAGGTCACCCATCCCTGGATTGCTCCCACCTGAGCACGCTTAACTGTGGAGTTCTCCTCTCATCCATAGCCAATACGCCCAAAACACGTTGTTGATATTAGAGGCCAGACATTCCTTATGAACAGGAATCTCTCCTGTCCACGATCGATGTGGGGTATGTGTAGGGTGTCACAAGCACCCCCTGTTTGGACTCATCATCCTCGATGAGCTCGAGAAGTCACCATCCTTGGAGAGGTATGTCCCACACCCCGAACGGCACAGGAGTGGCTCTGATACCATTCTGTAACACCCGGCCTCTCACACCAACAATATTGTCCGCTTCACCCACGAGGAGCTCACGGATTTGCTTTTGGTTGCCCGGGTGAAAACTTCCTAGGGAGGTCACCCATCCCTGGATTGCTCCCACCTGAGCACGCTTAACTGTGGAGTTCTCCTCTCATCCATAGCCAATACGCCCAAAACACGTTGTTGATATTAGAGGCCAGACATTCCTTATGAACAGGAATCTCTCCTGTCCACAATCGATGTGGGGTATGTGTAGGGTGTCACAAGCACCCCCTGTTTGGACTCATCGTCCTCGATGAGCTCGAGAAGTCACCATCCTTGGTGAGGTATGTCCCACACCCCGAACGGCATAGGAGTAGCTCTGATACCATTCTGTAACACCCGGCCTCTCACACCAACAATATTGTCCGCTTCACCCACGAGGAGCTCACGGATTTGCTTTTGGTTGCCCGGGTGAAAACTTCCCAGGGAGGTCACCCATCCCTGGATTGCTCCCACCTGAGCACGCTTAACTGTGGAGTTCTCCTCTCATCCACAGCCAATACGCCCAAAACGCGTTGTTGATATTAGAGGCTAGACATTCCTTATGAACCAGGAATCTCTCCTGTCCACGGCCGATGTGGGATATGTGTAGGGTGTCACAAAGAAGTTCTTCAAATGCCATGTTTTCTAGATTATAAAATTATCCTATTGCAGCAACCGACACGAAACCATAATGTTTCTCGACTTTAGTCTTCTCATCAAACGTGGTTCTAAACAAATGAAACTTAGATACCATTCCACCACTCTTGCTAGCAAAATTATTGATCTTATCTGCTTCCTTCATGCTTAATAACTCAAAATCATGATTTTGGTTTTGGATTCATGCTTGTTGTACTTTAAGCACTCCAAGTGTGACAACCCTAAAATCTCAGGTTAGATAGTTTAACATTTAAGGTTAGTATATGATACATATTACATTGTTGTATTTACCTTACATGTATATATATTAATTGAATAATAAAATTATGTGTACGATGTGCATGCATGCATTTTTACGTATGCATGTATGTATATATATCTAAAAAATTATGACATATATATATATATATATATATATATATGTGTGTGTGTGTGTGTGTGTAATGAATTAAAAGAACAAAGATTAACCAAACATTATCAAACAATATTTCATCAAGAAAACCTTGAATCTAAACTAAAACTAAACAAATCTTAAACAACTGCACACTAACTAAAACACAACCTTAACCCTTGTATCGGTTTATTAGGACTTTCACTAACCTAGATTAATAACTAAATCACTAGTTAACCTTAGCACTAATGACCAAGTGAGTCATTAACCCACTTAGTCAACACCTAGTTCACTAAGACACTAACCTCTCTTAAACTTAGCCACTTATTCACCTCAAACTACAACTAAGCATGGCTACATCACCACCTCATCACTCTAGCTATAGACCTCATGATGAGGGACACCACCATGAAACCCCTCGGCTGAACCATTACCACCACACCCACAAACCACCACAATCGCCATCATCATCACCATTCGGTCTCTCTCTCTCGGATCATTATCCACAACCGCAAACCACAATATCACCATTTCTCTCTTTTCTCTCGACAACCATATCCGCCAACACCACCATTGCCATCATCCACCACCCTCAGACCCACAATCATTACCCTCCGAGATCACCACCATCTTTACACTATCTCCTGGTTTTTACATCGCCATCACACACCATCATCATCCAAATATCTAACATCCTCATTCATCTAAGTGTTGTAACACCCGAAATTTTGATTAGACGAAGAGAAATAATAAGAAGAAAAGAAAAGAAAGAATTTTGGAGGAAAAGGAAAGGAAAGAGAAAGTAGACGGGGGTTTTGTGTAAAAAGTACAAAGAAAAGAAAATATCTGATATACATAGGGAAGGCTGCCCACTCTTCCCCTCACAACCCCCAAATCTGCGAAAGTTCTAGAGAGAGAAAGAGCAAACTACGGGATTTTGAAAGAAGAACAAGAAGAAGAAGAAGACGAATTCGAGGTACTGGGTTCCACGACGACTGATTTTGAAGAAGTCATACCCAGCAATACAAGGTGAGTTCTAAGACCCCTTCTTTTTCACATTTTTGAACGATTTTTGGGCTGGAACGCATCTACAAAATGTTTTCGGGATTGTGTGCTTAATCTGTGTAAGTATGTGTGAATGTATGTGTATACGGTTAGTTCGGGCTGCAATGCCTACTATACAAAAGGTTTTAGGACGGGTAAAGGATTTCAGCATGCGCTCGTATGTATACTACCGATGATTGTCCTAGACCTTTTCTATGATATGTGTGATGTTTAGCTGTTCTAAGTAAATATTATGATATACTGTGCTAAGGGGGTGTTATGATGATAAAAGGGGGTTATGGAGATAGCACAGGTTAAGTTGCAGGTTGCTATACTCAACCGCATTGTCCAATGTGGACTGCCGAAGCAAATGTGGCTAAGGTGGTCAACCGCATTAACTAATGCGGATGACCATGGTAAATGCGGTTAAGGCATCAGGAAACCGCATCAACAAATGCGGGTGACCAAGAAAAATGCGGTCAATGCATTTTGTTCTGCCGCATTACCAAATACGGATGGGTCAACAAATGCGGTTATGGAAGTACTCAGCCGCATTTGTCTAATGCGGACAAGTCAGTAAGAATGGCCAAGGCATTCCTCAACCGCATTGACCAATGCAGGTAGTATACGGAATATAGTAAAGGCATTTCTTCATCCGCATTGATTAATGCGGGTGGCATGAAATGCGGATGTACTAAAGGATAAAATGCGGATAAGGCATTCCTCATCCGCATCTCATCCGCATTGACTAATGCGGATGATCAGTCAAATGCGGATGAGCAGATTATGAATGCGGATTAAGTTCAGTAAGATCTGATTTATTTGGGTAAATGAGTAACATAGGCATGATGATGTTGATGATGTTGCATGGGTATATTTACTGTATACCATATATGCATGATGCCTTGTATGATGATGAGTGAATGTTATGTGTATGTTCCTTATGATTGTGCATGTTTATCTTTCCGAAACTTTACGAAAATGAATGAATGAAGTATTATGTAACGTAAAGTGAAAGATAATGAAAGAGGAACGTGATGATGAATGCATGTATTAATGAATGAATGAAAGGAAATATGATGATGAATACATGCATTAATGAATGAACGAATTAAGTCTTGCAAGCATTGAATAACGCGATTGGTCTTTCTTTGTGATTGACCATGGTCATGGTACCTCTACCGCTTACCTACTAGTACTGTGGCATACGTTTTGTTGTTCATTTGTTGACTTCGGCCCAGTAGCTATGACTGATCGGGGTATAGCATATGGTATTGGTACAAAAACATTTCAATGTGCAAGCGAAGATGAAACGGGATCCTTGTCATTCGACCACAGTAATCATAGCCGAGTGCTATGAAGTGGGTAAAGCCTAACAGGATCCATACGAGAATTTAAAAGATGATGATGAATAACGAATGATGAAGATAATAATAAATATTATCTGTGTGTATGTATGATGAATGATTACGAGAAAGAATAGTTTTAATGAAAACGAGGTATGTTTATTATAAAACTAGAACTCACTCAGCAACGCTGACTTTTATGTGTTTCTAGTTGATAGGTTGTGTTGCTGGGGATGGCACGAGGCGACTACTCAGCTCGTGGGGGACGGCATTCTCCTTTTGATCATGCTGCAACGTCATGTGTTGTGGGCCCGTAATGCACGCAACACATTATGTTGCATGCAAGTACGAGATTTCTTGAGGATTCCCATAAACGGGATTACTTAAGGAATCTCCTTTATGATGAAAAAACATATTTTTATATTTTATATTTTATACTAGAGGTCGCTGTATATGACCCTATGATTGTTGAGGATTCACATAACGGGGATTACTTATAAAATCCCCGGTTTTATATGCTTCAGCAGCAATCATAGTAAAGCTAGGCAATGTAAGAAAGCTTGTATTTTGTAATCAGGTCAACGATGTAATGCCTTGTAAAAGCTTTTTTGATGAAATGAAAAATGTATTCTTATTAATTCCACTGCGTTATTTTACTTAATTTATGTTGTTTATCTAAAATGCTTTTGAATGTATACCAGAAGTATGTTTTATGTGCGATGATTGACCAACCGTAAGGTGCCCGGGAACAGGGCCTTACAAGTTGGTATTAGAGCAAAAGTTTAAGTAAAATGGGTAAATTTTCAAAATAAACATAAACTTAAACTTAGAATGGGACGGAAAGGAAGAGAATGCCATCTGAGTAGTTGCGGGCCATCAGGTATTTTCTTAATGATTAACTGGTATTATGTGCGCATGTGATGTGATTTATGTGTACTGTTAGAGTTAGATACTAATGTAGTCAAGACAGGTAATACTCGGGGTGCAAAGAGTACAGTAAATGGCTAATCACAACTGGCCACTGTAATTAGGAACTTACTATACTTGACATAAACTAAGCTATTTCCTTGAATGACCGTGTTGGTATTTGAACCTTTCAGTGTGAGGTAGAAAATGGCTGGTGGTAGATTTTCCAAAGCTTCCTGGGGTGGAGGCGGTGGCGGATGTGGTACTGAACCACGAGCCACAAGAGGAAGACCTAGGGTGGAGAAAGTGGTTCATGAAAAACCCGATACTCCTCATCAGGAGGGGGTAGATGAGAGCGCTAACTTGAGAGCCTCGGTAAAAGAGGCAGTGGTTGAGGAAGTACATCAGGTCATGCAGACGATCTTACCGTCTATGGTGACCAAGGTAATTAAGGCTGTCAGAGAGGGTGAAAGAAAAGAGAGGAATAGGTCCTCAGGAAGACAGGAGCAACCAGAGCCGGAAACGGTTCTATCTGATAATGAAGAGGAAGAGGATGAGGAGCCAGTACGAGAGACAACACGGGGTTGTAATTACGGGGCATTCATGAGGTGCAAGCCCCCTACTTTGGACGGTTCTGGCACTGCGGCTGATGCTCACCAATGGGTGAGGGAAATGGAAGCTGTCCTCGATATTAGTGATTGCCAGGAGGACAAGAAGGTGAAGTTTGCTATTCACTCCTTCACGGGGTCGGCCTTATGCTGGTGGGACAACATAGTCCAGGCCGAGGGTAGCAGGGCCATCGAAAGAATGAAATGGGCCGAGTTAAAGAGGATGGTAATCGAGGAGTTCAGTCCTCGTCGGGAAATGGACAAAGTCGAGAGAGAGTTCCTGCAGTTGGAGGCGGGGACGATGACCCACCAACAATACATCACCAAATTCAATGAGATGGCGAGAATGGTGCCGGATCAGGTGACGCCGGTGTCTCGAAAGATCAACCGGTATATTCGGGGGCTGCCAGCTGACATCCGTAGGCATTTGATTACTGCTCGACCGAGCACCTTTAGTTCAGCAGTGGATTTGGTTGGGAGATTATATGATGAACGGACTGTGGTGGTGAAAGCTGAAGTTAGTAAGAAGGGAAGTGGTGAGAGAAACTGGCAGGGGAAGAGGTTTGGTCGAGGTGCTACTTCGACAAGTAACAAGAAACAAGGGTGGATGACCGCCGTGTGGTCATGTCAGGAGCAGGGTTGAGGAAGTGTGGCCAATGTGGTAGAGAGCACTCGGGGGAGTGCAAGTAGGGATCAAACGTCTGTTTCAAATGCGGGAAGGCAGGGCATATGTCAAGGGAATGCCGGTTCAACAAATGTTTTAACTGTGGGGAAAGTGGTCATATGAGCAGAGATTGCAAGAAGCCGAGGGCTGAGGGCTCAGGGGAGGAGAAGACGGGAGGAGAAGCACCGAGGGCAAAGGCTAGGGCGATCACGATGACGCAAGAAGAGGCTAGGACGGACCCTGATGTTGTGTCCGGTACGTTTCTGGTGAACCAAACTTTAGTCTCTGTATTATTTGATTCGGGTGCCAGTAGGAGTTTTATTTCTGCTGCCTTCTGTACTAAGCTGCCTGTTAGTAGTAGACGTATTGATGTGCCCTTTGATGTAGAAACTGCTATAGGTAAGTCTACTAAGATCTCTGAGGTAATAGAGGGTTGTGATGTCGAACTGGAGGGCCATAAATTTCTGGTTAGACTGTTTGTGATGATTTTGGGTGGTTTCGATTTGGTGCTTGGGGTGGATTGGTTGGCGGACTATGAGGCGAACATCGTGTGTCGCAAGAAGATGATTCAATTGACAGCACCCGGCGGTAGTTCAGTGACAGTTTATGGTGATCGGATTACTACGATTCCGAAGGTGATCTCAATGGCTGTGGCGGGAAAATGTATGAGGCGTTGGTGCAACGCCTACTTATGTTATGTGAAAGATGTGGAAACGCCAACACCACAACTATCGGATGTTCCGGTTGTGCGTCATTTTCCAGACGTGTTCCCGGAAGACTTATCGGGATTGCCACGTGACAGAGAGATCGAGTTCCAGATTGACCTAATACCGGGTGCTCAACCCGTCGCCAAGGCACCGTATCGATTGGCTCCGACAGAAATGAATGAGTTGATGGAGCAGTTGCATGAGCTATTGGATAAGGGGTTTATTAGACCGAGTATCTCACCTTGGGGTGCTCCGGTCCTGTTTGTGAAGAAGAAAGATGGTAGTATGAGGATGTGCATCGACTACCGTGAGTTGAACAAGTTGACGGTGAAGAACAGATACCCCTTGCCAAGAATCGATGATTTATTTGATCAACTACAAGGCGCCAGTTGGTTTTCACGAATAGATCTTCGATCGGGCTACCATCAACTGAAGGTGAAGGAACAAGACATCCCTAAAACAGCTTTTAGTACGCGCTATGGTCATTACGAGTTTCTTGTCATGTCTTTTGGTCTGACCAACGCGCCAGCTGCTTTTATGGATTTGATGAACCGAGTGTGTCGGCCGATGCTGGATAAATCAGTGATAGTATTTATTGACGATATCCTGATTTATTCAAGGAGCGAAACGGAGCATGCCGGTCATATTCGAGAAGTATTAGACACGTTGAGAAGGGAGAATTTGTACGCTAAGTTCTCCAAGTGTGCATTTTGGTTGCGTGAAGTTCAGTTCTTGGGTCACGTGGCTAATCCGGAGGGGATTATGGTCGATCCGGCAAAGGTGGAAGCAGTAATGCAATGGAAGTCTCCAAAGACGCCATCCGAGATCCGTAGTTTCTTGGGGTTGGCGGGCTATTAGAGGAGATTCATTCAAGACTTCTCCAAGATTGCTTCTCCATTGACCAAGTTGACCCGGAAGGATGTGAAGTTTGTATGGGGTCAAGCTCAAGAGAAGGCGTTTGAAGAGCTGAAGACAAGGTTGACCCAAGCTCCAGTATTGGCATTACCCGATGGAAGCGATGACTTGGTGGTTTATTCTGATGCTTCCTACTCGGGGTTGGGGTGCGTATTAATGCAAAGGGGAAAGGTGATATCCTATGCATCCCGACAGCTGAAAGTTCACGAGGTTAATTACCCCACCCATGACTTGGGGCTAGCAGCTGTGGTCTTCGCGTTAAAGATTTGGAGGCACTACCTCTACGGAACGAAGTGCACCATTTTCATAGACCACAAGAGCTTGAAGTACTTCTTTGAGCAAAAAGAGCTGAATATGAGGCAAAGGCGATGGTTGGAACTTATAAAGGATTACGGCTGTGAAATCCACTACCATCCGGGCAAAGCCAACGTGGTGGCGGATGCCCTTAGCCGAAAGGAAAGGCCTAACCCGATTCGGGTAAAGGCCTATGAGCTAATTATGACCTCTGATATGATGACCCAGGTTAAGGAGTTCCAAGACGAGGCGTTGAAAGAAGATCGTCTTAACTGCGAAAGGATGAGAGGTCTAGTTACAGAACTGGGTGAGAACACTCTTGGTGTTAAGACCCGGTTTGGGCGAATTTGGATTCCTCGATACGGGGATCTACGTGGAAAGATCATGGATGAGGCCCATAAGTCGCGATACTCCATTCACCCTGATGCTACCAAGATGTATCACGACATGAAGAAAAATTATTGGTGGCCGGGTATGAAGCGTGATGTGGTGGAGTACGTGAGTAAGTGCCTGACTTGTTTACAAGTAAAGGCAGAGCACCAGAAACCTTACGGGAAGATCCAACCGTTGGATATACCCGAGTGGAAGTGGGAGCACATCACCATGGATTTCATCACGAAGCTACCACGTACCCCAAAAGGGTATGATACTATATGGGTGATAGTCGACCGTTTGACAAAAAGCGCCCACTTCTTACCGATCCGCGAGACGTATTCATCTGAAGGATCGGCGGATCTATTCATCAAAGAAATCGTAGCTCGTCATGGCGTGCCGGTGTCCATCGTGTCGGATCGTGACACCCGTTTTACATCGAAATTCTGGAAGAGATTCCATGATGCAATGGGGACGAGACTACATATCAGCACGGCTTACCATCCTCAGACGGACGGTCAGTCCGAGAGGACGATCCAGACACTCGAAGACATGCTTCGGGCGTGCGTGATCGATTTTGGAGGAAGCTGGGATGATCACTTACCGTTAGCAGAATTCTCATACAATAATAGTTATCATGCCAGCATTGGCATGCCACCCTATGAGATGCTATACGGTAGGAGATGCAGGACACCCGTCTGTTGGGGTGATATTGGTCAGAAGGAATTGGGAAGCGTCGAAGTGATCGAGGCTACGACTGAAAAGCTTGAAAATATCAAAGCCTTCATGAAGGCGGCGAAAGATAGGCAAAAGTCGCATGCTGACAAAAGGCGAAGGCCGATAGAGTTCAAGGTTGGTGACCGAGTTATGTTGAAGGTCTCGCCTTGGAAGGGAATCATTCGGTTCCGGAAGCGGGGTAAGTTGAGTCCGCGGTATATAGGCCCTTTCCAAATCATTGCTTGAGTAGGAGAGGTGGCCTATAGGTTGGAATTGCCAGATGAGTTGAGTGGAATTCACCCGACCTTTCACGTATCTCATCTGAGAAAATGTTTGGCCGATGAAGATATGATTGTTCCACTGGAAGATATCGAAGTAGATGAACGACTCAACTATGTAGAGCAACCAGTGGCAATCCTTGACAGAAGAAAAGCGGCTGTGAAATAAAGTGGTCCCCCTTGTGCGTGTACAGTGAAAGCACAGAAAGGGATCTGAGTCTACGTGGGAGACTGAGGAAGAGATGAGACAACACTACCCACGTCTATTCGAGGAATAACATGTTTCGGGGACGAAACCTTTATAAGGGGGGTGGATTTGTAACACCCGAAATTTTGATTAGACGAAGAGAAATAATAAGAAGAAAAGAAAAGAAAGAATTATGGAGGAAAAGGAAAGGAAAGAGAAAGTAGAAGGGGGTTTTGTGTAAAAAGTACAAAGAAAAGAAAATATCTGATATACATAGGGAAGGCTGCCCGCTCTTCCCCTCACAACCCCCAAATCTGCGAAAGTTCTAGAGAGAGAAGAGCAAACTACGGGATTTTGAAAGAAGAACAAGAAGAAGAAGACGAATTCGAGGTACTGGGTTCCACGGTGACTGATTTTGAAGAAGTCATACCCAACAATACAAGGTGAGTTCTAAGACCCCTTCTTTTTCACATTTTTAAACGATTTTGGGGCTGGAACACATCTACAAACTGTTTTCGGGATTGTGTGCTTAATCTGTGTAAGTATGTATGAATGTATGTGTATACGGTTAGTTCGGGCTGCAATGCCTACTATACAAAAGGTTTTAGGACGGGTAAAGGATTTCAGCATGCGCTCGTATGTATACTACCGATGATTGTCCTAGACCTTTTCCATGATATGTGTGATGTTTAGCTGTTCTAAGTAAATATTATGATATACTGTGCTAAGGGGGTGTTATGATGATAAAAGGGGGTTATGGAGATAGCACAGGTTGAGTTGCAGGTTGCTATACTCAACCGCATTGTCCAATGCGGACAGCCGAAGCAAATGTGGCTAAGGTGGTCAACCGCATTAACTAATGCGGATGACCATGGTAAATGCGGTTAAGGCATCAGGCAACCGCATCAACAAATGCGGGTGACCAAGAAAAATGCGGTCGAGGCATTTTGTTCTGCCGCATTACCAAATACGGATGGTTCAACAAATGCGGTTATAGAAGTACTCAGCCGCATTTGTCTAATGCGGACAAGTCAGTAAGAATGGCCAAGGCATTCCTCAAACGCATTGACCAATGCGGGTAGTATACGGAATATAGTAAAGGCATTTCTTCATCCGCATTGATTAATGCGGGTGGCATGAAATGCGGATGTACTAAAGGATAAAATGCGGATAAGGCATTCCTCATCCGCATTGACTAATGCGGATGATCAGTCAAATGCGGATGAGCAGATTATGAATGCGGATTAAGTTCAGTAAGATCTGATTTATTTGGGTAAATGAGTAACATAGGCATGATGATGTTGATGATGTTGCATGGGTATATTTACTGTATACCATATATGCATGATGCATTGTATGATGATGAATGAATGTTATGTGTATGTTCCTTATGATTGTGCATGTTTATCTTTCCGAAACTTTACGAAAATGAATGAATGAAGTATTATGTAACGTAAAATGAAAGATAATGAAAGAAGAACGTGATGATGAATGCATGTATTAATGAATGAATGAAAGGAAATATGATGATGAATACATGCATTAATGAATGAACGAATTAAGTCTTGCAAGCATTGAATAACGCGATTGGTCTTTCTTTGTGATTGACCATGGTCATGGTACCTCTACCGCTTACCTACTAGTACTGTGGCATACGTTTTGTTGTTCATTTGTTGACTTCGGCCCAGTAGCTATGACTGATCGGGGTATAGCATATGGTATTGGTATGAAAACCTTTCAATGTGCAAGCGAAGGTGAAACGGGATCCTTGTCATTCGACCACAATAATCATAGCCGAGTGCTATGAAGTGGGTAAAGCCTGACAAGATCTATACGAGAATTTAAAGGATGATGATGAATAACGAATGATGAAGATAATAATAAATATTATCTCTGTGTATGTATGATGTATGATTACGAGAAAGAATAGTTTTAATGAAAACGAGGTATGTTTATTATAAAACTAGAACTCACTCAGCAACGCTGACTTTTATGTGTTTTCAGTTGGCAGGTAGTGTTGCTGGGGATGGCACGAGTCGACTACTCAGCTCGTGGGGGACGGCATTCTCCTTTTGATCATGCTGCAACGTCATGTGTTGTGCGCCCGTAATGCACGCAAGACATTATGTTGCATGCAAGTGCGAGATTTCTTGAGGATTCCCATAAACGGGATTACTTAAGGAATATCCTTTATGATGAAAAAACATATTTTTATATTTTATATTTTATACTAGAGGTCACTGTATATGACCCTATGATTGTTGAGGATTCACATAACGGGGATTACTTATGAAATCCCCGGTTTCATATGCTTCAGCAGCAATCATAGTAAAGCTAAGCAATGTAAGAAAGCTTGTATTTTGTAATCAGATCAACGATGTAATGCCTTGTAAAAGCTTTTATGATGAAATGAAAAATGTATTCTTATTAATTCCGCTGCATATTTTACTTAATGTATGTTGTTTATCTAAAATGCCTTTGAATGTATACCAGAAGTATGTTTTATGTGCGATGAATGACCAACCGTAAGGCGCCCGGGAATGGGGCCTTACAAGTGTTCACTTTTAAAGATCAAGAACCTTCATCTCAAGCTTAGGACATCAAGAATTCAGAAGTTTATCAACCATCCTTCACCATCTTCTCAATCAAACAAGGTTAGAAAACCTTAATTATGTGATTAAAAGAAGTATGTGTTTAAACAAACACGTACATGATTATCATCAAAGAATACCCATAAACACATGTTATTCATTTTAAAACGCAGTAAGAAATGGGTAAAAGAACTAAGAAAAATATAAAGGTTAAACCAAAAAGGTTAAACAAAAAGGATTTTAAATAAAATGTTTAAAGTCTTAGTGTTCTTGTTAAAATTAGATTAAATACTTAAATGATCATGATTGTGGGAAATAAATTCAGAAATATATTTAGAAATACTAGTATTATCTATCTGTAAATTTAGGTATATTAATGTAAAGTAAATTAATTTATGAGATTTAATTAAGGAATATAAGAAAAGTACTATATGGAAGAACCGAACCTAATAAAAATCTGAAAAAATTATATAATGACCCTTGTATATAATAGAAGTTTTAGAATAAATTTAGTGATTAAATCCTTTATATGACTGAGATTTATATTTTTATATGATCTGCAATAATAAAATCAAAAGAAATACCAAACAGTGAGTTAAATCATGAAAACATTACATAAATCATGATATGCTAGATTTGATAGTATGTGTAAAATTTGTGATTTTTGGAGATATATAACTATGTTTCTTGAATTTTGGGAAAATTGGAAAAATTACAGTATACTATTTGTAATGACTTATAAACCAGGAAATTTATGGAAGGAAATAGAATTCCAACTAATCATTCTATAAAATTTTGATAATTTTACAAAAAGAGTAGATATTTTTTTCCTATTTATGTTAAGTTTGTATTAATTCTAGAAAATTATCTGAATTTAGTTAATAGCTAAAGTTTTTATATGTTTATTGGTATTTTTAGGTGATACTGTTATTAAACTTTTGGAAAATATGAGTTACCGTAGTAACTGTTTTGGAATTTTAACTGAGATGTTAAAAATTTTAAAAAAATATATTTCTGACTTATAATTATTTTATAGGTTTTCGCTGGAATTGAAGTGAGTTCATAGCTCCGTTTTTATATTATGAGTTTTGGGAAAGAAACATATTGTTTTGTGTTGGATGCAAATAAATAAGACTTTTTGAGATAAACTGTCATGTTGCCGTAAGCTACAACCATTTATAATTCGGATGAGAACCGTCTGGTAATATAGATAGCGCTACTTAGTAAAATATTTGTTGCACAACCAGGATGAGTGTTGTGATGCTATATTATGACAACCCTAATAAAAATTAGATAAACAATTTTATGTTACGATTAGGGTCTTATGGAAATTATTTAATAAATTATGATATTATTTCATGAATGTCATGCATATATATTTCGCATACATATATATATATATATATATATATATAGAATTTACGTATGCATGATTGCATACATGCATATATATTAGAAAAAATATTTTACGCGTGCATGCATGTATACATATGAAAGTTTTCGTATACATGTTTGCATGCATGTATAGATTTAAGCATGCATATTTTTCTACTTGTGATATATACTCTACATGTATGTATATATATATACACATAATTTAGACTTATGCTTCTCTATATTACTATATATGTGTATTATAGGCAAACATGGGTGCATGCTTGCTAAAGTTTACGTATGCATGTATGAATATACATTTATAAATGCATCCATATATATACAAATCAAGTTAGATAAAAAAAACAAATCACTTCATAACCAAACCCAACTGAACAACACAAGTGACATTAAAAGAACATTAACATCTAATAAATCAAACCTTAATACACCTAAACCTTTGTGTTTAAGCTTAGCTTAATGACTAAAAAGTCATTAAGCATCTCTCGGCTAAGACACGAACCCACCCTCCCATACCTCTCGGTTACTAGCATGCTCCTTGCTTCCAAACCACCACCTTGCATCCACGGTTCCTTAGTCATCAAAATGCTATCATTACATAACACCAAGCACCACCACAAATTGCCACCTAAATCTACCTAATGACTAAGCAAACCTAAGGGGACACTCACCAAAGCTTGGTGTAGACATCATAATGGCAACCGACCCTTGCATTCTTAAAAACTCTCGAACCATAAACATTCACACACCATAAATCAATTCCAATCTCTTGATCTCTCGGCTCTTACTCAAACCTCAAACACTACCATCACCCGTAACCATATACCCTCACCACTTCACCATCGCACACCATCACCACCTTTGTCCCTCTATCTCGAGCATAACCATCACCACCATCACCCGTGACCAACATCACCCCCGTAACCCAACAACACCACCATCACCTCCCGCAACCCAACACTACCACCATCACCTGTAACCAACACCATCATCATCCATCCACCATTTTGCTTTCTCTACCTCTCTGTTTTACAAGCAAGACAAGCATCCAAAAACTCAAGATACCCTCCTCTTCTCATTTTAAAAGGTTAAAAGTCTTTCTAAATACCAAAAGGTTACATATGTATTATAAACACATATATAAATTAGTTTTGGTACATATACACCAAAACTAATCTCAAAGGTCTTGAAAACTTTAAATTTCATCAAATTACAGTAATAAAATTTGAAATCTTGTGACAAAAAGAATATTTTGGAATTTAATGGGAATTAATCTTGAAATATTAAGAAATATCTAGTAAAAATACTAAATAATTATGATTGTAGGAATAGACATTGGAAAATGTTTAGAAAATATTAACTCATTATTCTGTGAATTTTAGTAAAAATATATTAAGTAAAATAGTTTATACAAATTATTTAAAAATAAAGAAAATACTCAAAAATACAAATAATTCAGGAAAATTCTGGAAAAATCATAGAATGACTATTTAAGAATATAAAAGCTCCAGGAATTATTTGGTATTTTATTTCATTATTATGTTTGAAAAATAAATTTTTAAGTGATTTGTAGTAGAAAAATATAAATAAATACTTAACCAGTACCATAAATAATAAAAAATTCACTGAAGATATGATAAATCAAAATAAAAAAATTGTGTAACTATCATAATTTTTGGAGGTATATAATTATTTTTAGTGAATTTTGGGAATATTGTGTGATTTACAGAAATAAATCTGTTGGGACTTGGACGTCCATAAAATTATGGCAAGATCTAGAATATTTAGATAACATTCTATAAAGTTTTGGTGATTTTTAGATAAACGTATATAATTTTGATAATTTATGGGGAATTTGAATAATTATAACTATTTATGTATAATAGAATAAATGTTGAAAATTTTATGGTAACCTTATTTGACTATTTTACAGTTAATTTTTTAAGAATTAATAAAATCTAAGGTTCTAAAAATTTTAAAGAAATTTATGTCTACTTTTATGAATTATTTTATAGGTTACAATTTGGAGACATGGTGAGACTCATAGCCCTATTTTTGACCTTTTGACATTTTTAAAGTTTTTAGGGGAAAAAGCATACTGGTTATGTTGATGCATTATTTTTGAAAGTATTTTGAGACTTACTATCATTTGTGATACAACAATTAATTCGAATGAGGAACCGTCTGATAATATTAGTAGCGCTACTTAGGAGAATATTTACACCAACAGGATGAGTGTTGTGATGCTATTTTCCTGCACCTAACCGAATGAGGGTTGAGATGTAATATTATCTGATCTTGTGAATTATTTCGTGACAGTATGATTATGTGTGTGAACATGTTTGGTTGTAATTGGTGCATCAATAAAAATATTTTGTCCGAAAATAAACCTATGATCTCAACAACTTTATGTTAACTATTTGAGTATGCTTTTTCAGGTAAAAATGACTAACAATATTGATTTTTCCTTTGGCGTCTACAACGGATGGGGAGAAGTAGCCGGGCGAGTTTGTGTTAGCTTAACGGTTAACATCTATGATGGAAGTGTGGTAGTGGATGCACTTTTCATCGTACTTGAAGGTGTTAGCTAGTTGATATGTTGTAATAAAGATTACGTCAAATTTTGATATAATTGTACGTAAAGATGTAATCTATAATATATATATGAATGAAATATGTACTTCATGTTTTATTATTGCTGTGATTTATTTGCTGAAATCAATTGTGTTCTGAGCAACAAGTCACATCCAAAAATATCGCTTCACGCTTCCGCCGGGATGTGATAGGTTGGTATCAGAGCCATTGGTTTATAGAGAATTAGATATAATAAAAAAATACCTAGACTATAACCATAAGCTCAATTAATGGTGAATATTGGTATACTTATGTGAAATAATTATCATGTGAAATTCTGTGATTCTATGATTTCATGTTTAATAACTATAATAACATGTGACTAACCATTTTGTGAAACATTATAAAGAAGTTCGTGCAATTATGAATTCAGATAGTTGCCACAATGAGACCGATCCTTCCGAATGTCCAGACCATAGCAAATCTAAGGAAATAACACCCGAACCAGCATCCCAACAAGCTATGGAAATCCCTCCAACAGAAGTGGAGAATAAGTCAAAATTTTATGTTTGACGTGCACCGGTACATGTTGGAGGATATACAATTAAGACCCCTACGAAAAAGATACAACGTGGGAACAGGTTTATGACTAAGCAAGCTGAGGACATAGAAATGCAAAATTTTGATTCCTCCGAGAGTAAGGATAAGGTAACTAAAGGACAAGAGTTGGATCAAGCAAGAACATCTCGGCGAACTCTCCGAAAACTTAAGAAAATACAGCTAGGAATCTGGAGAATCCAGAAGGACATCAAGAAACTCAAAACACCCAAGAAGAATATCTTCACAAGGATATGAAAGTGGATTCGCAGGAACTAGAAAACTATAGTTTAACTTATCAGAATAAAAAAAATAAGAACCCAAATGATATATGTACTTTTGTGTTGAAATATTTAGTTAATATACGCTAAATGATTTTGTGTTAGAATATTTAATTATGATACTAATGTTATAATTCACTATAGTGAATCATGCCGCCAAAAAGAAACACCCAGCCTGTCCGAAGAAGAGCTCGAGTGGGACGACCCAGAACCCGACTTGGGGAAGAAACACCCGTTAACACTGACACAAATGAGAATGACAGGATTTCTCAAATAGTAGCCCAACAAATAGAAGCTACCCTACCTACCTTGATAACCCAACTACAACAAAATCTAAATTTTGGAACCACCTCACACCCATCAGAAAGACCTGAAAATATTAATACAGATGGACGACAAGAAGAGGAAATTCTGAATGGAGTCTCAAAGGGATGTTCTTACAAAACCTTTATGTCTTGCAGACCCCAGGAATTCGATGGAAGAGGAGGAGCTGTGCAAGCCTTAAGATGGCTAGATGAAATGGAAGGAGTTTTGGAAATCAGTAACTGTGCTGAAAATTTCAAGACACTGTTGCTTTGCATTCTCTAAAAGGAGAAGCACAATCCTGGTGGAAAATGGAGGTACACACTAGAGGTAGGAATGTCATGAATAAGATAAGTTGGGAGGAATTTAGAAATCTAGTGATAGAAAAATACTGCCCTTATAATGAAATAGAAAAAACTAGAGGCTAAATTCTTAGCACTAGAAATGAAAGGAGCTGCACACCGGGAATATACTGACAGGTATAATGAACTGTCCAGGTTAGTACCACATCTGATAACCCCGGAATCAAAAAAGATAGGGAGGTATATTTGGGGACTAGTACCACAAATAAGAGGGTTAGTGAAATCTGCAAGAACCAAAACCTTCCAAGAAGCAGTAATCCTGTCAGGAAGTCTGACAGATGAGATGATCAGAAATGGATCATTAAGCCATCCACAGGTAGGAGAGAAAAGAAAGTGAAATGAAAACCACTCAGGAAAAAGATCTGGAGAGAACCTTCAAAAGAGAATAACCCGACCTCCACCAAGAAATTTCTTAGGAACAGCCCAAGGAAAGAAGGTGGATAAACAACCACAGTGCAATATTTGCCAACGATATCATACAGGAAACTGTATGACAGTGGTTTGTTATAACTGCAAAAAGAAAGGGCACATCTCTCGAGATTGCAAAAACCCTACTAACCCTAAACCAGTCTGCTTTCAGTGTGGAAGTGAAAATCATTTTCGTAATGAGTGTCCACAACGAAAAGGCAAGGCTCCAGTTAACCAGAACAACCCCCGTGGGAGAGCTTTTGTAATACAAGCTGAAGAAGCTCGTCATGAACCAGAAGTGGTAACGGGTACGTTCCTTATCAATAACCAGTACGCAAAAGTATTATTTGATACGGGAGCAACTCGTAGTTTTGTTTCAAACATATTTAGACCATCACTTAGTTTAATATCTGAGAAATTAAGTGATAACTATGTGATAGAATTTGTAGAAGACTACATAAGGCTCGGCAAAACAACAAAGTGATACGCGAAAGAAGAAGTCAAGCGAAAGCAGATTCCACACGACAAAGAGAACTCGCGCGAAAGCAATACCCGCGCGAAAAGTGTAACTCGTGCGAGAACAGTTGTTTTAGTATAAATATGTAATTTTCGATTTTTGTAGATAAGTTTGTCCAGTTTTAAGATCAATTCAGCTTGTATTTTCTCTGTGTGATTTTGCACAAGATTGTAATCACTATTGATTATAAATTGAAGTTGTTTTGATCATTCTTTGTCTTCTTCCAATCATAATTTCATTCTGCGTTATTGTGATTGAGATCTTGGTTGATCATCTTGGGAATTTGACTGAGCTTTACAATTGGTATCAGAGCAATAGGCTCTAGAACCAAGATTTGAAGACGTTTTTGATTGAATTGGAACATTCTTCATCTTTCTATTCACTTGTTTGATTGAGAATTCAAATTGAGATGTTATGCTGCTGAAATATTGAAGAAAAGTGATCTTTGAACTAAAGTACCTCAAAATGGAACTAATCGGTTAATTTGTGGTGAAAATTGGCAAAATTCAAAATTGGAAAACAAATTATGTGAAAAGTTTCAGGAATTTTCGCGTGCGAAAACTACCTTTTCGCACAGGTAGGTATTCTGCTTTTCACGCGAATTCGCTTGGACGATAAGTGGGTATCTCGCACGATCTGTTGTCTCGCGCGAAAATCATTGTCGCGCGACATTGTGTGTCCCACGAAATCTACTCTCGCACGACAAATCTGATTTCTGATTTTCTGATCAACATGTCTTCTTCAACACCTAATCTGAAACACCTTACTGCTTCTCTTCATCTAGATACTGAAATTGGTACTGGGAACAAGCCACCTAGACTTCTCAGCGAAGATGATTATGCTGATTGGGATTACAGGTTCGAAAATCATGTTATCTATACTGAACCGAAGATATGGAGGTCGACTAAGTATGGTCCTTACATTCCCCTGTACAAGAATGATAAAGGAGACATGGTCCAGAAACCTGAACACTTGTGGGGTGAAGATGACATTAAGAGATTAGAGCTTGATGACAAGGCTTATGCTGCTATTACCATGGCCTTGACTACAGAAATATCTCATAAGTTTAAAGAGTTCAGAGGTGCAAAGGTGTTATGGGATGCATTAGAAACTCAGATCATGGGCAATAAAGACATGAGGGAAAGTAAAAAGGATATGCTGAATCAAGAGTTCAACATGTTTAATCATGTTGTGGGTGAAGCATTGGATGTTCAGATTGCCAGGTTTGTTAAACTGGTAACAAAAATGAAGAGTGCTGGGATTACACTAGAACCAATCATGGTAAACAAAAAGCTGCTGAACTCACTTCCATACAGTTGGAATCACAACTGTACACTGATCAAAAGAACTAAAGACTTGTATACTCTTTCTCTGACTGACTTAATATCCACTATCAAGTCATATGAGATGGATGATAAGCAGAGAGCTGCAAATCATTTAAGTTCTTTGGTTGCTGATGCAACTGCTCTTTATGCCAAAATGGCTAGTAATCCTAATTACTATGTCGGTTATACCCAGATGTGTCAGCAACAGCAAACTAGAAGTCCAGCATCTTCTGATATTCAACCAGTAATTAACCCTCAAATTCAAATTCCAGCTATTTAACATTACTCCCCTATCATCCATCAACAAATCCCTCAAACCCCATCTCCACAAAGTGGTCAACATGCTTATGTTGCTACCACTAATCCTTCAAAGCAGATAGTCCAGATTGCTGAGGAACATCTTGCCCTATTCACTACATTCATGTCAAGCTATGAAGCTTTTATGGCTGGTAGACTCACTGCTCCTAATGTCTTGATTGATGATCTTCAACAAGTCAATCCTGATGATGTTGAGGAAAATGACATCAAGTACCAAATGGCTATGGTGGTATACAGGGCAAAGAACTTTGCTAGACATACTGGGAGAAAGATGTTTGGTGTAAACAACTCTAGCAAAATTGGTTTTGACAAATCCAACCTGAGCTGTTACAACTGTGACAAACCAGGTCATTTTGTAAGAGAATGTACAGAACCCAAGTCTGGTCAAGCTGAAGGCCCAAAAAGAATGGTGACTGTTGAGATTGAATCAAAGAAAGATAAAGCTAGTACTTCTAGTGATAACAAAGCATTGGTTTCCTAAACTAATGCTGAATATGACTGGTCAGATCAAATGGAAGCTCTTGATCTGAAATTGTCTACTGGTTTGATTGCCAAGATTGTTACTGAACCTGAAGAGGAGGAGAATATATTTGTTGAATTTGTTTCTGATGATTTGTTGGAAGGTGTGTTTGTTAAGAAAGAAGAAGAGAAGGAGGAAGTTGAAAAAGAGAAGGAGGAAGTTGAAGAAGAGAAAGAAGAAGTCAAATGTGAAGAGAAAGCTGAGAAGGTAGAACAGGAAGAGAAAGTTGCTGAGAAAAGGATAGAGGTTGAAAAGTACACTGTTGAGCCTCCAGTCAAATGCCATTGTGAAGATTTAAAGACTGTTGAAGTTGCTCCAGTGGAAGAACAGGTGCTGTCATGAAGGCTTTCATGGTAAAGAAGATTGATGAGTCTGAAGGAGAAAACTCAGAATCAAAGGTATATGATGATTTATGCACAAATTCTTGTGTTGAGAAAGTTCAAAGGTATAGAGTTCATAATGAGAACTTGATAATGGAAGTTGAAAAACTTCAATATCAAGCTCGAAAACATAAGTCAAATGAAAAGATTTTTAAAAAAAAACTTGATGGTTTAAATAAAACGGTTTACAACTTACAATTAAATCTTCATGATAAAGAATGTACAAATAATGATTTGACAAATAGAATTAATGAACTCGTCTTAGAAATCAATAGACTCAACAGTGAACTAGCTTCAGCTAAATTGACTGTTTAAAAGTTTGAACTTTCATCAACTATGGTTGAAGGTATTATCAAGTCACAAATGACACAGAAGATAAAAGGAGGAAAGTGTGGTGTTGGATTTTCAAACATCACTCCTCCAATTAATCATGATTATTCATGTTTACCTTTATCTGATGTCATTTCTGATTCTGATATGAGTTATGGGATAGGTTTTTCTCCATCCTCAGACCTAAAACCTTCAGTCAAAGTAAAGTTGACTGTTGATCCTATCACAATAACTAAACCTAAACAATCAACTGAAAATTTTTGTGCAGATAATGTGAAGGTGGATGGTTTGGTTGAAGAGCGGGATAGTGACTGTCAGAGTGAAACCAAAAGTGAAAGTTTGAAAAATAAGAATGTAAATGATTTCAGATCTGATTGTAATCAAACTTCATCAAGAAATGAAAAGATTGTTGATTTGAATGTGCCAAAATTAAATACTAAATGTAATTTGAATGAAAAACAAAGGGCAAATCAGATAGCAAAACTTGAAAAGGACTTTAAAAGTAGATTTGTTTCTAAAGGTGTAATTGAAAATGAAGATCATATTTTTAAAGAAACGAATTTTCGATTCTTTAAAAATAAACTTCATCATAATGCTAACATTGTGAACCAAGATATTTGTAGCCCAGATTTACAAGTGAAAGCTCATTCGTCATCCTTTCTGAAAATTGAAAAACCTAGTCCTTCTCCAGCATCCATTCGCATATCAAAGCCTGGTCCTTCTCCAGCAAATTCTAAGACTGTTCCAATTCCAGCATCATCACTTCCAAAAGTCACAACTGCTAAATCTCATATTACAAATGGTCACAATTCATCAATTTCCTCGAATTTGCAAAAGATGAACAAGCAATTATCAAATGAAGCAAAGATTCGAGAGACTGTGCATAGTGTTAAACCAAAAAGTCAATCCGACTTTGGTTTTTATGATAATTTTTATAATTGTCATCCACAGTTTGTTTTCTACACACAACAAAGAAAATGTTATCAGTGTGGAAACATAAATCATTTAGCAAATAATTGTCCTTTTCGACAAAAATCATTAAGCAAACAACGATTTCATAATTCTATTGCTCAAAATAGAAAAATGTTTTTCACTCATGGAAAATTTGCAAAACAAATGAAATCAAAAGTTGATAATGCTTATAATGTCGAAAAACACAAGAATCTGAAAAATGAATTAAAAGATAAAATCAAATTGCAAAGTGTGAATGAAAAGACTGATGTGCTAAACAAATATAACAATCTCAAATCTTTTTGTCTAACTACAACACAGAATGTGCTCAAGTCGTGTTTGACTTGGGTACCAAAAGTTAAGTAAGTTTGTTACATATGCAGGGACAACCGCAAAAGACTATTGAAAGCCTATGGCATGTAGACAGCGGTTGTTCAAGACACATGACTGGGAATTTATCTTTACTACAAGATGTTCAGTCTTATAATGGTGGAAGAGTGATTTTCACAGGAGACAAAGGAGGACGAATAACTAAGCGTGGTACAGTTATAATGGTGTCCTTAGCTTTGAAAATGTGAACTTTGTTGAGGAATTAAAACATAACCTATTAAGTGTGTCTCAAATTTGTGACAAACAATATTCTACACATTTCACTAACAAAAAATGCTTAATCATAAAACCGGGTTTTGTTATTCCTGAGGAATGGGTTTTGATGAGGACTCCGAGAGACAATGACACATATCTTCATGATATGCATTGTTCAAATTCTTTGGTAACTGCTTCTTGCTTATTATCCAAAGCCTCGGAGAATGATTCCATGTTATGGCATCGTCGGTTAGGACATGTCAATCTTAAAAATATGAACAAACTGGTACGTGGAAATCATGTCATTCGTTTACCCGAAAAAGAATTTCAATTAAATGAACATTTTTTGTCATGTTCAAAGGGTAAACAACATAAACTTCCTCACAAACCAATTGCACACAACTCAATCGAATCAATCTTACAACTCTTACACATGGATCTTTTCGGTCCAGTAAGTGTTTTAAGTTTGGGTCGAAGATCTTACTGTTTGGTTGTTACTGATGACTTTTCTAGATTTACTTGGGTGTTTTTCTTAGCATCTAAGGATGAGACTCCACACCTTTTAATCAAGTTTATTAATTTGGTGGAGAATCAGACGGATAAAAAGGTAAAATGCATCCGAAGTGACAATGGAACAGAGTTTTGCAATCAAACGTTGAACGAGTTTTGTGAATCCAAGGGCATTGCTAGACAATTCAGTGTTGCAGGCACTCCACAACAGAATGGAGTTACAAAACGAAGGAATAGAACATTAATTGAAGCTACTAGAACAATGATATCTGCTGCCAAATTACCTCTGTTCTTTTGGGCTGAAGCAGTTAATACTGCGTGTTATGTTCAGAATCGTGTTTTGATCAATAAAAGATTAAATATGACTCCTTATGAAATATTTTAAAGCCTTTGGTTGTTGTTGTACTTTGTTACATACAACTGAATCAACTTCAAAATTTTCTGAAAAGGCTGATAAATGCTACTTTGTGGG
Source organism: Flaveria linearis (assembly GCA_024085815.1). Lineage (NCBI taxonomy): Eukaryota > Viridiplantae > Streptophyta > Magnoliopsida > Asterales > Asteraceae > Flaveria > Flaveria linearis. The sequence continues at coordinate 26,943,386 of CM044008.1, forward strand.
ATATGCAGCTAATAAGGTTGCATATCGGGTTTACAATAAAAGAACACGACAAATAATTGAGTCATTTAATATTGATTGGCACGAGCTTAACATAACTGATGCAGGTTCAGCTTTGTCATGGGTTTATGATTATGAATCTTTTGTTCATAAATTTTAAAATTTCTAATCCTTCGTCTGCAGATTCTAATTCTCAAGCAATATCTTTGGAGAACAAAATCATTGAGGAAATTCCATCTATTATATCTGATGATTCTGCAATTTCTTCATCATCCAAGGCTATTCCCACAGCTTCTGTGCAAGTATCTGAAAGTTCTGAGTTATCAGACATTCCTTTAGAACAAATTCACAATCAGGAGCTGGAAGAATCATTGAGTTCACCATTGTCTTCATCTTCTTCAGAAACTATGGATACACCAATAGAAGTCATTCAAGTTCCATTTGAAGAATCTCCAGATGTGTCCACTGCTTCTGAAAATCCTATTTCAGATGACACATTTGAAGAAAATATTGTGTATCAGTCTAGAAACTCTGAAGAAGTGAATGCAAATGTTGAACACATCACTAACTTGGACGATGAAATTGTTGCAGATGACATTCCTTAACTGAGAATTCATAAAACTCATCCAACTGAAGCAATCATTGGTCCATTGCATGAAGGAGTCATTACCAGAAGTCGATCAGGAGCAATCAACACATGCCTATATGCTTGCTTTCTATCACAAATAGTGCCCAAGAATGTAGAAATGGCACTCAAAGAAAATAGCTGGATATAAGCAATGCAAGATGAGTTGCTGCAATTTAAGAAGTTAAATGTTTGGCATCTTGTCGAACTTCCAAAGGATAAGCTTCCGATTGGAACAAAATGGATATTCAGAAACAAGACGGATGAAAAGGGTGTTATAGTTCGGAATAAAGCACGTCTTGTAGTGCAGGGATTCTATCAAGTTGAAGGATTGGATTATGAAGAAGTGTATGCTCCAGTTGCAAGACTTGAAGCAATACGCATATTCTTAGCCTTTGCTTCATACATGAATATCAAGGTGTATCAGATGGATGTTAAAACTGCCTTTTTATACGGAGAAATGAAAGAAGAAACCTATGTTTGTCAACCTCCTGGATTTGAAGACCCAGATCATCTTGATTATGTTTACAAGTTGGATAAGGCATTATATGGTTTACATCAAGCACCTCGTGCTTGGTATGCAACTCTGACTGAACATTTGCTTGCAAATGGTTATTCACGAGGAGATATTGATCAAACCTTATTCATTCGTAAATCAAGTGATGACATCATTCTGGTTCAAATCTATGTCGATGATATCATTTTTGGATCTACAAATGATAGTATGTGCACTGAGTTTGAAGAAGTGATGAAAAAGAAATTTGAGATGAGTTCCCTTGGAGAAATTTCATTTTTCTTGGGTATCCAAGTTAATCAATCTGAAACTGGTATTCTCATTCATCAAGAAAAATATGTTCAGACTATTCTTGAGAAGTACAAGTTTCAAGACTCCAAAGTTGCTCCGACTCCTATGTCTTCTCAGCCTACTCTCACTCCAGATCCATTAGGCGAATCCGTTGATCAACATCTGTACAGATCAATGACTGGTTCTCTAATGTATCTCACTGCAAGCAGGCCGGATATCATGTTCCCTGTTTGTCAGTGTGCCCGCTATCAAAGTGACCCAAATGAATCACACATGAAAGCTGTCAAGCGGATTTTCAAGTATCTCAAGGGTCAACCCAAACTTGGTCTTTGGTATCCTCAAAATTCTGATTTCAATTTATTTGTTTATACTGACATTGATTATTGTGGTTGTAATTAAGACAGGAAGTCGACTACAGGAGGATGTCAATTCTTGGGTAACCGACTCATTTCCTGGCAGTGTAAAAAGCAGAACATTGTTTCCACATCCACTGCCGAAGCTGAATATGTGGCTGCATCGAGCTGTTGTTCCCAGCTTGTCTGGATTCAACAACAACTTCTCGATTATGGTCTCAATATTTATGACACACCAACTTGGTGTGATAACACGACAGTTCTGAACATCATTAAAAATCCCATTCAACATTCCAAAACTAAACACATTGACATCCGCATCCATTTTATCCATGACTGTTTTGATTGAAAACTTATTCATTTAAAACAAGTGCCGTCAACCGAAAACATTGCTGATTTATTTACCAAGGCATTTGATCATTCTCGATTTGATTTCCTTGTACAATCATTAGGAATGATTAATTTTAGATAAATTGATTTCTTGAATCTTCACAAAAGGATTTTTCACTTTTGTTAAGAACAAATAAAATTGCAATTGTTTCTTTTTCTTTAAAAAGACAATCACAATTTTAGGGGGAGAAAATTAGAAAACACGTTGTGAAAAATATTATTGGTTTTAGGGGGAGTCAAAATCAAAGGATTGAAAAAAAAGGAAAAGAAATTTTCATACTTAAATGAGAAATGATATTACAAAGTTCTAAAAGAGTTTAAGTACTTTCAAAGGCTTAAATACGAATAGACTTGGATTATGATTGATGTGTCGATAGGCTTTGCTTTCAGAAATGAAAAGATCATAATTGAGTGATTACACTTGAATTAAAGTGATATGATTTAGTGGGGAACATATCAGGATTATGTGACAATGTCAAAAATGTTCTAACACAGACTGAGAGTTATAATCTTGTCATACTCAAGCCTGTATTTGTTTGATTAAGTGATTATCATAACTATATATATATAAAATAGAAAATACAAAAAGACAAAACGAAATAAAAAGACAAAAAGAAAATAGTTGAGCAAAAAGATGCCAAAAGGCCATATAGGATATAAGATGCCAAGAAGCACAACAAATCAAAAGATATGTCTAAAGACATACATACTATATGGTATATATTTTCTTTTTTGAGAATATCTTCTGATCATGGAAGGCAAAATCAAAAGATGGGGCATGTATGTCCGGATGGCTTGTAAGTCCTAAACATCTTGAGAGGGCAGACGTAAGTCCGGATGGCTGTTAGTAAGTCCTTAAACTTGTTAATATTCCGTGATTAAGAGATATTTCTCAGGCTAGTTATGCTTAAATAGTTATATTTTAGGAATAACTAAATGGTATCACTGGTCAACAATGCATGGTTTAAGTCAATTTGGGGTGACTTGAAATCTCGACAGTGTCTTGAAGGATAATAATTATTTTACAGAAGTTCTGATTGTGGGATCCACTAACTTATATTAAATCAATACAAAACATGATATATATCACTCATTATGTTTCTGAGTAAAACCTGAAGTATAAGTTTAAAAAGGACACAATATATTGACAATCAACTTAACCAGTTATTTTAAATAAAAGCCGGACAGAGTCTTAACTTGACAAAGAACTATATGATCTCATTATGAAAATTCTTACAAAACAATTTTGATCAATAAACAAATCTGATCTTGATTCTTTCTTTATTTTCATTATACTGTTATTTTGTTATTTTATGTGTATTGTTTTTCATTTGACTTCTGTTTTGTTTAGGATAAGACAAATAAATAACAGATAAATTTTGAAAATTGAAGATTCATTAAATTAATTGGTCACTTGGTAAATAAAACTTTTTGTTGACATACATAATTGATAATAAATGTTTGTGTAAACACAAAAAATTTTAAAAATCTGAAAACATTGAAAATTCAAAGAGCCAAACACACTCACGCGAATGGAAGTTGTCGCGTGAAAACAGATGTCGCGCGAAAAATAGGGTATGCGAAAGGATTTCTCGCATACAAAATTTGACTTTTAAATATCCCTGGTCAAGGCGACAATTCACTTTTCGCACAAACACCATCCGAAAAAACCTTTCGCTTCACATCCGAAAACTCATTTCGCTTGCATTCAAAACTTCAAAACAGAGATCATTCCACTCTTGTTTAGCATTCTGAAACACCATACTGTTCTTATTTCATCCATAGTGTGATTTAAAGGTGTAACATGATTGTTTTGGTTACTATAGCGATGAAATGCAAAGGGAAACTTAACATCTTTAAAATAAAATCAAATAAATAAACTTAAATGTTGAAATTGAAAGATAAAATAGACATCTTGGACCTAGGCGATAGTGATGGAATGATTTTCATGGATTAACATCATGTTTTGGACAGTTAATTCGAAGGTTGGGTTGCGCGAATCGCACAAGTAAAATGAACAGTTGCGAAAAGGAGATTTCGCGTAAGACAGCTTTTCGCGTGAAACCTATTTTCGCGTGATAAGAGTTGTCGCGTTATTTTTGTTTTCGCATAATGTTTGAATTTCACAAAACATTGACTTTCGCATGAAAGTAATTTTCGCATGAAATGTGGTTTTCGTATAAAATCCTTTTTTCGCATGATAGTTAGTTTTCGCGTGATGTTTGAATTTCGCATGAATTGTGATTATTCTCATAAATTCAGTTCTCGCGCAATAGACCATTAGTTGCTGAAATTTCTAAGTTTGGAACGTTAGTTTTTGCATGAATTTGTTTTATTTTCTAAGTGTGAAAACTCAAATAATGAAACTTTTCTAAGTGTTAACATTTTTCGTATGCATGATTAAGTTATTTCAATCGTTCTAATGTTGTTTGTTTGTGACATTGCAGATGGCTCAAATGATTTTTAATAAAAATCATAACTGCGTAGCCTATTTAGATGATGTTCCTGAGGGAAAGGAACTTTTCACATCTATGATTGAGGGGCTAAAGAACTCACGAATAGTATATGCCATTTCTGCTGATCCAGCTATTTACTCAGAGCTGATTGATTCTTTCTGGAGTACTGCTGCTCTAGAAAAAGATCAAGCTGGAAACCCAATCATAACTGCAACAGTCAAGGAGAAAAGAGTGATTGTCTCACAGACTATTCTAAACAGAGTGTTACTGTTTGATGACCAAGAGAATGCTCCAACTAGACTGGAAGATGACGTTGTTATTGATTGTCTGACTAGGATGGGATACGAATATAGATATCCAAGTCTGGAAAAGAAGTGGTTGCCAGCATACTGGAAGTACTTATTTCATGTGGTAATACACTGTCTGAGTAACTTGAAGGCTGGGATGGACAGTCTAAGTGTTGTGTTTGGATCATTACTGGTTTCCCTGGTAGATGATCTTCCTTTTAGCATTTCTGGAGCAATTTTCCAGGCAATGCAAAAGAATGTTACTATCAACCCGGGGAAGAAATTTATTATGTATACCTGATTTATTCAGTTGGTTATCAACGACACATATCCTGAATTTGCTACACTGAGGTCTCTAAAATATGTTGTACAGACTATCAAGAAGGAGATATTTACTCATCTTACTGGAGCACGTGGAAACAAGTGCTCAGGAGAAAGTTTTGCTAAGATTGGTAAATTTTCTGAGATAGAAGAAAATGTTGGAAATGTGGAAGGAGAAGTAAACACTGATGAGGCTCAGACTGGCACTTCTGCCTCTGATGCCAGAGATAATATTGATGAAGAGATTGAGAAAATGTTTGAGGATGAGAAGATTAATGAAGAAAGTGTGGAAGGCGTGGTGCACTCGGCTTCTAGTTCTGAGACTGAGAGTGATCAGATAGGGAATGTTCCTTATGTTCTTCAAACAAATCAAGCTCCTACTACTCCAACATCCTCAAGAACAAGTGTTGAAGATGGGGATACTGATTATATTCCTGAGGAAAACCCAAGTACTTCTGGTAGGCGTAAAAGAATGGCTAGGAGACAAGATTTCCTGGTTAGAAAAAGGGGAAGAGGTAAGATTCCAAGAAAACGACGTACTCAGGTGATTGTCACAGAAACTGAACAGCCTATTATTTCTGACACTCAAAGATCACCTGAGAAAGAGACGACTGAAGAAGAACATCCAGCTGGCTCAACTGCTGCAGCTACTGAGACTGAACCTGATAATGTTTCTAATCCACCAAATGTTTATGATCCTGGTTTCTCAACTCCACCTAGACAAGAAAATCTAGAGTTTGATGTAGATACTTTTCTAAACACTCCTCCAGATTTCCAAGGAAGAGAAGAATCTACCAGTGCTTCTCACTCTATTACTTTGGAAGAAAGAATCAAGCATCTGAAAAGGAGAGTTATGAAAATATGAAAGTTATATCTGAGCTGAAAAAGGAAAATGAGGAGAAAACAAAGCTCATTACCATGATTCGTCTAGATTCTGCAATCAAGGATACAAGAATAGCAGCTCTGGAACAATAAATGAAGAATGTTTTTTACTATTCATCTGGTTTGGAGAGTCAGCTGAGAGAGTTTATCTCTCAAACCTATTTCCACCAACCACCAGTTATCAGGTCTACTACGGTGGTTGGTGAGACAAGCAGGCGTTCACCAAGTCCATCTCCTGCAAATATTTCTGAAGTGGAAGAACAAGTGACTGAAACTCAAACATCTGAGATACAGCCAAGTGTCAGTGTTGCTGAAGAAGTTCCAATTATTCCTGAAGTACATGTCACTGAAGCTGGTACATCCACTGCTTCTGTTGAACCTGAACATATGATGCCTCTTCCTATTATTAACGAAGAAGAAGATGAAGATCTGATTGATTATGATGATTCTGATGATGATGATGATAATGATGATGATGATGAGAATGATGATAATGATGATGATGATGGTGGAGATGATAGTGGAAATGATGGTGGTAATAATGAAGATAATGCTCATGGTGATGATAACGATGGAGGAGATGTTGGAGGCATATCATCGAATCCGACTGGGGATACTAGCACTGATAATGTCACTGGACCAAGTGTTAGTGATCCAGAAGGATATGATCCACTTGACCCTGATACTGAAAACTTGTATGAAAAGGAACTATACTCATTTCAACAATCAACTTCAACTGAAGCTATAGAAGAAGAGTTTGGGTTATTTGATGATGTTGAAGAGCAAAATGAGTATACTGACATTTTTGGGAACAACTTACAGGACTTATTCAAAGACATAGATCTGGAAGAAGGAGAAATTCCTACTGAGTCTGTAAGTGATCCAACTCCTTCTGGTACAATACAAAAGGACTCTACTGGGCAGATTGCTCTATATACCAGAGGAGGATTGCAGTTCAAAGCACCACCACCACCCAAAGAGACTCATTTCTTATTCGTATCAAAGCCGAAAGACAAGTATGGTGAACTTTCTCATGTTATTAGTTGGACTTATGATGGTGAAAAGAAGATGTATGTAATTAAGAGAAGAAATGGAGAGATTGATTATCTAAAAAGCCCTCAAGATTTTCATACTTTAAGAGCTACTGATCTTTATTCCATGGGAAAAGCTCCATTTTTCAATGAAAGCAACTATGGAGAAGCTGAATTAATGAGATCAAAGATAAGAAGAGAGATGAGAACTAACTTTAAGGACTTCAAAACTGCAAAGTCAAAGGTAATTGATGACTCTTTCAGAATTAATGAAAATACTAAAGCTCCAATGAAAATCAGAGTCTATCAACATCCCAAATACATAAAGACAGTCCCAGTACATGCTCCAGTTCCTCCAAATTCTTTGAAGCAATTTCTATCTTGGAGTTGTGAGAAGGATTCAGGTCAGGCTATGATCAAATGCATTGATAGATCATATAGAATCATCGATCCAGCTGACTTAATGAAGTTTGGCAAAGACGACTTGAACAAGCTGCTATATTGTCCTATCACAGCTGACGAGTCTGTTTACTTTTTGTCTTGCCAATATGTCTGGATGACAGATCGAATCCTTCGAAATAAATGGTATGCTTATTCTGGTTCTTACAAGAAAACCAATGTTGACTTTGACTGATGATGTTTCACCGAGCCTAGGGGGAGATTGTAGAAGACTACATAAGGCTCGGCAAAACAACAAAGTGATACACGAAAGCAGAAGTCAAGCGAAAGCAGATTCCACGCGACAAAGAGAACTCGCGCGAAAGCAATACCCGCGCGAAAAGTGTAACTCGCGCGAGAACAGTTGTTTTAGTATAAATATGTAATTTTCGCTTTTTGTAGATAAGTTTGTCCAGTTTTAAGATCAATTCAGCTTGTATTTTCTCTGTGCGATTTTGCACAAGATTGTAATCACTACTGATTATCAATTGAAGTTGTTTTGATCATTCTTTGTCTCTTCCAATCATAATTTCATTCCGCGTTATTGTGATTGAGATCTTGGTTGATAATCTTGGGATTTGATTGAGTTTTATAGAATTAAAAAAAGGGCGTACCTGGTGCTGCAAAGAGCTCCCGCGTTTTCACAGGGTCCAAAGAGTTTTATAGAATTAGCTGATGGTAAAATAATAGAAGCTGATGAAATCATTCCTAACTACATTTTGAATTTAGATGAATATTGTTTTGATATAAATCTAATTCCTATTAAATTTGGAGGATTTGATGTTGCAGTAGGAATGGATTGGTTGAGTAAGAATCATGCTGAAATCATTTGTGATAAGAAATGATAAAAATTCCTTTGATTAAGGAATACAAAACTCTTTGTATATACGATGATAGACCAAATGATATTGTGAAATTAATTTCCTGTGAAAAAGCACAAAAATTCTTAAATAAGAAATGTTTAGCTTTCTTAGCTCACATAGTTGATGCAAAACTTGATAAGGGAAAATTGGAAAGTGTTCCTATTATAAATGAATACCCTGATGTTTTTCCTGACGAATTACCTGGATTACCACCCCCTCGTCAAGTAGAGTTTAAAATAGAGTTAATACCAGGAACAACCCTTATTGCTAAAGCAGCCTATCGTTTAGCACCAACTGAAATGAAAGAACTCATGACTCAATTACAGGAATTATTAGATAAAGGATTTATTTGTCCTAGTGCATCACCTTGGGGAGCACCAGTTCTGTTTGTCAAAAAGAAAGATGGAACTTTTAGGATGTGTATTGATTATAGAGAACTCAATAATGTTACTATAAAGAATAGGTATCCTCTCCCTAGGATTGATGATTTATTTGACCAATTATAAGGATCTAGTTATTTTTCAAAAATAGATTTGTGATCTGGATACCACCAGTTAAGAGTACAGGATGACGATATTTCTAAAACTGCATTTAGAACTAGGTACGGACATTATGAATTTCTTGTAATGCCATTTGGGTTAACCAATGCCCCAGCAGTGTTTATGGATTTAATGAATAGAGTATGTAAACCTTATTTGGATAAATTTGTTATAGTCTTCATAGATGACATTCTGATCTATTTTAAGAATAAGGAAGACCACAAACAACACCTGAGGTTAACTTTGGAATTACTACAAAAGGAAAAGCTATATGCAGAATTCCTAAAATGTGAATTTTGGAAAAGAGAAGTACAATTCCTAGGGCACATAGTTAACCAGAATGGAATTCAGGTTGATCCAGCAAAGATTGAAGCGGTCAAGAAATGGGAAGTTCCAAAAACCCCAACTAAAGTACGACAATTCTTAGGTTTAGCAGGATATTATAAAAAATTTATAGAAAATTTCTCGAGAATAGCTCAACCATTGATAGAATTGACCCAAAAGGATAGAAAGTATATATGGGAAGAAAAACAAAATGAAGCATTTGAACTCCTTAAAGGTAAGTTATGCAGTGCACCCATATTAGCTTTGCCGGAAGGGACAGATAATTTTATAGTGTATTGTGATGCATCACGGCAAGGTTTTGGATGTGTTCTAATGCAAAAAGACAAAGTAATTGCATATGCATCCAGACAACTTAGGAGTAGTGAAAATAATTATACCACCCATGATCTAGAATAAGGAGCTGTAGTATTTGCACTGAAAATTTGGAGACATTATCTGTATGGGACTAAGTGTATAATATATACGGATCATAAGAGTCTGCAACACATCTTTGATCAGAAGATGTTAAATATGAGGCAGAGAAGGTGGGTAGAATTATTAAGTGATTATGACCGTGAAATCAAGTATCATCCTGGTAAAGCAAATATAGTTGCTGACGCTCTAAGTAGGAAAGAAAGGACTAAACCATTATGAGTACGTGCTATGAGAATGGAACTACGTTCAGACCTATTAAATCAAATTCGGGAAGCTCAACAAGAAGATGTGTTAAAAATAAAAGGACAATTAAAAGACATAAAAGAAGAAGCAGATGGAATTCTGAGGTTTAAAGGAAGAATTTGGGTACCTGACAACAGCATGATTAGAACGATTGTTCTGCAATAAGCTCATAAGTCAAGATATTCTGTGCATCTAGGGAATAATAAAATGTACAAGGATTTGAAAAGCCAATATTGGTGGCCAGGCATGAAAAGATCAGTCGGAGAATTTGTGGAACAATGTGATGTCTGTTCAAGAATAAAGGCTGAATATCAAAAACCTTCGGGATACCTACAGCAACCAGAAATTCCAGAATGGAAATAGGATTAAATTACAATGGACTTCATAACTAAGCTACCAAGAACCAGAAATGGATACGACATAATTTGGGTTATTGTAGATAGATTAACTAAGTCAACTCATATCTTACATATACGAGAAGATTATAAGATTGAGAGATTAGCAAGAATTTACATAAAAGAAATTATGTCCAGACTTGGAATACGTGTATCCATTATATCAGATAGAGATAATAGATTTACTTTCAGGTTCTGGCAAACATTACAAAAAGCCTTAGGAACCCAAGTAAATCTAAGTACAGCTTATCATCCACAGACTGATGGACAGAGTGAAAGAACAATACAAACCCTAGAAGATATGTTAAGAGCTTGTGCTATAGATTTTGGTGGAAATCAGGATAATCACTTACCATTAATAGAATTTTCATACAATAACAGTTATCACTCTAGCATTGGGTTAGCTCTATTTGAAGATTTATACGGAAGAAAGTGTAGATCACCCTTATGCTGGAATGAAATAGGTGATAGACAACTTACAGGTCCTGAATTAATCCAAGAAACCACAGACAAGATAACTGAGATTAAACACAGATTGAAAGCAGCTCGTGATCGACAGAAAAGTTATGCAGACAAATGAAGAAAACCATTGGAATTTCAAATTGGAGACAGGGTCTACCTAAAGATATCTCCCTCGAAAGGAATCTTTCGGTTTGGAAAATCCAGTAAGCTAAACCCTATGTATATTGGTCCATTTAAAATCATTGATAGAATTGGTCCTGTGGCATATAAGTTGGAATTACCTCAAGAATTAAGTGAAGTACATAACACCTTTCATGTGTCAAACCTCAAAAATTTCTAACCAATGAAACCTTAGAGGTACCAATTCAAGAAGTCAAAGTAGATAGAAAACTCCATTTTATGGAAGAACCCGTAGCCATTGTAGGAAAAGAAGTAAAGCAGTTAAGAAGAAATAGAATTCCCATAGTAAAAGTTAGATGGAATGCAAAGAGAGGACCAGAATACACATGGGAAAGAGAAGATGAGATCAAGAAGAAATACCCCCACTTATTCAGAGGTAATGATCAGATAAATTCTTCTAAAATTTAAGAAATCACAAGGAATTTTGGGACGAAATTCTTTTAACAGGGAGAGAATGTGACAACCCTAAAAAAAAGAATAGTTAAACAATTTTATGTTACGATTAAGGTCTTATGGAAATTATTTAATAAATTACGATATTATTTCATGAATGTCATGCATATATATTTCGCATACATATATATATATAGAATTTACGTATGAATGATTGCATGCATGCATATATATTAGAAAAAATTTTTTACACAGCATGCATGTATATATATGAAAGTTTCGTATACATGTTTGCATGCATGTATAGATTTAAGCATGCATATTTTTCTACTTGTGATATATACTCTACATGTATGTATATATATATATATACACATAATTTAGACTTATGATTATCTATATTACTATATATGTGTATTATAGGCAAGCATGGGTGCATGCTTGCTAAAGTTTACGTATGCATGTATGATCTTTTAATACACCTAAACCTTTATGTTTAAGCTTAGCTTAATGACTAAAAAGTCATTAAGCTTCTCTCGGCTAAGACACCAACCCACCCTCCCATACCTCTCGGTTACTAGCATGCTCCTTGCTTCCAAACAGCCACCTTGCATCCATGGTTCCTTAGTCATCAAAATGCTATCATTACATAACACCAAGCACCACCACAAATTGCCACCTAAATCTACCTAATGACTAAGCAAACCTAAGGGGACACTCACCAAAGCTAGGTGTAGACATCATAATGGCAACCGACCCTTGCATTCTTAAAAACTCTCGGACCTTAAACATTCACAAACCATAAACCAATTCCAATCTCTTGATCTCTCGGCTCCTACTCAAACCGCGAACACTACCATCACCCGTAACCATATACCCTCACCACTTCACCATCGCACACCATCACCACCTTTGTCCCTCTATCTCGAGCATAACCATCACCACCATCACCCGTGACCAACATCACCCCCGTAACCCAACAACACCACCATCACCTCCCGCAACCCAACACTACCACCATCACCTCCCGCAACCCAACACTACCACCATCACCCGTAACCAACACCATCATCATCAATCCACCATTTTGCTTTCTCTACCTCTCAGTTTTACAAGCAAGACAAGCATCCAAGAACTCAAGATACCCTCCTCTTCTCATTTTAAAAGGTTAAAAGTCTTTCTAAATACCAAAAGGTTACATATGTGTTATAAACACATATATAAATTAGTTTTGGTACATATACACCAAAACTAATCTCAAAGGTCTTGAAAAACTTTAAATTTCATCAAATAATAAAATTTGAAATCTTGTGACAAAAAGAATATTTTGGAATTTAATGGGAATTAATCTTGAAATATTAAGAAAAATCTAGTAAAAATACTAAATAATTGTGATTGTGGGAATAGACATTGGAAAATGTTTAGAAAATATTAACTCATTATTCTGTGAAGTTTAGTAAAAATATATTAAGTAAAATAGTTTATACAAATTATTTAAAAAGAAAGAAAATACTCAAAAATACAAATAATTCGGGAAAATTCTGGAAAAATCACAGAATGACTCTTTTGGAGTATAAAAGCTCCAGGAATTATTTGGTATTTTATTTCATTATTATGTTTGAAAAATAAATTTTTAAGTGATCTGTAGTAGAAAAATCTAAATAAATATTTATCAATACCATAAATTGTTAAAAATTCACTGAAGCTATGATAAATCAAAATAAACAGATTTTATAACTACCATAATTTTTGGAGATATATACGTATTTTTAGTGAATTTTGGGTATATTGTGAGATTTACAGAAAGAAATCTGTTTAGACTTCAACATCTAGAAAATTATGGGAAGATCTAGACTATTGAAACAACATTCTATAAATATTTGGTGATTTTTGGATAAACATAGATAATTTTGATGATTTATGGGGACTTTGGAATAATTATATCTATTTATGTATAATAGAATAAATGTTTAAAATTTTATGGTAATCTTATTTGACTATTTTACAGTTAATTTTTCAAGAATTAATAAAATCTGAGGTTCTAAAAATTTTAAAGAAATTTATGTCTAATTTTATGAATTATTTTATAGGTTACAATTTGTAGACACGGTTAGACTCATAGCCCCATTTTTGACCTTTTGGTATTTGTAAAGTTTTTGGGGGAAAAAGCATACTGGTTATGTTGATGCATTATTTTTGAAAGTATTTTTGAGACTTACTGTCATTTGTGATACAACCATTAATTCGAATGAGGAACTGTCTGATAATATTAGTAGCGCTACTTAGGAGAATATTTGCACCAACAGGATGAGTGTTGTGATGCTATTTTCCTGCACCTAACCGAATGAGGGTTGAGATGTAATATTATCTGATCTTGTGAATTATTTCGTGACAATATGATTATGTGTGTGAACAGGTTTGGTTGTAATTGGTGCATCAATTAAAATGTTTTGTCTGGAAATAAACCTATGATCTCACCAATTTTATTTTGACTATTTGAGTATGCTTTTTCAGGTAAAAATGACTAACAATATTGATTTTTCCTTTGACGTCTACAACGGATGGGGAGAAGTAGTCGGGCGAGTTTGTGTTAGCTTAACGATTAACATCTATGATGGAAGTGTGGTAGTGGATGCACACTTTCATCGTACTTGAAGGTGTTAGCTAGTTGATATGTTGTAATAAAGATTACGTCAAATTTTGATATAATTATATGTAAAGATGGAATCTGTAATATATATGTGAATGAAATATGTACTTTATGTTTTATTGTTGCTGTGATTTATTTGCTGAAATCATTTGTGTTCTGAGCAACAAGTCACATCCAAAAATATCGCTTCACGCTTCCACCGGTGTAACATCCCGTATTTTTTATTATTTTTATTAGTTAAAAGTTAATTTTTATAAATAATCAAGTTTAATATGTTGATGTTAAATAATTATAATAATAATAATAATAATAATAATAATAATAAATAGTAATAATAATAATAATAATAATAATAATGATAATAATGATAATAATAATAATAATGATATTAATAAAGTTCAAAGGCATTTTTGCAATTTTTGAAACTTTAAATGAAGTTTAAAACATAAAATAATAAAGTTTAAAACCACAGGGACCAAATGTGTAATTATTAAAATTACATAATCGGCCCCCGCCCACCCGCGTATTTCCGGCCAGAAATCCGGCGAGCCTCCGGCGACTCTCCGGCGAGCCAAAACAACCAAAGCTAATCGATTTTAACCCAATTCAACCCTCCCGACACCTTCACATGCAAGATTCGAACATATGACCCATGTCCAATTAAAAATTTGAGTGCGATTTGTTACCTAACCCACTCGCCCCGACTTCGACCGAATTCCAGTTACTAATCGCACTAAAAACACTATAGTAATCAAATTAAATCAACCCACTCGAACTTTATCCACCTATAAATCGAATGCAACATTCAATTCCATCAGATAACACAAAATCAAACCAATTCGATTTCATCTCTGTTTCGAACCTGCAACTTAGTCGAACACAACCGTCTGGCCATTCTAACTTGCAATTAACAGAGGGCTTTCAACCATTTGAATCATTTGAAGCTATCTGCAAAATTAATTCAAGTTTTATCAAAGATTTATCAACATTCGAGTTCAAGTTGAACCGCGACCTGTTCTTAATTGTCTATATCATCAATTCGATTCCAAACAGGTAATTAAACACATAAATACATTCGGTTTATCATGGGGATTAAAAGCCCTAACAGTAATTTGATTATTAACATCGATTTGATCTTCAATTAGGATCAAATAGAATTAGGGTTCATCCGGATTTGGGGGATTTCTGGAACTTGTGCTTTTATAAATTAAGAACTGTGATCTATCGCGGTTGAGGCCCTTGGTTCACTGGTTCGGTGTGTGTGTGTGCAAGTGTGAGGTCCCGGGTTCGACCCCGGGTAACCTCTTTTATTTTTTTTAAAGCTTTTTAACCCTTTTAAAAATATGGAAAAATTTCTAAAAATTATAAAAATAAATTCTATAAATTCTCCTTATTTTAAATATTACAAAATTACTTTCTGTAAATTTCTTTTATTTAAAAACCTTAATAAATTTTTATAAAATATTAATTATAAATATTAAAAATACTTATTTAAGAAAAAAAAAGATTCTAATTTGTGTATAACTATGAAATAATCACAAAAATCATAAAAATTATATAAATTATTATTTACAAATGTCATACACAATTATTTTTATAAAATGGACACTAAATAATAATTTAAATCATTATGTATTAACGGATACAATATATTTTATAATTACACCAAATGTTTAAGAATATTATTCTCATAAAATACATTTTAAATGGTATAGATTACTATTTTATTATTAATCGAAATACCATTTTAATTATCCTTAGCTAATTATAAATTACATATTGAACCACAACATTTTTATATTTAAATTCCAAAATATTTAAATATACATATGAAATCCTTCTAATAGAATCAAAATGTAAATAATTATTTGGTAAACTTAACACTTATTAATAATTGCTTAATAATACATATATAACCCTATCAAAATCTTGTAATATATATACATCTATTTGTGTGCGTGTTGCACGTCAAATCGAACCAACCCGAATCCGACTAAATATATCTATTCATGTGGAATACTTATTAAAGACTTAGTTACAATTAATACATAGGTATTGATCGTGTTTGGACGTGCATTGCATTATTCTGTGAAGTTTGTGATTCATTACATCAATCCAAGGTGAGTTTCGTGGCTCCTTTTATGTTTATACAAGTTTTCAATGTTTTCAATCAATGGGGGAAAAGTATGCTCACCCGTTTTTAATGTTGCACACTGTATATTCTGTTTTCATACTTGGAATCAATGTGATACTGTTTTGCATGCATACATGGTGTTATTCTTGGGAACACTCATACAACCATTAATTCCGGGTTAGGAACCAACGGATAGGTATTGGTAGTACTACTGGGTTGACACCCCCACCCTCGACAGATCGGTTTAACTTGTGAGTTACCGACTACAGCTGCCAGCAATCAGGCCATGGGTGAATATATTCCGTCAGATTTATATGCATAACGTCATTAGGTTTGGTTGTCTTTAAACACATGTTATGTGGTTTGTACTTGCAGTATGATTCCATATCAAATTCTATACAGCATCAAATGTTTTAAATTTAAACCTGTGGAACTCACCAACATTATGTGTTGACATTTTTGAGCATATCTTTTCAGGTGAACATAATCAAAGAGGATAGCTAGTGCAGATGCCTTAGCAGAGACCTCAGGATTTCAATAGATTTGCATATGTAATATTTGTCGTTTGTTTCCATATTTGGAACATTGTGTATTTGGATTTAGAATCAATAAGACTATGATAGTCGTGGGACTGACTAACCACGACACAAGTCACCATTGTGTCGGGGGACGTCGTGACACGAGAAGTTTGCATGTATTATATCTCTGTATTTATACCAAGTGTTATGACGAACCCGTCCGTCGCATCCTCGTGTTTCCGCTATAAGCGAGGGTGTGACAGATTGGTATTAGAGCTTTTGTTATAGAGATTTAGGTGGAAAATTCGACCTAGACTATAACCTAATGCATGCTAGGGACTGTGTGCATTTGATTTTACCTAAATGTTCTTCATGATTTGTGTGACACATAAACACCTGTATTCTAGATTTCCTGGCAAAAGGCCTTCGGGCTAAGGCAAGCGTATTGGTATAAATCTCATTACGAGACCCGTTACGCTACCTGGGGATTTCTGGGATGAGTGATAAACTATGGTCAATAAACAAATCTACAAGGCAAATGGGTCAAGTATATTAAGTCTATGAACTTAATATACAGGTATATTCCTATATACCTAATAATATACAAGTATGTTCCTACATACTTGACTTTATACATATACACGTATTATCTGAACATCCTGAGAAAGACATTAATACTCTTAGTTTTTCTACGTGGGATACTTTGATACTAGAACTTTACACCCGACCCTATCATGGTTATGACTGAAATCCTGAATGTATGACAGATATGCAGTTATCATTAGACATAATGTGCTTATATGCTTACTTGCTATTACATGTTACTATTGGAAAACTATTGGCTCATGGACAGGAGGATATCATATAATTTGTGCTTGTTGAATCTAAATAATACTATGATGTTAACTTAGGGTAAGTGAAGCTAAGGGTGATCATGCAAGGAAAATTACCATTACGGGTGCACACGTAATTGCAATTCACCATGCATGAGAAGTCTGGCTAACCTTACCATGAGGTAACGATCATGAGTATCACAAGTTTCTATTCCATACCCTAGAGTGCTAGGGTCATAATTCTAGTAAGTCCTTGTTGAAGGCAATCAAACATTATAAGTCCTTGTTAAAGGCAATCAAACATTATCAACATTTACTCAAGTCCTGTCCTACTAAGAGCCTTCATGTTAAGTGATGCTAAGGATAAACGGATGTCACGTAACTAGTTTAGGCATCGTTCTAGGTATACCACGGATGTGGTGGGAACGCTGCGGGGAACCCTATATATAAGCATCCTTGGTATACTAAGAATGTGTTTAAACTGGGCTACGTGATGATCCCGATTGACTGAGGCATGGATTGGTTTGGTTGTAAACTATACGTATACGCTTTGTGGATCTTGTTACGTCACATCAAACTATTTACACTTTGGAAATGTTTTCTCTACAGTCATCAATTCCCGTGTGGAATCGATGTATAGGTTTGTTTGTAGCCATTTGTATACTAGTAAAACCGCCTATACATAAGTTGCGGTAGCTCACATCAAACTTATATTACGTTATTCTTTGAAATGATGCTATGGAAAATTAAGATGTTATGTAACTAGTTTAAGTATTATTCAAAGTATATCGTGGATGTGGTGGGAACGCTGCGGGGAACCCTATATATAAACATCACCGGTATACTAAGAATGTGCTTAAACTAGGCTACATAATGATCTTCATGGACCAAAGCATGGATTATTGAAACTTGATGAGTGGAACCATATGTGATTCTTTTTATACTTTGATTCCTATCAAAGCACACACAAATCTTAAATCATAGTCAAGGCATTGTATGTCTAAATCAAATAATTTTCAAAATGAGCTTTGAATCGTTATTCGTGGTTTTCAAAATCTCGTCGAAGTCTGTGCCTCACCACCCAATAAATGCAAGGTTGGAAGAGTGGGATGAGTATCTGCTTATCGGAACACATGTCTTCAACAAAGTTGTGGCTGACTTAATGCTGTGATTAGTCGACGTACTCGCTTTGATTTACGAATCAAATGATTACACTCGGAATATCTCATTGTTATTATGCCAAATCCCTGATTGTCATTTTCATGCTGTATAGCTCATATTACGCCAAATCTCATAAAAATATCTTAATGATATTTCAGTTGTCTTCTATCAGTCCTTCTATTACTTCTTCTGAAAACGAATCGAAGCCTGAAAAGTTTCTCTTAGCATATCTAGTGCAAACATCTTCTAATACAAAATCTAACCCTGAGGAGGTGGTACTTGATGCACCAGACTCGTTTGAAGAGGAAGAACCCATAGACCTTGTTGTGCACACTCTACCTGCTGTCGCCACTGCACCGATTAATCCTGTGGAGCCTAACCCTGCTGCACCTGTAGTTCCCATAGCATCTACAGTTGCAAGGAATGCCCCCAAGGCAAGACCCCAACAAGTGAACAACAGAGGATCCGTGAGATGGACGGCTCGAATTAGAGGGTTCCCGGCAAACCGGATTAAGATCTGGCCGCCCGCCGACGAGACCAACTTAGGGGGCAACTATCCTGACCTACCCCCGAGTCTCTCTAGTTCCTCCAGCAGTGATGACGACCAGGACTGACGTCACATGGGCACTAATGGAGAAATAATGACTGGAAAAAGTCATCTCTAGTTACTTCGTGCTTTATGTTTAGACCCATCTAGACTATGAGTATTTGCTTATTTGGGGTGTTACTTACGCGCTTGAAACCTTGGTATTTATAATGATGAAATGAATATTATTATTTTTGCTTTGTCATTGAGGTACTATCCTGAGAAGTCCATATATTCCCTTCGATTATGAATCGAATGTTCACATCTCATTGTGATATCGAATCATTTCTTGTCTTTGATTTCGTCTTTCTGATTTAAATTATTCAAAATTTGAACACCATCATAACAAATTCTGCTATCTCGAACTTTGATCTTAAGCTTGTAATCATGATTTTTCCTTTGATACACTGATGTAACTTGAAATTTTCCGAATTCCTAATTGATACTAATTTTCCTTTCGTCATTAAGTTAAACTTCATACCGCTTGCACCGTGGGAAACGCAAGAGTTTTCAAGACAACCTATGACTAAGAACACTCGTATCTCCTAAATGATTCTACCTCATCAAAGCAGGGGAGATTCCCTTACTTTGATGAATCTCTATTACGATAAATGGTTTTTCCATTTGTTTGTTTTGTGAAATTTCATCCTCTGGATTAGGGTGACTTCCTTAACTTGAGGATTGACTTCTGACAGGATCTCAGCCTCTCGTGTTGATCAATTAGATTATGTTTGCAGCGGATTTAGCACATTAATTAGCAATTAAAGCAAGAACATAAAAGATATTGCAATTAAAGCATTAACATAGAGAGAGAAGAGTTCTGCGAAACAATAAATGTTCTATTGGTCGCACGTTTCGGCAATTAAAACTGTATGGCTTGCCATCCTTATATAGGCGGCAAGAGCATGGTGGTGATGTCCTTTTCTGACATCACTGAATATTTAAATTACAGTTGTCAAAACATAAAACTACTGAAGATGTCAACAGCTGACATCTTCTTACAAAAGTTCCTAAGTGCTGACAAAAGTAAACTACTGAAATCCTACAACGACTGAAGAACAAACTCTTCAGTCGTTTATAACTACTGATACTATAACAACTGAAGAACATGCTCTTCAGTTGTTGTACAACTACTGAAATGAAATAAACTACTGAAAAGGAAAAACCATCACAACAACTGAAGAAGACTTCTTCAGCTGTTGTGACAAACTCTGAAACTTCAGCACTTGGTCTTCAGACTTTGGTCTTCAAATGTTTCATCAGCTGATGACTTCAGTAGTTGTCATCAGCTGATGTCTTCAGTCGTTGTCTTCAGACTTTGTGCATCAGCAGTTGTTCATCAGTTCTTCAGTTCTTCAGACTTTGATCTTCAGCACTTGTCTTCAGTACTTGAAGTCTTCAGTACTTGTGTTTATCAGTACTTTAGACTTCAGTACTTGTCTTCAGTACTTTGGGATCTTCAGCTGTTGTACTTCAGTTCTTTGAACTTCAGCTGTTGATTCTTCAGACTTTGTCAGAACAGCTGATGGGAGTCTTCAGCTGTTGTTGTGATGTCATGTGGGACTTAGAGGTTTTCCTGATCTTGGCTCATTGGTTCTTTTGGTCCAACAAACTCCCCCTGAACCAATGCAGCCAAAACCTCTAATTATTGGATGTCCCACTTATTGGTGGCATAAAGATTGGTCTATTTCCTCCTAGATCAGATTAGGAGTTGACCCAGATTAGCACTGGCTGGAGAGGTAGTCTCAAGTGTTTGTTTGGCTAAGTATGGATGGGAGCTCTGTCTTGGGGAATTGGACAGAGAGCTGTTACCCCATCCATGAGATCTACCTCCCATGTACAAGTCGGTAGGATTCTCGGGTGTAGGCCTGAAGAAAGATCCATTGTTCTTCTTTGGACAGGTCTTCAGGCACACCATCAAATAATCCCTCCCGACCGTACAGCTCTGAGATGAACTTGACCTGTTTACCATTATTGAGCTCAATTGTTGTGATTTGCCTATAAGCAAACTCATCAGGATGTTTACCCTCCAACAACAGGTTGAGCTCATTTTTCTGGAAATTCCCAAGCTTCTTATAGACCAGACCCTTCCTAATCACCCTATTATCTAGCATTGAAAAGGGTGATTGGCCGGCTCTATAAGCTTTCTCGAATTCCTCTACTATTTCCCAGGGTGGTATTACAAGAGCCACAGAGATCTCTTCATCTACAATTCTCTTTAATTCGCTCTTGTACCTCACAGGCATGTCCTTCTTGACTATCCTGTGAGCCACCCTTGGGTCAGGCCAAGTTCTCACCTTATCCTTTTCATATTGAAAAGTTTGTTTCAAGGTGAATAATCTCAGAGCCTCTTTCTGCATGTTTATTATAGAGGTCGAAGCAGCATAACATTTGTCAATGCTTTTCAGCATTTCCTCATCATGTTTCTTTTGCTGCTCCTCCTCTTCTAACTTAACCCTCACAGTGTCCTGCTGTGAGGTGGGAGTGATGGTTTGTGGTTTAGCTTTGGGTAGAGGTATAACTGCTGAAAGTGGCAGACTATCCTCCTCATCCTCCTCATCTTCTTCTTCTTGCAGCCTCAACACCCTTCTCTTCTTCACCAAGGGTGGATCATTGGCTGCGGGTTTTGATGGTGAAGGGGTTGGTTTTGTGGGTTGTGGTTTGGTTGTTGGTGTGGGAATGTTGGCAGGCACTACTAGCAGCCTGGAGATAAGGGCTGGTTTGGTTAGCTTGACTAGTAGTGTCCTGTTCCCAGCACCGGCTTCAGATAAGGCCTCTGCGACCAGTCCCTTTGTAAAATCACCAGCCGAACAAATCTTGGTGGTTATTGCCAAGAGTTTGTCTCTGGTCCATGCCTTAACATCAAGGACTGGTCTGCCCAGGTACTTCGAAGTGAACCTACTCATAGCCTCAAGTTTTTGTCTTTCCTCTTGGCTATGAGTAGTCCATCGGTACTCAATCTCTCTCCTCTCCATGTTCCTGATCTCTTGATCTAGCAAAGCAGTGTCCTTGTCAAAGCCTTGCCTGAACAGCTGTTCAATGACTTTGTTCATTGAACGGTTATGTTCAGCATCAGCCTCCTTGACAAGGGCTGCTAGATCAGGATCAGCCACCTTCTTTCCCTCTCCCTTATTCTTATCAGTGCTACTGAAATCCTTTTGGATTTCAGCCACTTCTATATGCTCTACCTCCCTCACTTTCCTCTTCCCCTTCTCCCTCACCCTACTCTTATTAGTGACACTGAAATCCTTTTGGATTTCAGTCACTGCTATTGGCTCTACCTCCCTCTCTTTCCTCTTCCCTTTCTCCCTCACCTTCCCAGTTTCCTCAACCAACTCCCTCTCTACCACCACCTCTTTCTCTGCCTCTTTCTCCTCCTCTCCCCTCTTCCTCTTGTCTTGCACTGATGTCTCCCCCTTTTTGGTTGCATTGGTTGGGGTTTGACTATCAGCAAGAGCCTTATGTATGGCAACCTCCACCATGGGTTGTATATATGTGGGAATCCTCTCATCAAGGGTTTGAATAACTATATCTTTAAGGATTGGTGTGATGAGAGGCAGGGATTTCTGGAGGATAGCATCCAGCTGCTCAGGGGGGTTCTGTCCCTGAGAGCTAGTGCCAGAAGCAGGGGCTGGTGGCTGAGTTTGTGGGAGTGGCTCAGTGTCTGTGAGACCTTCGGGTGAAGGTGCCATCTGTGGGGTAGTGGTGGCAGATGGACTTCTATCCTGAGTCATCTGAGCAAGCAGCTCTTTGAGTCTGCTTATCTCATCCTCAAGGATAGTGTTTTGAGCAACTACATCATAGAAGAAGCTCAGGTCATCATCAGCTTGAGCTGAATCACCTGACCTCCTGACATTGTCAGGATGAACATGTCCTGAGTGTGGCTCAATAATGACATGTGCCCCTTGTTCATGGTACTGGGGACTTCTGGCCTCAGGATTGGATCCATCATCGGCCATTGCCTCTGGTGAGGTCTTAGAGATGTTACCAGCTTCACCCTGCTCAGATGTTGATGCAGGGGAAGTGGCAGCCTCACCAGATTGTTCGCTCTCCCTAGCCACACGGGGAGAGTGAACTGATTCTCTGTGCTGTGGGCTCTGATCAGCACTTGTGCCCACCCCCTCTTCGGTTGGAGTCTCCCCAGTGGTAATAGGTTTCTGGGGAGAGGGTGGAGTGCTCAGATCAGTCAGCACTTTGGCTATAACCAATGTTGGGCTTAGTGGGGCGGTCTCCTCTGTATGTGGGCTAGAAGCAGTATGCACATGGGGAGGACTGTGCTCTTCAATGGCAGCCTCCTCAAGTGAGGAAGACCCCAGTAATGTGGTTGCCCCAAAATTGGTTGCATCAGGCTCCTGTTGAGAGGAAGCCTGTGCGGTTGTGGTGGGTGGAGTCGTGGTACCTGCTGGGAGAATCGAACCAGCAGGCACATCCTGCCTTTGTGTGGCAGGGGCATCCTCAGGGGACTCATCTCCCTGAGTAGCCTTTGTGTGCTTCTTTTTGGCTTTTGGCTTGGTGGGGACTTTGGATTTGGAGGTGGAGGCTGTGGGTTCCAGCTGCGTGGGTTTTCGCAGCCGGCCAGCCTGTTTGAGTGTGGGGTCAGTGTTGTGCCTGGAGTATACCTCAGCTTGAACAGCCATGGCAGGGACCCCAGTGCCAACTAGTCCCTCAGCCTGAAGCTGGTATTCGATCATGGCCATTATGAACCATGGATATAAGTTCCAACGGTTAGAAAAAGGTTTTGTGGCCATGTCCTTGAGTTCCAAAAATAAAAGTTCAGAAAAATTTAAAGGTTGTTTCTCAAGGATAGAATACAATACCTGTTGCCACCTTGTGGACATCTGGTCCCACGAAGAGGTCTTGGGAGCCAGACATACATTCACCATGTGAAAAATCAGTCGTTGGGGGTCAGGAAGGTGTTTCTTCAACAAGGTGGAGGCGGAGAGGTTACCCTGATAGTCATGAGATGTGAAGGAGAGATCAAGGGTACCTTTAGGATAGGAAGTTGGGTGAGTGGCATCATCCAGCTCTAGGGTTTGGCGTAGAGCAGCTGGAGTGATAACCACGGGTTTGCCGTTGACGGAGGACCGGAGAGAGACCTCGGCATTCTGCTCTCCGGTTTGGACAGTGACATTGGTCCAAAACTCCGTCAAGGAGTCGGTGTATAGTGTGGGGTTCAAGAGAAAAGCCGTTTTGTATGGTGAGTCATACATAAGGTCGACGGCTTGGTGAAATTTGGGCCATAATGGCGATTTTGTAAGGTGGGCGACACAGTTGTGTCGAGGTTTTAGTTGCATGTTCGCCGTTAATGGTGTATGGGAATTTCAGAGGTTTGTAAGGATTAGGTCAAGTGAGGAGTAAATGCTCTGAAGGTGGGGTATTTATAGGGTAGGGCAAAGGGTGAAAGAAAACTACTGAAGGTTTTGGTGTTAGTGATCAGTTGTTGTAACAGCTGATGACGTGGTTTTAACCTTCAGTGGTTGTAACATCTGAGGACTTGGTGTTAGCCTTCAGTAGTTGAAACTACTGAGACCTTGGTTTTGTCCTTCAGATGTTGTGAACGTCTGAAGAGTTACTGTCAGTCTTCAGTAGTTATAAACTACTGATGACCTAGTATTCTTCTTCAGACGTTGTAACAACTGAAGACTTGGTTTTAGCCTTCAGTAGTTGTGAACTACTGAGATCAGTAGTTGTGAACTACTGAAGACATGGTATTGCTTCAGTTGTTGTAAACAACTGAGGACTTGGTGTTAGCCTTCAGTAGTTGTGAACTACTGATGTCAGTAGTTGTGAACTACTGAAGACATGTTTTTGTCCTTCAGTTGTTTGTGTATGAAACATCAGCTGTCGTTATCAGCTGATGAGAAATTACTCATCAGCTGTTTCCGTCAAATTAGTTGTTTCATACTAGCCTCCACATTTACTCATCAGCTCTTTGGCTAACTTTCAGATGTTTCATTGACCCTTCAGCTCTTGGGAATATGCCTTCAGCTCTTGGGATCAGATGTTCACAAGTGCTGATGAAATTCTTGAGCTGGTGAACAAATTTTGTCTTCAGTATTTGTGTAAGATTACACATCAGTACTTGTGAGCAAAATTTGTTCTTCAGTACTTATTTATTGAAAATCATACATCAGTAGTTGTAATCCACTTCACTACATCAGTTGTTTTTTTTTTCAATAAATAATGTATATCAGTACTTTGAGTCAGTTTAGTCTTCAGTAGTTGTAAAAGAGCTGAAGACTAAATTACTCATCAGTACTTATATTTGACCTTTGCTCTTCAGTAGTTGTGAACTAAGAGTACCAGCATAGGTCAAATTATTCAAGCTGCAGCATACCAAGCCTTAGTACCGAATTTTGGAATGTGGCACTATCTAAAGGCTTAGTAAAAATGTCTGCAAGCTCATCAGCACTAGGCACAAACTTAGGATCAATCAGACCTTTCTCATAGCAATCCCTGATAAAATGATGTCTGATCTCAATATGCTTGGTCCTAGAGTGCTGGACTGGATTCTTAACAATACAAAGAGCTGAAGCACTATCCATTAATAATGGAGTCTTAGTCTCAGTAATGCCATAATCCAGAAGTTGGTTCTGAAGCCAGAGTATTTGAGAGGTACAACTTGCAGCAGCAATATACTCAGCTTCAGCAGTGGATGTAGCAATTGATGTTTGTTTCTTACTCTGCCAAGAAACTAAACAATTGCCTAGGAATTGGCAACCACCAGAAGTGGATTTTCTGGTGACTTTGCATCCTGCATAGTCACTATCAGAGAAAGCAACTAATTTGCATGAATGCCCAGCTGAATACCAAAGTCCTAGTGATTGGGTACCTTGCAGATATCTAAAGATCCTTTTGACTGCAATCAAGTGGGATTCTTTAGGTGCAGCCTGAAATCTAGCACAAGCACATGTTGAAAACATGATGTCTGGTCTAGAAGTTGTAAGGTACATCAAGGACCCAATCATACATCTGTAAAGGGTTTCATCAACCGCTTTACCTTTCTGATCCACATCTAGTTGTGTGATGCTGCTCATAGGAGTAGAACAGGGCTTACAGGATTGTAAATCAAACTTATTCAGCAACTCTTTGGTATACTTGGACTGATGGATGAAGATTCCATCATCCAGTTGTTTGATTTGCAAGCCCAAAAAGTACTGTAATTCTCCCATAGCACTCATTTCAAATCTCAGCTTCATAATCTTTGTAAATTCATCACACAACTTTGGATCAGAGGATGCAAAGATGATATCATCAACATAAATCTGAACAAGGAGCTTATGTTGTCCCACAGTCTTGATGAATAAGGTTTTATCAATGGTGCCTCTAGTGAACTTGTTCTCTAGAAGAAAGGTTGAGAGTGTCTCATACCAGGCTCTAGGTGCTTGCTTCAGCCCATAAAGAGCCTTATCAAGCTTGTACACCCAATCAGGATGTTTATTGTCCTCAAAGCCTGGTGGTTGACACACATAAACCTCTTCTTTGATTTTTCCATATAGGAAGGCACTTTTGACATCCATTTGATAAACCTTGAGACTGTGAAAGGCAGCATAAGCTAAGAACAGTCTAATTGCTTCTAGTCTGGCCACAGGTGCAAAGGTCTCATCATAATCGATTCCTTCCTCCTGTGCAAACCCTTGAACAACCAGTCTGGCCTTGTTCTTGACAATTTGGCCCTTCTCATCTGTTTTGTTCCTGAATACCCACTTGGTGCCTATAGCACACTTACCTTTGGGTAATGGAACAAGCTCCCACACTTGCTGTTTCTTGAATTGAAGTAGCTCAAGCTGCATAGCTTCCACCCATCCATTGTCTCTTAAAGCAATATGATAGTTCTTTGGTTCTTGCTGACTGATGAAGAGAGCATAGAAGCAGAAGTTGGACAATTGATTCCTGGTTGAAACTCCAGCATGAATATCACCAATGATTTGCGAAGTGGGGTGATTCTTGAGCTCTTGATAAACTATGATATCTGTGCAAGTGTTTGTAGACCCATCAGCAGCAACAGATGGTGATGGAGATTCCTGAAACCATGTAGAGGATGGCAGCTCAAATGAAGTAGAGCAAGCAGAAATCTCATCAGCATTTGTAGTGGATGGAGCTGCTGAGGGTACAGGAGCATCAGGTTCAGTGGAATTAGGCAGGTTGTCACTGAACTTGAAGAGGTGAGTACTGACTTCATCATCTTCAGTACCACCAGGTGGAGATCTGTTGACAGGCTCAACAGATGGAGGTTGATAAGGAACATATTGCAGTATGTCCAGATCAAACAGCTCCACAGGGTTTTGTGGAATCTTGTCCTTTGGAGATTCATTGAACTTAACATGCAAAGTTTCTTCAACCCCTTTGGTTCTACAGTTGAAGACTCTGTATGCTTTGCAAGTTGATGAATAACCAACAAAGTACCCTGCATCCACCTTACTAGCAAACTTATGGAGTGGGTTGCTAGTGTTGAGAATGAAACAAGGACACCCAAAGGCTCTAAAGAATGAAATAAGAGGGGCCAAATGATGAAGGACTTCATAGGGAGTCTTCATCAACCTCTTATTTACTAAGGCTCTATTCTGTACATAGCAAGCTGTATTGACAGCTTCAGCCCAAAAGGTCAGTGGCAGCCCTGAGTCAGCCAACATTGACCTTGCTGCTTCAATGAGGGTCCTGTTCTTTCTCTCCACCACTCCATTCTGTTCAGGAGTTCTAGGAATGCTAAACTGCCTTCTAATTCCCTTGGACAGGTAGAAGTCATCAAGTGTGTGGTTTCTAAATTCTGTTCCATTGTCACTCCTCACACACTTGACCTGTAGGGAATACTGCTTTTCTACTTGTAACACAAAGTTCATTATTGTCTTTGCTGCTTCATCCTTGGAGTGCAAGAAGAAAGTCCATACAAACCTGGAGTAATCATCCACAATTACCAGGCAGTATTTCTTCTTTGCCATGCTCATTACTCTGACAGGACCAAAGAGATCCATGTGCAGAAGTTGTAAGCAGGCAGTGGACTTAGGTTCTTCTATTGAAGGGAATGAAACTTTGTGTTGTTTTCCTTTCAAGCAAGCAGTGCAGTCATCTTCACACTTGAACTCCTTCAGAGGCAATCCTCTTACTAAACCATGGCTTATAAGCTGATTCATGTTCTTGAAATTAACATGACCCAGCCTTCTATGCCATAGTGTAGACTCTTGAGGAGATGCCTTGGAGAATAGGCAAGGATGGCCTTTTAGATCCATCTTTTTGGAAAGATCTAAGGCATACACTCTTCCTGTCCTGTTGGCCTTCAGGAGAGTGTGTTCATCCAATGCCTTGTCAATCAAACTCAGAACTTTAGATGACAGAATCCTACAGTTCTGGCTTGTGAAAAGGGCAACATGGCCTTTGTCACACATTTGACTGACACTCAAGAGGTTGTACTTGAGATTCTCCACATGGTTAACATCATCAAACCTTATTTCCCCGTTGGAAACAAAGCCTTTTCCGACGATGTAACCCTTTGCATCATTGCCAAAAGAAACAAATCCCTTCTTTCCTTGAGAGTAGTCATTAAGAAGGGAGCTGCTTCCAGTCATATGCATGGATCCTCCACTGTCTACATACCAGATGCTTCTATGGCATGTTGAAGAACCCTGCAAACACAACCATGTGTTAGTTAGTCTTGGAGACCCAAACCTGCTTGGCTTTGGGTCTGTACTCAGCTACAGGTGTAGCACTAACAGGTGTGTTGTGAGTGACAGCTTGAGGTGAAGAAGATGGTACAGAAGAGGAACCCTTTGGCTTGGACTTCCTTTTCTGTGGTTTCAACACAGGAGCATCTAAGTGGTTGACTCTTCCCACTAGCTGCTGAACCATCATCACCAATTGTGTCTGATTCTGTGATAGGGCTTTCAGCTCTTCAGACATATTGGAGTTTGCTGATGATGAGTTCCTATGTTGTACCATCTTTTTCTGAGCAACCTCAGCTGTTGCCTGAGTAATCCCTACCTTCTTGGATTTAACTTTGGCCCTAGGGATTTCAGGCTTGGATGTTGCCAGTACAAACTTGGTTTCAAACTCATTCTTCATTTTATTGATGCTCTCAGTAATTTGCTCCTTCTGTTTGAGTTTGGAACCCCTTTTGTACCAGCAATCATCAGTAAGATGATTGAACAAGCCACATATCTCACATGGCTTTTTCTTCATCTTATGCTGATCATCAGCTGAAGAGGATTTAACTGCTGAAGACTTGTTCTTCAGCTGTTTGTCATCAGTACTAGCAGTTTTCTTCCTAGTGCCTGCTTTCCTGGTATCCTCTTTAGCTGTCTTCAAACCTTTCCTACTGTTAGTTTTCTTCTCTTTAGTGCTAACAGTATTTGAGGTTTGAACTTCAGATGTTGTCACTTGCTCTCCAGTACCTTCAGTACTTCTAGTGACAACTTCTGAGTTGATCAGCCTTTTGGTCATGTGATAGTCTATCTCTGATGATGCTGATTCAGAGGATAGTAAGTCACATGATGAGAAGGATTGGTTATTGCTCTCCCCATCAGATTCAACTTCTGCTCTTGAAATGAAATCTGTGGGAGGAGCAGTGTGATTATAACCAATACCAAACTTCACATTGGAAGCTGTTTGCTTGCTAAGAAGCATTTCAAAACCCTTGCAAGATTGCACTAATCGATCACACTCAACTTGGGTGGTCGCAAGAGTTTCCTTGAGGTCCTTGTACTTCTCTAGAAGTACATCTTCCCTAGCTTTACTATCTTTGATTTGGCAGTTGAGCTTGTAAATCTCATCATTTTTATCTTTTAGAACAACCTCAAAATCAGCTTTTCTTTTGGAAATAGTGTGCTCAAGCTCAAGATTTTTATCTATTAAAGCTACATTTGCTTCTCTAATAGAAGCAAATGCTGCTATGCATGACTCTGAACAAAGCTTGGCTTTTGCCTCAGTGGATACCTGAGATGAGGCATTGGATGATGACCCTTCAGCAGAATCAAGGGCCATCAGAGCAAGATTTCCAAAAGGTTGATCACCACCATGTTGACCAGCACCTTGGAGTAGTGGTTCCTGACCAGATAGCTCTTCTGGTAGACTACTCCAGTCAACAGCAGTTGGGGTGAAAAAGCTTTGTTGTTGAGGTTGTGTGTGGTGATGAGATTGGGAAGAATGAGGCTCTGGAAGAGCATGAGGTGGTTGAGCCGGGGGTGCTTGAGGTTGACCAGGCTGAGGCATGTAGTAACAGGGGTAAGGATAAGGCATATGACCCTGTGGCACAAAATAAGCAGGTGGTGCTTGTGCTTGAGATGGATGGGGAGAACTGTAGGAAGGCTGCCCTTTGTGCTGTGAGCTATTGCTGGGAAAAGTCACAAAGGGTGCAGATGAGTTAGATCCAGATGATCTACACTCTCTTGCAAAGTGTCCAAGCCTTTGGCACTTGTGACACCTCAACTTGCTCTTGTCAAAACCAACTTTGGTTTTGCCAGAGAGTCCTGGGAATTTCCTACCAGTTCTTTTGTAGAACTTCTGAGAGCGGATATTTATCATTGCCATTTGGTTCAAAATATCCATCTCTTCCAGATCATCATCTGGAATGCCCTTCAAATCCTCCATCAGAAAACACAAGTTGTCACCACCTCCTCCTGAACTACTGACACCAACAAAAGCTTGTTCTGAGTTTGTAGAGAAATCAATATGCTCATCATAAGAACTTTCTGATGAAGCATATTCTGACTCATGACTTATCAAGGCAGCATTACCTTGGACAAAGTCATCAGCAAGTTTGCCAGAAGATGACAACTTCCTCTTTTGCTCTACCTCTCTCTCAAAAGTGAGTAGTTTCCCATGAAGTTGGGTGAGAGATAAAGTGTCAAGGTCAGCACTAGAGCGTAGGACAATGGTATATGTGTCCCATCTCTCAGGCAATGACCTGAGGAACCTGTTGTTCATCTGGCTTTTGGAGTACTCTTGTTTAACCATCTTCAGCTCAGAGATTAAACAAGAGAACCGCTCAAACTGCTGGGTCAGAGTCTCACCCTTTCTATATGAGAAAGTCTCATATTGTTGGGCAAGGATTTCCCTATTGTTTGCTAAGACCGAATCAGTTCCTCCAAATTGTTCCTTTAGAGCAACCCATAGGTCATGAGCAGACTCATGATGCAAGAGCCCTGAATATATCTCGTTTGGAATGGCCATGGCTAAAATTCCATGGGCTCTAGCATCAATTTCAAACAGCTTTAGATCTTCGTCCGAATACTGTTCAGGTTTCTTCGCAACCTGTTCATTAGATTCCGGGACGTTCACCATAGGCTTGTATGGCCCATGCACCACTGACTTCCAACAACCAGCACTGTTGACAGCCAAGTGGTGCAGCATACGTCTTTGCCATATGTTATACTCGTTCCTAACCAGCATCGGAGGCTTGGTTGCGGAACCAGTATTGTGAGGATCATTGGTTGGTGTTGTCATCTCAGGGTTTGGTCAAGAACAAGTTTAAACACGACAATCGTAACTCAAAACCACCAAAAGACCTCAAGATTTTGGCCGGAAACAGCAGAAACTCACTCTCTATGACTAACTCTTGCAAATTGCTAATTCGATCAAACTGAGAGATCAAAAGAGCAGTTTCAAATGATCAATGGTAAGATCGATCAATGATTAACCTGCTCTGATACCATTTGACAGGATCTCAGCCTCTCGTGTTGATCAATTAGATTATGTTTGCAGCGGATTTAGCACATTAATTAGCAATTAAAGCAAGAACATAAAAGATATTGCAATTAAAGCATTAACATAGAGAGAGAAGAGTTCTGCGAAACAATAAATGTTCTATTGGTCGCACGTTTCGGCAATTAAAACTGTATGGCTTGCCATCCTTATATAGGCGGCAAGAGCATGGTGGTGATGTCCTTTTCTGACATCACTGAATATTTAAATTACAGTTGTCAAAACATAAAACTACTGAAGATGTCAACAGCTGACATCTTCTTACAAAAGTTCCTAAGTGCTGACAAAAGTAAACTACTGAAATCCTACAACGACTGAAGAACAAACTCTTCAGTCGTTTATAACTACTGATACTATAACAACTGAAGAACATGCTCTTTAGTTGTTGTACAACTACTGAAATGAAATAAACTACTGAAAAGGAAAAACCATCACAACAACTGAAGAAGACTTCTTCAGCTGTTGTGACAAACTCTGAAACTTCAGCACTTGATCTTCAGACTTTGGTCTTCAAATGTTTCATCAGCTGATGACTTCAGTAGTTGTCATCAGCTGATGTCTTCAGTCGTTGTCTTCAGACTTTGTGCATCAGCAGTTGTTCATCAGTTCTTCAGTTCTTCAGACTTTGATCTTCAGCACTTGTCTTCAGTACTTGAAGTCTTCAGTACTTGTGTTTATCAGTACTTTAGACTTCAGTACTTGTCTTCAGTACTTTGGGATCTTCAGCTGTTGTACTTCAGTTCTTTGAACTTCAGCTGTTGATTCTTCAGACTTTGTCAGAACAGCTGATGGGAGTCTTCAGCTGTTGTTGTGATGTCATGTGGGACTTAGAGGTTTTCCTGATCTTGGCTCATTGGTTCTTTTGGTCCAACAACTTCAATTAATCTCATTGGAATTTACATTTCACAAATGACATGATCTCACCAAAATAGGGTTGAAACCCGTATTTTGGTGACAAATGTCAACCTTCGATTGTTTTCTTGTTATTATCAAGATAAGCATGAATTCCATACCTTGTTGACTATCTCAACTCTTGATCTTCAACTTACCTTGGTTATAATTACGTAACGAGAAGGATGAAGTAACTTGAAGGATGAACCAATGTTGGTGATTCGACCTATCAAGCCAAAGCATGATCTCTGAACCTGAAAGGAGACCCGATCGTATTAAGTTGATTTGGATTCCAAGCTTGGAGCACTTAAAATTCTTAAATGATTTCTCTCCCTTTATCCTCATATTTTGACCTAGCTATATGGAAACATTTATTCCTTATCTATCGATTTTCATTTTGAAGTTATCATCAAAACGTGATTGTGTGATGGTAGTCTTCCTAAACAATTCCTCTGCTGAAGATATTATCAATTTATGAACGTGACTTTTTAGTCATGTAAATGTTCTCAGCTGAACTCATGGTTTGTTGAACTGCGTATGTAAACTTACTTAGATATTGCTACCTTGCAAATCATGTTTACAAATACTTTACCTATTGTTTGCGTCACTTCTAGATTCACTTTTGAATCCTTAACCTTGAAAATCATTAAAATTCTATCTTGGATTTGAACAACAAGACTTTAAAAGAGAAGTTCTGGAGTGAGTTGCCAGCAAAGAGTGGAATTACTTTTAAGACTGAGTTATTTGGAGCCAAAACATTCTTAATATATGTTGAACCTGTGTTCAGCAAAGATAGGGAGAAAAATTTGGTGTTGATTACATGGGCATGAAAATCACTGATCAGGTGAAAAAGAGAGAAAAGATGGCAAAACTAAGGGAAGAAATAGCTGTGCAGAAGGCCAAAAAGACAGAACTTAATAAAACTATTCATATTATAGAGGAAACGATGAGAGCAAAACAAATGCTAGCAACCATGTCACACGAGATAAGATGTCCATTATCAGGGGTCGTTAGCATGGCAGAAATTCTATCAACAGCAAAACCTGATAAAGATCAGAAACAACTTTTGAGTGTCATGTTGTCTTCTGGTGATCTAGTCCTTCAACTTATTAGTGACATCCTCGACTTTTCCAAAGTTGAGTCAGGAGTTATGA
Organism: Flaveria linearis; assembly: GCA_024085815.1. Taxonomy (NCBI): domain Eukaryota; kingdom Viridiplantae; phylum Streptophyta; class Magnoliopsida; order Asterales; family Asteraceae; genus Flaveria; species Flaveria linearis. The sequence continues at coordinate 26,977,425 of CM044008.1, forward strand.
GGTTGGAGGCCATAAAATTTAGGCCAAGAAGAGGTGATGTCCCAGTGGAGGTTATTGGTGATGTTTTACGGATTAGACAAATTCTCACCCACTTGATCAGCAATGCTATCAAGTTTACCCACCAAGGAAAGGTTCAGAGTAATCTTCACATAATAGCAAACCCAATATCTCACAACGTCGAGAAATTAACCTGCATCTATTTCAAATATTCGTATATCGTGGTATGACGTTAAAACATCAATCGTTATTCTGAATGATTGATTCACTTTCTGTTTTAATAATATTCTTAACCATCATTATAAACCCATTCCAAGATCTTCGCATAGCGTATTATTCTTAGACCGATGGTTGGTCAAAGGAGAAATACATATTCACAAGATATGCGTTAAGGTCGTTTCATATGGTGACGTTTGGAATTCTTAAATTCCAACGGATAACCTTTCTTATCATTACTGGTCTTTTAATGATTACTAGACTTCACCTTACCACGAAATTATATTCTGGAAGTTGTGATTATAAGTCTAAACATATGATGGTAACTCGTCATCGTGTTCTAACGTTCCATATGCCAAATCTCAAAGAGAGTCTCGCGATTCTCTGGAAGAGTTCAAATTGGCATACATTATGTCAAGAATCTTGTAAAAGATTCTATACAAAACGAAACAAAGCCAGATACCTATTGTCAAAGTCCGCTGGGAATCTAAACGTGGCCCAGAGTTCACCTGGGAACGTGAGGACCAAGTGAAATCCAAGTACCCATATCTTTTCGTTTCAGTCTCCTCGTGATTAAAATTTCGGGACGAAATTTCCTAAAGCAGGGGAGACTGTAACATCCCGTATTTTTTTATTATTTTTATTAGTTAAAAGTTAATTTTTATAAATAATCAAGTTTAATATGTTGATGTTAAATAATTATAATAATAATAATAATAATAATAATAATAATAATAATAATAATAATAATAATAATAATAATGATAATAATATAATAATAAATGATATTAATAAAGTTCAGGGGCATTTTTGCAATTTTTGAAACTTTAAATGAAGTTTAAAACATAAAATAATAAAGTTTAAAACCACAGGGACCAAATGTGTAATTATTAAAATTACATAATCGGCCCCGCCCACCCGCGTATTTCCGGCCAGAAATCCGACGAGCCTCCGGCGACTCTCCGGCGAGCCAAAACAACCAAAGATAATCGATTTTAACCCAATTCAACCCTCCCGACACCTTCACATGCAAGATTCGAACATATGACCCATGTCCAATTAAAAATTTGAGTGCGATTTGTTACCTAACCCACTCGCCCCGACTTCGACCGAATTCCAGGTACTAATCGCACTAAAAACACTATAGTAATCAAATTAAATCAACCCACTCGAACTTTATCCACCTATAAATCGAATGCAACATTCAATTCCATCAGATAACACAAAATCAAACCAATTCGATTTCATCTCTGTTTCGAACCTGCAACTTAGTCGAACACAACCGTCTGGCCTTTCTAACTCGCAATTAACAGAGGGCTTTCAACCATTTGAATCATTTGAAGCTATCTGCAAAATTAATTCAAGTTTCATCAAAGATTTATCAACATTCGAGTTCAAGTTGAACCGCGACCTGTTCTTAATTGTCTAAATCATCAATTCGATTCCAAACAGGTAATTAAACACATAAATACATTAGGTTTATCATGGGGATTAAAAGCCCTAACAGTAATTTGATTATTAACATCGATTTGATCTTCAATTAGGATCAAATCGAATTAGGGTTCATCCGGATTTGGGGGATTTCTGGAACTTGTGCTTTTATAAATTAAGAACTGTGATCTATCGCGGCTGAGGCCCTTGGTTCACTGGTTCGGTGTGTGTGTGTGCAAGTGTGAGGTCCCGGGTTCGACCCCGGGTAACCTCTTTTATTTTTTTTAAAGCTTTTTAACCCTTTTAAAAATATGGAAAAATTTCTAAAAATTATAAAAATAAATTCTATAAATTCTCCTTATTTTAAATATTACAAAATTACTTTCTGTAAATTTGTTTTATTTAAAAACCTTAATAAATTTTTATAAAATATTATTTATAAATATTAAAAATACTTATTTAAGAAAAAAAAGATTCTAATTTCTGTATAACTATGAAATAATCACAAAAATCATAAAAAATTATATAAATTATTATTTACAAATGTCATACACAATTATTTTTATAAAATGGACACTAAATAATAATTTAAATCATTATGTATTAACGGATACAATATATTTTATAATTACACCAAATGTTTAAGAATATTATTCTCATAAAATACATTTTAAATGGTATAGATTACTATTTTATTATTAATCGAAATACCATTTTTAATTATCCTTAGCTAATTATAAATTACATATTAAACCACAACATTTTTATATTTAAATTCCAAAATATTTAAATATACATATGAAATCCTTCTAATAGAATCAAAATGTAAATAATTATTTGGTAAACTTAACACTTATTAATAATTGCTTAATAATACATATATAACCCTATCAAAATCTTGTAATATATATACATCTATTTGTGTGCGTGTTGCACATCAAATCGAACCAACCCGAATCCGACTAAATATATCTATTCATGTGGAATACTTATTAAAGACTTAGTTACAATTAATACATAGGTATTGATCGTGTTTGGACGTGCATTGCATTATTCTGTGAAGTTTGTGATTCATTACATCAATCCAAGGTGAGTTTTGTGGCCCCTTTTATGTTTATACAAGTTTTCAATGTTTTCAATCAATGGGGGAAAAGTATGCTCACCCGTTTTCAATGCTGTACACTGTATATTCTGTTTTCATACTTGGAATCAATGTGATACTGTTTTGCATGCATACATGGTGTTATTCTTGGGAACACTCATACAACCATTAATTCCGGGTTAGGAACCAACGAATAGGTATTGGTAGTACTACTGGGTTGACACCCCCACCCTCGACAGATTGGTTTAACTTGTGAGTTACCGACTACAGCTGCCAGCAATCAGGCCATGGGTGAATATATTCCGTCAGATTTATATGCATAACGTCATTAGGTTTGGTTGTCTTTAAACACATGTTATGTGGTTTGTGCTTGCAGTATGATTCCATATCAAATTCTATACAGCATCAAATGTTTTAAATTTAAACCTGCGGAACTCACCAACATTATGTGTTGACATTTTTGAGCATATCTTTTCAGGTGAACATAATCAAAGAGGATAGCTAGTGCAGATGCCTTAGCAGAGACCTCAGGATTTCAATAGATTTGCATATGTAATATTTGTCGTTTGTTTCCATATTTGGAACATTGTGTATTTGGATTTAGAATCAATAAGACTATGATAGTCGTGGAACTGACTTACCACGACACAAGTCACCATTGTGTTGGGGGACGTCGTGACACGAGAAGTTTGCATGTATTATATCTCTGTATTTATACCAAGTGTTATGACGATCCCGTCCGTCGCATCTTCGTGTTTCCGCTATAAGCGAGGGTGTGACAACCGGGATGTGACATATATTATCTATTTTTTGTGATTTGTATTTGTGACAGTTATGACTCACCTGACATATAAGTAGGTTTGGTTGTAATCTTATTTATGTTGCATAAATATGTTTTGTTTGGTTATTAAACCTATGTTTCTCACCAATATTATGTTGACAGTTTATGTATGATTTTTCAGGAGAATAGAATGACTAATAGTGTTATGTTCTTGTTTGATGTGTACAATGGTTGGGGCGAAGTTATTTAAAAGACTTGCGTGAAAATAACTGTTAATATATTCGAGCCTAGCATAATGGTGGATGCACACATCCACTACTACTAAAGAAATATGAAGCAGTTAAAGATTTTGTGATTAGGTTATATGTATTAGTCTTTAATTAGAAAAATTTTGTAAACTTTATGTAACTTAAGGACTCGTTATATTATATATGATATTATGTTGTTATGTTTTAATTTCTATTATAACTATTAATTTATAATCAATGTGCTTTGAGCCAAAGAGTCACATCCAAGCATTTCATGCATCCGCCGGGATGTGACAGGTTGGTGTCAGAGCCATTGGTTATAGAGAATTAGGTATTATTAGTAAATACCTAGACTATAACCATAAGCTCACATGTTAAAACATCAAGGTGATATTGTTTTCTTTTTATGATTTTATGTGATCATACTCATGCTTAGATAGGTATGAAACTTGAAATCTGTATAATTCATATATGCAATTTTTATGAATTCTATGTTACTTACATGTATTAAATTTGTAAGAATTTTGCAGTATCAGTTCTGATAAGACTAATAGTTAAAAAAAACTGATCATTTGGATCGTAGAAAAACAACACCTGAGATAGAACCACCAAATCAAATAGAAATACCATAATCTGAAACCAGGATCCAGACTCACCAAAGTTTTATGTACGACGTGGACCAGTCACTATGGGAGGTCACACAATCCAGACTCCTAAAAAGAGAGTATGTCATAACAAGAAACTCCTGACTGATGAAATACAGGAAACAGGAAGTCCAAATCCAGAAAGGTTTCCTCTAAATTTTGAAATAACACAATCTAATGAATCTAAGATAGAAGAAGAAGAAGAAGGTAAAAGCAAAGGTTGGGAGAATGGCAGGTAGAGACAACCAACCAAATACTAAGGAGAGTTAAGAAAATTCAACAAGAAGTACGAATAATCAAAATAGAGGTCAAGAAGGGAAGAAAGAAAGACAACAACATCCTCACAAAATTATGGAAATGGATTTGGGGAAAATAGAAAGCTAGAAAACTTTATATATGTTATAAGAATAAGAGAGTAAAGATATATGCTAAGTTATCTTTAATTATATTAAAACTAATAAAGTATTTTGTTCAAAATTTAGTGAAATATGCCACCAAAAAGGACTACTCACCCAATAAGGAGAACTGCACGCTTTGTAAGACCAAGAACTAGACTAGGAGAAGAAGCTCCGCTAGAAGCTACCACAACCACTGAGAACGAAAGGATTTCCCAAATAGTTAACCAACAACTGGAAGCTGCAATACTCACCTTAATAGCCCAATTGCAACAAAACCTTAATTTTAAAGGTGTACCACCTGAAAATGAGGAACCAGTAAATGCTAACATAGGAGAGCACCCGGAGGAGGAAGTTGCAGACCAACTTAAGAAAGGATGTTCTTATAAAACTTTCATATCATGTAGGACACGGGAGTTTGACGGGAAAGGTGGAGCAGTACAAGCCTTATGTTGGCTAGAAAAGATGGAATCAGTGTTAGAAATTAGCAACTATGCTAATAATCATAAAACCTTGTTTGCTTCACACTCTCTGAAAGGTGAGGTATAATCTTGGTGGAAGATGGAGGTCAAGACAAGATGAAGGCACGTTATGAATGAATTAAGTTAGGATGAATTTAGAAATCTAGTAATTGAAAAATACTGCCCTTATAATGAAATAGAGAAAATAGAAACATAATTTTTAGCATTAAAAATGAAAGATGCAGCACATCAGGAATATACTGATAGATATAATGAACTATCTAGATTAGTGCCACATCTAGTAACTCCAGAAACAAAAAGGATAGACAGATATATTTGGGGTTTAGTACCACAAATAAGGAGAATGGTCAAATCTACAATGCCCAAAACTTTTCAAGATGCAGTGGCTCTAGCAGGAAGTTTGACAGATGAAATGATCAAAACGGTTCTTTAACCAATGCAAGGATGGGAAATAAGACAAAGTGGAATGGCAGGACTTCTTGAGAAAGACCCGGAGGGAATCAGCAGAGAAGAATAACCAGACATCCAGTAAGGAATTTCTTAGGAGCTGCACAAGAAAAGAGACATCAAACGGAAGGTCACCCATGGTGTAACAATTGTAAGAGATACAATCACGGTAAGTGCGTGATTACAATCTGCTATAATTGTAAGAAGAAAGGACACATATCCCGAGACTGTAAGGGACCTGCAAACACTAAACCAGTTTGTTATCAATGTGGAAATGAAAATCATTTCTGCAATGAGTGTCTAGAGTTAAAAAAGAAAGCTTCCACAAACAACCCGTGTGGTAGAGCCTTTGTGTTGCAAGCTGAGGAAGCATGACAAGAACCGGAAGTAGTAACGGGTACGTTTCCTATTAATAACTAACACGCAACTGTGTTATTTGATACGGGAGCGACGCGTAGTTTTGTTTCGCATGCGTTTAAGCATTTACTTAATCTAACCTCAGAAAAACTGAAACGTAAATATATGTTAGAGTTAGCTAATGGAAAAATAATTAAGCCTAGTAGGTTATTCCTAATTACACCATGATTTTAGATGATCATTGTTTTAATATTGATTTGATTCATATTGAATTAGGAGGTTTTGATGTTGTTGTGTGTATGGATTGGTTATGTAAGAATCAAGCTTAAATTATTTGTGAAAAAAGAATGATTAAAATTCTTACAAATAAGAACAATATAATCCTTACCATATATGGTGAACAACCTAGGGGTACTATAAAAATAATTTCATGTAAGTAATCACAAAAATACATGAAAAAGAAATGTTTAGCGTTTCTAGCTCACATAGTAGATACACACTTAGACGTGAAAAACTTAAAAGATGTTCCTATTATTAGAGAATATCCAGAGGTATTTACTGATGAATTATAGGATTGCCACCACCTCGTCAGGTAGAATTCAAAATTGAGTTAATACCAGAAACTACCCTTATAGCCAAATCTCTATATCATTTAGCATCAACACAGATGTAGGAATAATGAGCCAATTTCAGGAATTGTTAGATAAAATATTCATACGTCCTAGTGTATCCCTTTGGGGAGCACCAGTTCTATTTGTTAAGAAGAAAGATGGAACTTTCAGAATGTGCATTGATTATCGAGAACTCAATAAGGTAACCATAAAGAATAGGTATCCTCTCCCTAGGATTGATGATCTTTTTGATCAATTGTAAGGATCTAGTTATTTTTTTAAAATAGACTTAAGATCAAGATATCATCAGTTAAGAGTACAGAGGAATATATACCTAAGACTGCATTCAGAACTCGTTGTGGACATTATGAGTTCCTTGTAATGCCATTTGGATTAATAAATGCTCCTCCAGTGTTCATAGATTTACTGAATAGGGTATGTAAGTCATATTTAGATTAATTTGTCATAATCTTTATAGATGACATTTTAATCTATTCTAAGAGTAAGGAGGAACATGATGAACACCTAAGGTTAACATTGGAACTACTTTGGAAAGAACAATTGTATGCCAAATAGTCAAAATGTGAATTTTTGGAAAGGGAACTACAGTTTCTAGGACATGTGGTTAACCAAAAGGAAATTTAAGTTGACCCAGCAAAGATTAAAGCAGTTAAAAAATGGGAAATTTCAAAGACACCAACTGAGGTGCGATAATTCTTATGTTTGGCAGGATATTATAGGAGATTTATAGAAAATTTCTCAAGAATAGCCTAACCTTTAACAGAATTAACCCAGAAAGATAAGAAGTATGTGTGGGGAGAAAGACAAAACGAGGCATTTGAACTCTTAATTAGTAAATTATGTAGTGCTTCTATCTTAGCACTTCCAAAAGGAACAGACGACTTTGTGATATACTATGATGCATCCCACCAAGGTTTTGGGTATGTTTTAATGTAACAAGATAAGGTAATTGCATATGCGTCTAGACGGCTCTGAGGTAGTGAAAAGAATTGCACTACACATGATTTAGAATTAGGAACAGTAGTATTTGCATTAAGGATTTAGAGACATTACTTATATGGAACTAAGTGTATAATTTATAAGGATCATAAAAGTTTACAACATATATTTGATCAGAAGATGTTAAATATGAGACAGAGGAGATGGGTAGAATTATTAAGTGACTATGATTGTGAAATTAAATATCACCCAGGAAAAGCAAACGTAGTGACTGACACTTTAAGTAGAAAGGAAAGAACTAAGCCATTACGGGTTTGTGCTATGAGGGTGGAGATACATTCAGATTTACTAAATCAAATTCAGGAAGCCCCATAGAAAGATGACCTGAAAGAGGTAATGGGGGAAAGAAAGCAATTGGAAGCAAGGACGGATAGAATCTTGAGATTCAAAGAAAGAATTTGGATCCCTAACAATAACATGTTAAGGGAAATCATCTTAAAGGAAGCATATAAATCAAGATATTCTATACATCTAGGAAATAATAAAATGTACAAGGATTTGAAAAGACAATATTGGTGGCTAGGTACGAAGAGATCTGTTGCTGAGTTTGTGGAAAGATGTGATATTTGTTCTAGAGTTAAAACTGAATATCAGAAACCTTCAGGATGTTTACAATAACCAGAAATCCCAGAGTGGAAATGGGACCAGATCACTATGGATTTCGTAACCAAGTTGCCTAGAACTTCAAGTGGATATGACACAATATGGGTTGTAGTGGATAGACTAACTAAGTCAGCTCATTTCTTACCTATAAGAGAAGATTATAAGATAGAAAAGCTAGCAAGAGTTTATATGAAAGAAATTATGTATAGACATGGAATACCTATATTAATTATATCAGACAGAGATAGTAGGTTTACTTTAAGATTCTGGCAAACATTGCAAAAAGCCTTAGGAACACAGATAAATATAAGTACAACTTATCATCCCCAAACAGACGGACAAAATGAAAGAACAATACAAATACTGGAAGATATGTTACGAGCTTGTGCAATAGATTTTGGTGGTAACTGGGATTCACACTTACCATTAATTGAATTTCCATACAATAACAGTTATCACTCAAATATTAGAGTAGCCCCATTTGAAGCCCTATACGGAAGGAAGTGTAGATCACCTCTATGTTGGAATGAGATAGGAGATAGACAACTCACAGTTCTAGAACTTATATAGAAAATAACTGATAAGATTTGTGAAATTAAGAAGAGATTAAAAGCAGCACGTGATAGACAAAAGAGTTATGCTGATAAGAGAAGGAAACCTTTAGAATTTCAGGTAGTATATAAGGTATATCTAAAGGTATCACCATCTAAGGGAATTATCTGATTTGGGAAGAGAAATAAGTTAAACCCTAGATATGTTGGTCCTTTTGAGATAATAGATAGAATTGGTTATGTAGCATACAAGTTAGATTTACCTCAGGAACTAAGTGAGATACACAACACATTTCATGTATCTAATTTAAAAAAGTGTCTAATAGATGAAACATTAAGAGTTCTAATACAAGAAATCAAAATAGATAAGAAACTTTACTTTGTAGAAGAACCAGTAGGCATTATAGACAGAGAAGTAAAAAGTTTGAAGAGAAGTAAGATCCCGATAGTGAAAGTAAAATGGAATTCAAAAAGAGGACCGAATTCATATGGGAATGTGAAGATGAAATCAAGAAAAAATGTTCTCACCTATTTTAAGATTAAACTTAATAACAAGGACAGTTATCCTCTACCAACAGAGATTGATTCTCATGGAATTTCGGGATGAAATTCTTTTTAAGAGGGGGGGGGGGGGGAAATGTGACAACCCTAAAATCTCAGGTTAGATAGTTTAACATTTAAGGTTATTATATGATACATATTACATTGTTGTATTTACCTTACATGTATATATATTAATTGAATAAGAAAATTATGTGTATGATGTGCATGCATGCATTTTTACGTATGCATGTATGTATATATATATCTAAAAATTATGACACACATATATATGTGTAATGAACTAAAAGAATAAAGATTAATGAAATATTATCAAACAAAATTTCATCAAGAAACCCTTGAATCAAAACTAAAACCAAACAAATCTTAAACACCTACACACTAACTAAAACACAACCTTAACCCTTTGTATCAGTTCATTAGGACTTTCACTAACCTAGATTAACAACTAAATCACTAGTTAACCTTAGCATTAATGACCAAGTGCGTCATTAACCCACTTAGTCAACACCTAGCTCACTAAGACACTAACCTCTCTTAAACTTTCCCACCTATTCACCTCAAACTACAACTAAGCGTGGCTACATCACCACCTTACCACTCTAGATACTGACCTCATGATGAGGGACACCACCATGAAACCCCTCGGCCGAACCATTACCACCACACCCAAAAACCACCACAATCTCCATCATCATCACCACTCGGTCTCTCTCTCTCTCGGATCATTGTCCACAACCGCAAACCACAACATCACCATTTCTCTCTTGTCTCTCGGCTACCATATCCTCCAACACCACCATTGCCATCCTCCACAACCGTAACACCCACAACTATCACCCTCCGAGATCACCACCATATTTACACTATCTCCTAATTTTTACATCGCCATCACACACCATCATCATCCAAACATCTAACATCCTTATTCATCTAAGTGTTCACTTTTAAATATTAAGAACCTTCATCTCAAGCTTAGGACATCAAGAATTCAGAAGTTTATCAACCATCCTTCCCTATCTTTTCAATCAAACAAGCTTACAAAACCTTAATTATGTGATTAAAAGAAGTATGTGTTTAAACAAACACATACATGATTATCATCAAAGAATACCCATAAACACATGTTATTCATTTTTAAACTCAGTAAGAAATGGGTAAAGGAACTAAGAAAAATATAAAGGTTTAAACCAAAAAGGTTAAACAAAAAGAATTTTAAATAAAATGTTTAAAGTCTTAGTGTTCTTGTTAAAATTGGACTAAATACTTAATGATCATGATTGCGGGAATAAATTCTGAAATATGTTTAGAAATACTAGTATTACCTATCTGTAAATTTTGGTATATTAAAGTTAAGTAAATTAATTTATGAGATTTAATTAAGGAAATATAAGAAAAATACTATATGGAAGAACCGAACCTATTAAAAACCTGGAAAAATTATATAATGACCCTTATATCTAATAGAAGTTTTAGAATAAATTTAGTGATTAAAATCCTTTATATGACTGAGATTTATATTTTTATATAATCTGTAATAATAAAATCGAAAGAAATACCAAACAGTGAGTTAAATCATGAAAACATTATATAAATCATGATATTATAGATTTGATAGCATGTGTAATATTCGTGATTTTTGGAGATATATAACTATTTTCTTGAATTTTGGAAATTTGGAAAAATTACAGTAAACTATTTGTTATGAATTATAAACCAGGAAATTTATGGATTGAAATAAAATTCCAAGTAATCATTCTAGAAAATTTTAAGAATTTTACAAAAATAGAAGCTATTTTTTCCTATTTATGTTAAGTTTGTATTAATTTTAGAAAATTATCCGAATTTAGTTAATAGCTAAAATTTTTATATGTTTATTTGTATTTTTAGGTGATATTTTTATTAAACTTTTGGAAAATATGAGTTACCGTAGTTATTGTTTTGGAATTTTAACTGAGGCGTTGAAAATTTTAAAGAAATATATTTCTGACTTATAATTATTTTATAGGTTTTCGCCAGAATTGAAGTGAGTTCATAGCCCCGTTTTTATATTATGAGTTTTGGGGGAAAAACATATTGTTTTGTGTTTGTTGCAAATAAATAAGACTTTTTGAGATAAGCTGTCATGTTGCCGTAAACTACAATCATTAATTCGGATGAGGAACCGTCTGGTAATATAGGTAGCACTATTTAGGAAATTATCTGCACCAAAAAAATGAGTGTTGTAATGCCATATTGTCTAATTTTTTTGTGATTTGTATTTATGACAGTTATGAATCACCTAACATATAAGTAGGTTTGGTTATAATCTTATTTATATTGCATCAATATGTTTTGCTTGGTTATTAAACCTATGTTTCTCATCAACATTATGTTGATAGTTTTAAGTATGCTTTTTCAGGATAATAGAATGACTAACAGTCTTATGTTCTCGTTTAATATGTACAACGATTGGGGCGAAGTTATTGGGAAGACTTGCGTGAAAATAACTGTTAATATACTTGAGCCTAGCATAATGGTGGATGCCCACATCCACTACTACTGAAGAAATATGAAGCTGTTTAAGATTTTGTGATTAGGTTACATGTATTAGTATTTAATTAGATAATTTTTGTAAACTTTATGTAACGTAAGGACTCGTTATATTGTATATGATATTATATTGTTATGTTTTAATTGCTATTATAATTATTGATTTATAATCAATGTGTTTTGAGCCAAAGAGTCACACCCAATCATTTCACGTTTTCGCCGGGATGTGACGCCAAGGAATCGAGTTTTAATTAAAGGCTTCCAAAAAGCATTTGTTTCAATATGTACAACGACTTGAAACAGTGTTTTTTCAAGCAATGCTTGCAAAATAAAGGCCTTCACCTTGTTTTCAAGTTAAACATCAATCTTAGCACCCATCAAAGGTTATACGTCATTTCAAGACCTTAGGAATCCATAAAATACTCCATTTTGATGGACCATGAAATTTAATCTATCTCATGCTACGTACCAATATTTCAAATGAGAACTCGTATTTATGTTAGCTTGTGTTTATTATAGTTTACAACATATCTCTTTGACTTACCTTATAAAAGGAGCATAGATTAATTCCTTTGCACATATCTGGTCCGAAGAATATTGGGCATAATTTGGATATTTTTCTAACAACCTTTAATAGACGAGTTAATATCGTTGTTCATGGACAAATAAATTTTATGATACATATCAAATGAATAATTTCCAAATGAAAGACATCCTGTCGTGGACAATTAATGACTTCCTTGCTTATGTAACGTTGTCTGGATGGAGTACAGATGGTAAGCTAGCATGCTCATATTACAAGGACAAATCCAGATCACTTTAATAATTAGTGCTTTTGATAAAATAAAGGAAAGACCTCGTGAAATTCAAAATATGGCTAGAATTTTATCAAAGCACATTGATGATAATATTCTTTCACCCGACGGGATGTATGATGATCAGGTTGAATTTTGGATTCCATATGTGGAGATGTTACAATTATTCTGTAACGACTGGCTAGATATCACTATCATACATTGATTTGCAATGTAAGTTATCTTTGTTTTTTATGGTCAATAACATTTATTTATACAAATCAATTTACTAACTTTATATTTTTTCTTAATTTAAGGTACTTTTATGGATTAGACAATTCTAGATGTGCTTTCTTTAATCCAGGTAACATCACAAGTGACATGTGCGCTAATAATTCCCCTGCTGTTAAAGAACACATCATGAATATATATGTACTTCAGATAGACAAACCATTTTTTTGTTGCACCATATTTTGCTAGGTAATATTTATTTATATACTATATATACATATGTCACACCCTCAAATTCCGGGTCTGGAATTTATCATGGAGGGGTGAGCAAACAGGATCGAACACAGTAGTTACACATGAGATGCAATTATCTTTATATTGGATTTTAGATAATTATTACATTAATAATCAGAGTAATATTATGCGTAGCGGAAATAAATATAGATTGTTTCTTAATTACACGTCTAATCATATCTCAGATAATAAACAATAGGTATCTTGAGCTCTTATATGATCCTACGTGCATGTCCACAAGCTCCTAGTAGATACCTGAGAATACATGTAAATCAAGTGTCAACACAGGGTTGGTGAGTTCATAGGTAAGTAAAAACATAATGATAAATCATCAATTATCATCCAGTAGGATTTACAACAAAAGTGTGAGTTTAAATTACTCACCAGTATATGAATAGCCTGTCGGAACCCTTTTTAATAAGGTGAACCCGCTATCCCACATACCCACTATGTACAAGCCAACAAATCCTTCTCATAGGATTTGCCCATGTATCATAGTTTATTATCCTTTTCATGTGTATATTATATTATCATAATAATTTCAAATCAGAGGGAGCAAATCCTCCTTTACATTTATCCTCTTATGGGTTGTAAGTGGAACTATAATGGCAAACTTTATATAGTGCACATCTGCCTTCTCAACATAGAACCGTCATCCCGAATGACACATAAGATCTTTGTGCATCTTGGTAAGGACCACATGTCCAAACATTTGTGGGGATAAGTCACTCCCCGATAGTACTATCCAAAAGATCCCTGCTTATTTATAGTCCAGTATACAGAGAAGGATTTTCAATATAACCATATGTAATCATAAATGTGATTCAATTATTATTTAACATAATACACAAAAATAATTTGTAAACTTAATTACAACATGTATTCCTCCCCAAAATATTTAAATGATTAAAAAGGGGAACAGTTAAGTATGAACTCACCTCAGTTCTTGTGTGGTGTTGACAAGCTAGTAAATTCCTGCTAAGGAATTATAATTCACGTAAGCAAACAGATACAAATCCATAACCTAAATAAGTTAGATCTTGAACCTGGTATTCAATTGATCTAGGGTTTGGTTTTCTGGGATTTGTTATAAACATATAATTAAATCATTTAATTATTTTTGTTAATTCTTTAATAACTAAAGATTTGCATTTGATTAATCTTAATAATAATTTCAACATATCATTATGTTCTAAATAAGTTTTAGACATTATTTAAATATGTAAGTTGGTACTTAATTTAGTAAGATTTTATAATTTAATTTATAAAATCTAATTTGTGTTTATCATGTTTAAAACACAAATAGGATACTTTAATATTTTATAATTTAATTTATAAAATCTAATAGTAAGATTTATAAATAGACACAAATTATCTAGACATTATATTTATATGATAATGTTATTATAATTGGACATATAAATAATAAATAATAACATATTGTTAAATTATAACATATTTATATGGTAAAACATAATATAATTTATCGAATTATTAATTATGTTCAATAATTAATAATTATAACATAATAGATTATGTTCAACAAATAATATAAATTATCTAATTATTAATTATGTTATCCATATGTACAAATAATAAATTAATAATTTAAATTATTATTTAGGTTCTTATTTTTATAAAAATGACTATATATAAGATTTATAAATAATATTTAATAAAAATTATTAAAGAGTTTTTATTAATTAAATTTTACAGAAAATTACTTGGATGCTTTTAAAATAAGAAAGTTTATAAAATGTATTTTTATAATTTTTAAGAATTTTTGTATATTTTTAAATAGTCAAAAAGACATTTAAAAAAAATAATGGGAGATGCACGGGTTCGAACCCGTGACCTCCTTCCCACAATCCCACGCCCAAACCAGTGAACCAAAGGCTTATAGCCGCACTAGTCATTGGTTCCAATTAGTTTTATAAACACAACCAGTTGAATAAATCCCAAATCCAAGAACCCTAATTCCGAAATCAATCAAATTGAACATCGATTCGAATCTGTTAACAACTATAATCATGGGGCTTTTGATCCCCATATAGAAACGAGCATGTACAGGTATTTAATTACCCGATTAGAAGATGTATAGGTGATGAACAGTCAAAGAACAAGTCGCGACAATCACGAGATTGGTTTGATACCCAAATGTTGTTGTTAATCAAATTAACTTTGAAGTTAGCTTCGAATGAACTCACGGATGAATAGCCCTCTATTTAATTCGAGTTAGAGAGGTCAGAGGGTGGTGTTCGACACACTTGCAGGTTCGCAGAGGTGATGGTGATCGAATGTGGTATTGTTGATAGTTTCAGATGAAATTAAACCCGATAGAGAGTTTTAAATGTTGAAAAGTTTGTTAGTGCGCAATCAATTTCGATTATTATTATTGTTCAGTGGGCGATTGTGGTGGTTGTCGGCCGAACTTTCGGTTGAAGTAGGAATCCTATCAAACCGATTCAATTATTCAAATTCCAGTGGCCCACGAGTTCGAGGCATTCACGCAAAGGTGTCGGGAGCTTTTGTTTGATCAAAAACCGTGTAAATTTGTCGTCTTGGGGGTCGCCGGAATCATCACCGGTGACCGGCCGGAGAAAGAAACCGACGGGAACAGTGGGTCGGGGGTTGGATTTTAGAAATTACAGAAATGGTCCTTGCGGTTTATTTGTTATCATTTTATGTTTTAAAGTTTTAATTTCAAGTTCACAAATTACACATTCACCCCCTGAACTTTATTATTCTTATTATTATTTCAAAATTTAATAAACTTTTATGAATTACTATTATTATTATTATTGTTATTATTATTATTATTATTATTATTATTGTTATTATATCTAAAAGATATATAAAAATCCAAAAGTGTAAAATCACATAAATTATGAATTTTTCCGGGTTGTCACAACATATCAACATAAGCATACTTAATTTATCTATAACTTTTTTTGTAGTTCCCATTGGTTGCTGATGATCATTTCACCTTCAACACAAAAGGGATATATTCTTGATTCTATAAAAGGAAAAAAACAATTCCAAATCCTACGCTCTTACATCTTTAATTGATGAAGCTCTTGGGTTTGCTTTTAGATGGAAATGATTAATGTATGTCTTTAATTACTTATTAATATTTTTTCATTGTTGATAAGACTAAATTAACAATTGTGATTTTTATGCAGTGTAAGCAACAACTACAAAATTGGGAATGCGGCTTTATGGTTATAAAACATATGTATGAGTTCGTCAAAGATATTCAACATCAATTTCCTAAGAAAGTAAGTTATTTTTATCGATTTGTATATTTACATATTGCATATTTTTATCAATTTGTATATTTACATATTGCACTATTTATATATTAAATCACATTTTTTATTTATTTGTTTTTAGATTTGGAATGACACAAGCTACATGTCAGAAATGGAAATTGACAGGTTGATTTTACAATTAACGCCGCAGTTTATAAGCAAAATGTATACTAACTAGGCGTCCATGTATTTTAAGGTATCATTGTGTTATTAATCAAATTTTGTATATTAAACACTAAGTGTTTGAGGAATTATTGTACAATGAAGTTGATCTTTTATAATATATTTCACTAGTTTGAATGGTATGTTTTAAGATTTATATGGTGAGTTTGGGAGTAGAATAATGAAATGTATCTGGAAATTTAGAAAAATATATTCTGGAAAACATCCATTTAATAAATTAAATATATTTATTTCAAAACTACAAAACTGCCCTATAAAATGACCGAAACCGCCTCATAAAACACACCAAAACCGCCCTATAAAATGAAAAAATCCGCCCTATAAAATGTATCCTAAAACCGCCCTATAAAATCATGAACCGCCGCAAAAAATAAACAACCGCCCTATAAAATAACCGCCCCATAAAATAAACCATTTTTTAGAGCGAGGGTTTTAAGGGCGGTGTGAAACCGCCCTAACAATTTAAAATCACCGCCCTAACAAACCAGTTCTGTATTACTGAAAGCGTGTTGGTTTGACTCTCATAAACAACATCTTCTAGTAATACATAATTTCTAATGGTAAAAACTTTTAGAAAAAAACATAACAATAAGGGGAACTAAAATCCATCCTAGAGCCAACCAAAGATGAAATATGACAAACAATCCAACATTCCTTCACTGCTTACCAAGGTAATATGGTAGTCCAAGATATAACAAACCTTCTAGTTTTGATGTTGCACATGACTTGTTGAGAAGTATATTTTGAGATCTTTCACATTAACATAAGTAGTTCTGACACAACCTTGATATGATGCATATAAAGAAGAATGTCATTAACGATTTCTTTAACACAATTATAGACACCTTTAATTGCAAAGACACTATGAAAGCAAGACATGATATAGAACTTTTTTCATGACTGACCACTTTTAAACCCATCCATGATAACAATGGGAACATGACTAAAATATAAGATATTACACTATGAAAAGCGTTAAAATAATTTGTTCTTGGTAGAAAGCTTAAATTTCATATGGGTATACATCAAACATATGGAATTGTGTAAACATTAAAGATAACAGTTATATAATTTCAAAAGCCATGACTATCATACGTTTATTTGTATAATAAATATACTTATTTTTAATCAAAGCTCATTTATCAAATGGTCGAGAAGAGAGATGTATTTTGACATTTAATTTTATATTGTTTGTTCATTTTAAGGATACTTATATGTTTATTAAATGTAGGTTAGTGGGTCATACGACAATATTGTAGGTTTGCGGATCATACCACTCATATGACATCAAACAAAAACTTGAAGAGAATCTTGCAGGACCTCAACAAACTTATTTAAAAGTCCTTATAGAAGTAAAGATCAGTATGTTTGAGAAACGTAAGGTAATATATTAATTTATTTTTATTATCTTATCATTGTTTGCTTTAAGTTTACGTTTATTGACTTTACTTTTGTATGTTCACAGAACGTTCATAGTTGGAATATGGCTAAAAACTATATCATCAGACAAATATTTGATAACATGTTGAAAGATCGTAACATAGACATGATATAGAGCAGAGAAATGAATCCGCAAATAGAGGGAGGGCAGCCAAGAAATTTATCCTACCTAGTGAACATAGGTATGTTATCTACCACAATTTTCCACTCTAAGTTATGGCACAGTAGTGACATGTAGCGTCAATCATGCAAAGTAATTGAGTTATTTTATTTATTTTATGGTTATTTATATTAATATATGTATTTTTACTATTTGCAACAACGGAACATATTGAATTTGTCTATGAAGTCTGAAAAAGGGAAGAAAAACCAGAATAGCACTACTGATAGCTTTCGTGTGAGATCCTAACAAATCTGTCAAATATGATGAGCATCGTATCCGCTTAGTAACCTAATTATATTTGTGACTATATAATAACAATCGTGTGGTTTTGACAAAGTGTAAGAGGGATATGTGAGAGACGTAACTAAGAAATACAGTGTTGACTAAACTCAGCATCCATTGGGTTATATCGATGTTTGGTGGGGTAGTTTGGGAGAATTGAGAGTTCTTTAGGATAGGATATTCGGATTCTCATTTCGCTATAACCGGAACACATTCTTCATCTTCTAGGTCGGGACCATCACATATTCACATGTTGGGTATGGTTACCGATGATTACAACATTAGGTATTTTAGTATAGTGGGTATGTGTGTAGATGGAACATTAAATGAAGAAGATGGAAAGGAGGGAGGAGATGATAGAAAAATGGCTATGTAGTAAACTTGATAAGAACCTAGTAATTCACCACTTTAGTTTAGTTTGTGTATTGTATTCATGTTGGCTTATGTAAAGATAATGTATGAATTATTAACGATATTTGGATCGCATTTGGACGGATAGTGTTGAACTATAAAAAGAGTTTATTTGTTATGATGTAATGGAATGGATAAAGAAATAAAATTGACAAAAGAATGAAATGAATGAGATAATGAAATTAATAATTACATTCTATTGTCATATTTGATTACTTTTTAAGAACGGAATAAATTATTATTTTGTAATATTTATTAGGTTGGAAAAGATGAAAGAATAAAATATGAATTAGTAATAGTAGTTATGGATGGTGGCTAGTGGTGGTCACCTGTGGTGTTGGTGGTGGCCGGTGTTCGATGGTGGCCGGTGATGGTCTATGGCTGGTGGTGGTTAGTGTTGGTGAGTGGGTGGTTGTGATGGTGACTAAGGAAAAAATGGGATTAAATGAATGAAAGAACGGGGGTGGATGGAATGGATTTGATGTGATTAAAGGAAATGTGATTACTTGTATAATGATCCATTATATTCCATTTGACAACCAAACATGTTATTTTTCATTCACCGTTAATCGTTCATTCATTACATCTTTCATTCCTTGATATCAAATGCTACCTAAGTTTTATGAGATTTTCCTGCCAATGAAGAAAAATATGGTTTTTTTCATCCTTTCTTACATTTTTTCAAGTAAAAGTGATTTTGTTGGACAAACATATAAAAAATGCCTATTTTTCTTGGAATTTCGTCCTTTTTCTCCGAGAAGTTGTGGAAAAAATAAAGAAAAATAAACGGGATAAAAATTTATCAGATGCTACACAGAATTTTAACAATATTAAATAAATAGTTATATGACAAAGTTGTTAGGAAAATCAAAAAAATATACAAGAATAAAAATAAGAAATTTGTCAGAAATTTACTGAAATCTTTTTGCAAATGAAGACCTAATTTTTGTTGGAAATTTGTCACAAAATTTCATCTAGTCATAGGAATGATTACTAACAAGATTTTTATCCAAAAAAGAAAGTAGTGACATGTAGCGTCAATCATACAAAGTAATTGAGTTATTTTTATTATTTTATGGTTATTTATATTAAAATATGTATTTTTACTATTTGCAACAATGGAACATTTTGGATTTGTCTATGAAGTCTGAAAAAGGGAAGAACAACCAGAATAGCACCACAGATAGCTTTCGTGTGAGATCCTAAAAAATCTGTTAAATATAATGAGCATCGTATCCGCTTAGTAATCTAATTATATTTGTAATTATATAATAACAATCGTGTGGTTTTCACAAAGTGTAAGTGGGATATGTGAGAGACGTAACTAAGAAATACAGTGTTGACTAAACTCAGCATCCATTGGGTTATATCGATGTTTGGTGGGGTAGTTTTGGAGAAGTGAGAGTTCTTTAGGATAGGATATTCGGATTCTCATTTTGCTATGACCGGAACACATTCTTCATCTTCTAGGTCGGGACCATCACATATTCACATGTCGGGTATGGTTACCGATGATTACAACATTAGGTATTTTAGTATAATGGGTATGTGTGTAGATGGAACATTAAATGAAGAAGATGGAAAGGAGGAAGGAGATGATAGAAAAATGACTTTTGTAGTAAACTTGATAAGAACCTAGTAATCCACCAGTTTAGTTTAGTTTGTGTATTGTATCCATGTTGGATTATGTAAAGATAATGTATGAATTATTAACAATATTTGGATCGTATTTGGACGGATAGTGTTGAACTATAAAAAGAGTATGTTTGTTATGATGTAATGGAATGGATAAAGAAATAAAATTGACAAAGGAATGAAATGAATGAGATAATGAAATTAATCATTACATTCTATTGTCATATTTGATTACTTTTTAAGAACAGAATAAATTATTATTTTGTAATATTTATTAGGTTGGAAAAGATGAAAGAATAAAATGTAAATTAGTAATAGTAGTGATGGATGGTGGCTAGTGGTGGTCGCCTGTGGTGTTGGCGGTGGCCGGTGTTCGATGGTGGCCGGTGATGGTCTGTGGCTGGTGGTGGTTGGTGTTGGTGAGTGGGTGGTTGTGATGGTGACTAAGGAAAAAATGGGATAGAATGAATGAAAGAACGGGGGTGGATGGAATGGATTTGATGTGATTAAAGGAAATGTGATTACTTGTATAATGATCCATTATATTCCATTTGACAACCAAACATGTTATTTTTCATTCACCGTTAATCGTTCATTCATTACATCTTTCATTCCTTGATATCAAATGCTACCTAAGTTTTATGAGATTTTCCTGCCAATGAAGAAAAATATGGTTTTTTTCATCCTTTCTTACATTTTTTCAAGTAAAAGTGATTTTGTTGGACAAATATATAAAAAATGCCTATTTTTCTTGGAATTTCGTCCTTTTTCTCCGAGAAGTTGTGGAAAAAATAAAGAAAAATAAACGGGATAAAAATTTATCAGATGCTACACAGAATTTTAACAATATTAAATAAATAGTTATATGACAAAGTTGTTAGGAAAATCAAAAAAATATACAAGAATAAAAATAAGAAATTTGTCAGAAATTTACTGAAATCTTTTTGCAAATGAAGACCTAATTTTTGTTGGAAATTTGTCACAAAATTTCATCTAGTCATAGGAATGATTACTAACAAGATTTTTATCCAAAAAAGAAAGTAGTGACATGTAGCGTCAATCATACAAAGTAATTGAGTTATTTTATTATTTTATGGTTATTTATATTAAAATATGTATTTTTACTATTTGCAACAATGGAACATTTTGGATTTGTCTATGAAGTCTGAAAAAGGGAAGAACAACCAGAATAGCACCACAGATAGCTTTCGTGTGAGATCCTAAAAAATCTGTTAAATATAATGAGCATCGTATCCGCTTAGTAATCTAATTATATTTGTAATTATATAATAACAATCGTGTGGTTTTCACAAAGTGTAAGTGGGATATGTGAGAGACGTAACTAAGAAATACAGTGTTGACTAAACTCAGCATCCATTGGGTTATATCGATGTTTGGTGGGGTAGTTTTGGAGAAGTAAGAGTTCTTTAGGATAGGATATTCGGATTCTCATTTTGCTATGACCGGAACACATTCTTCATCTTCTAGGTCGGGACCATCACATATTCACATGTCGGGTATGGTTACCGATGATTACAACATTAGGTATTTTAGTATAATGGGTATGTGTGTAGATGGAACATTAAATGAAGAAGATGGAAAGGAGGAAGGAGATGATAGAAAAATGACTTTTGTAGTAAACTTGATAAGAACCTAGTAATCCACCAGTTTAGTTTAGTTTGTGTATTGTATCCATGTTGGATTATGTAAAGATAATGTATGAATTATTAACAATATTTGGATCGTATTTGGACGGATAGTGTTGAACTATAAAAAGAGTATGTTTGTTATGATGTAATGGAATGGATAAAGAAATAAAATTGACAAAGGAATGAAATGAATGAGATAATGAAATTAATCATTACATTCTATTGTCATATTTGATTACTTTTAAGAACAGAATAAATTATTATTTTGTAATATTTATTAGGTTGGAAAAGATGAAAGAATAAAATGTAAATTAGTAATAGTAGTGATGGATGGTGGCTAGTGGTGGTCGCCTGTGGTGTTGGCGGTGGCCGGTGTTCGATGGTGGCCGGTGATGGTCTGTGGCTGGTGGTGGTTGGTGTTGGTGAGTGGGTGGTTGTGATGGTGACTAAGGATAAAATGGGATAGAATGAATGAAAGAACGGGGGTGGATGGAATGGATTTGATGTGATTAAAGAAAATGTGATTACTTGTATAATGATCCATTATATTCCATTTGACAACCAAACATGTTATTTTTCATTCACCGTTAATCGTTCATTCATTACATCTTTCATTCCTTGATATCAAATGCTACCTAAGTTTTATGAGATTTTCCTGCCAATGAAGAAAAATATGGTTTTTTTTCATCCTTTCTTACATTTTTTCAAGTAAAAGTGATTTTGTTGGACAAATATATAAAAAATGCCTATTTTTCTTGGAATTTCGTCCTTTTTCTCCGAGAAGTTGTGGAAAAAATAAAGAAAAATTAACGGGATAAAAATTTATCAGATGCTACACAGAATTTTAACAATATTAAATAAATAGTTATATGACAAAGTTGTTAGGAAAATCAAAAAATATACAAGAATAAAAATAAGAAATTTGTCAGAAATTTACTGAAATCTTTTTGCAAATGAAGACCTAATTTTTGTTGGAAATTTGTCACAAAATTTCATCTAGTCATAGGAATGATTACTAACAAGATTTTTATCCAAAAAAGAAAGTAGTGACATGTAGCGTCAATCATACAAAGTAATTGAGTTATTTTTATTATTTTATGGTTATTTATATTAAAATATGTATTTTTACTATTTGCAACAATGGAACATTTTGGATTTGTCTATGAAGTCTGAAAAAGGGAAGAACAACCAGAATAGCACCACAGATAGCTTTCGTGTGAGATCCTAACAAATCTGTTAAATATAATGAGCATCGTATCCGCTTAGTAATCTAATTATATTTGTAATTATATAATAACAATCGTGTGGTTTTCACAAAGTGTAAGTGGGATATGTGAGAGACGTAACTAAGAAATACAGTGTTGACTAAACTCAGCATCCATTGGGTTATATCGATGTTTGGTGGGGTAGTTTTGGAGAAGTGAGAGTTCTTTAGGATAGGATATTCGGATTCTCATTTTGCTATGACCGGAACACATTCTTCATCTTCTAGGTCGGGACCATCACATATTCACATGTCGGGTATGGTTACCGATGATTACAACATTAGGTATTTTAGTATAATGGGTATGTGTGTAGATGGAACATTAAATGAAGAAGATGGAAAGGAGGAAGGAGATGATAGAAAAATGACTTTTGTAGTAAACTTGATAAGAACCTAGTAATCCACCAGTTTAGTTTAGTTTGTGTATTGTATCCATGTTGGATTATGTAAAGATAATGTATGAATTATTAACAATATTTGGATCGTATTTGGACGGATAGTGTTGAACTATAAAAGAGTATGTTTGTTATGATGTAATGGAATGGATAAAGAAATAAAATTGACAAAGGAATGAAATGAATGAGATAATGAAATTAATCATTACATTCTATTGTCATATTTGATTACTTTTTAAGAACAGAATAAATTATTATTTTGTAATATTTATTAGGTTGGAAAAGATGAAAGAATAAAATGTAAATTAGTAATAGTAGTGATGGATGGTGGCTAGTGGTGGTCGCCTGTGGTGTTGGCGGTGGCCGGTGTTCGATGGTGGCCGGTGATGGTCTGTGGCTGGTGGTGGTTGGTGTTGGTGAGTGGGTGGTTGTGATGGTGACTAAGGATAAAATGGGATAGAATGAATGAAAGAACGGGGGTGGATGGAATGGATTTGATGTGATTAAAGAAAATGTGATTACTTGTATAATGATCCATTATATTCCATTTGACAACCAAACATGTTATTTTTCATTCACCGTTAATCGTTCATTCATTACATCTTTCATTCCTTGATATCAAATGCTACCTAAGTTTTATGAGATTTTCCTGCCAATGAAGAAAAATATGGTTTTTTTCATCCTTTCTTACATTTTTTCAAGTAAAAGTGATTTTGTTGGACAAATATATAAAAAATGCCTATTTTTCTTGGAATTTCGTCCTTTTTCTCCGAGAAGTTGTGGAAAAAATAAAGAAAAATAAACGGGATAAAAATTTATCAGATGCTACACAGAATTTTAACAATATTAAATAAATAGTTATATGACAAAGTTGTTAGGAAAATCAAAAAAATATACAAGAATAAAAATAAGAAATTTGTCAGAAATTTACTGAAATCTTTTTGCAAATGAAGACCTAATTTTTGTTGGAAATTTGTCACAAAATTTCATCTAGTCATAGGAATGATTACTAACAAGATTTTTATCCAAAAAAGAAAGTAGTGACATGTAGCGTCAATCATACAAAGTAATTGAGTTATTTTTATTATTTTATGGTTATTTATATTAAAATATGTATTTTTACTATTTGCAACAATGGAACATTTTGGATTTGTCTATGAAGTCTGAAAAAGGGAAGAACAACCAGAATAGCACCACAGATAGCTTTCGTGTGAGATCCTAACAAATCTGTTAAATATAATGAGCATCGTATCCGCTTAGTAATCTAATTATATTTGTAATTATATAATAACAATCGTGTGGTTTTCACAAAGTGTAAGTGGGATATGTGAGAGCCGTAACTAAGAAATACAGTGTTGACTAAACTCAGCATCCATTGGGTTATATCGATGTTTGGTGGGGTAGTTTTGGAGAAGTGAGAGTTCTTTAGGATAGGATATTCGGATTCTCATTTTGCTATGACCGGAACACATTCTTCATCTTCTAGGTCGGGACCATCACATATTCACATGTCGGGTATGGTTACCGATGATTACAACATTAGGTATTTTAGTATAATGGGTATGTGTGTAGATGGAACATTAAATGAAGAAGATGGAAAGGAGGAAGGAGATGATAGAAAAATGACTTTTGTAGTAAACTTGATAAGAACCTAGTAATCCACCAGTTTAGTTTAGTTTGTGTATTGTATCCATGTTGGATTATGTAAAGATAATGTATGAATTATTAACAATATTTGGATCGTATTTGGACGGATAGTGTTGAACTACAAAAAGAGTATGTTTGTTATGATGTAATGGAATGGATAAAGAAATAAAATTGACAAAGGAATGAAATGAATGAGATAATGAAATTAATCATTACATTCTATTGTCATATTTGATTACTTTTTAAGAACAGAATAAATTATTATTTTGTAATATTTATTAGGTTGGAAAAGATGAAAGAATAAAATGTAAATTAGTAATAGTAGTGATGGATGGTGGCTAGTGGTGGTCGCCTGTGGTGTTGGCGGTGGCCGGTGTTCGATGGTGGCCGGTGATGGTCTGTGGCTGGTGGTGGTTGGTGTTGGTGAGTGGGTGGTTGTGATGGTGACTAAGGATAAAATGGGATAGAATGAATGAAAGAACGGGGGTGGATGGAATGGATTTGATGTGATTAAAGAAAATGTGATTACTTGTATAATGATCCATTATATTCCATTTGACAACCAAACATATTATTTTTCATTCACCGTCAATCGTTCATTCATTACATCTTTCATTCCTTGATATCAAATGCTATCTAAGTTTTATGAGATTTTCCTACCAATGAAGGAAAATATGGTTTTTTCATCCTTAAGAAAAAGTGATTTTGTTGGACAAATATACAAAAATTGCCTATTTTTCTTGGAATTTTGTCCTTTTTCTCCGAGAAGTTGTGAAAAAATAAAGAAAAATAAACGTGACAAAAATTTATCAGATGCAACACAGAATTTTAACAATATTAAATAAATAGTTATATGACAAAGTTGTTAGGCACTACAAGAAACACGCGTATTAGCGGCGACTTTATTAGCGACGACAAGGCCTTTAGCGGCGACACCTATTAGCGGCGACAGTTTTAGCGGCGACTTGTCGCCGCTAAAGATTGCGATCCACCGTCCATTTTTTTGAGCCACATCTAGCCGTCCATAATCAATCACATCGAACGACTCCTGTGAAATCGTACTGTGACCTATTAGCGGCGACGCCTTTAGCGGTGACGCGTCGCCGCTAATGGTAATTGGATATAAGCGGGGTCTTATCCTCCCTTCTTCACTTTCCCTCCAACCTAGCTACCACCACAATTACCGCCGACCGATCGACCAGCCACCACCACCACCATCCGATCGACTAGCCACCACCACCACCATCCGATCGACCAGCCACCACCACCCGCGGCCACCCCCATCCCTTCTTCACTCGCCACAGCCACCCACCATCCGCCTTCTCTCCCGATCTCCCCGCGCCCGCAACCACAACCGAGCAGCCACCACCCACCACCCGCGGCCACCACCATCCGACCAGCCACCAGCCACCGCCCGCACCACGTCACCGTCGCCACTGCTGCATTTTCCGTCGCCGCTACTACAAAGATTTCTAAATTCGGTATTTTTTTAATTTTTTTATAGATGTAAATGTTTTAGATTGTTTTATGATTAACTAAAGTATGGTTAACGATGCTTAGTTGAGAAGCTTTTTGAACTAATTAGATGTAAATACTTGATTAGGTATTTCATTGCAAATTTTTTATGGTGAACTAATTAGATTAGGTATTTTATTAAAGATAGATTTTAGTTAACCTTTAACTAATTAGATTAGTTATTTTATTAAAGATGTAAATGGTTAACCATTTATTAGTATTTCTAATTAGATGTACATACTAATTATTTACAACTTTAATTAGATTAGGTATTTTATAATTAGAAAGTTGTAAATACTAGTATGTACATCTTTAAAGATGTACATAAATAATTAAATGTAAATGGTTAACTAAGTTTTTTCTAATTAGATTAGGTATTTTATAATTAGTTATACTAAAATCCATATAGTTAACCATTTACATCTTTAATAGTATGTACATCTAATTATTTGAATACCTATTATATAATTAGAAAGTTGTAAATAATCAGTTATATAATTAGTATGTACCTAATAATTAGTTGAACTAATTATTTATTAAAGATGTAAATAATTAGTTATATTAAAGATGTAAATAATTAGTTATATTAAAGATGTAAATAATTAGTATTTCTAATTAGATGTACATCTTTAATAAAAGTTGTAAATAACAATTATTTCGTGATCTTATTTTAATCACAATGATTATGTTGCTCCACTTAAATTCTAAATTATATTGCAGTGTTGTAATCATGTCTGTCGATAAAAGTTGGATTCTTAATCCGAATCGTAGATCGCCCGAGTATCAGCAATGACTCAACTCTTTTATCGATATGAGTGAAAAACATATCGACAAATATGGCCTAATTAGATGTCCGTGTAGGAAATGTCAGAATACTCAATTATTAGGATGGGTTAAAATGAAATATCATTTAGAAATATGGGGCATGTGTCAGACGTACAAGTGTAAGGCCCCGCTCCCGGGCGCCTTACGGTTGGTGGTTCATCGCACGTAAAACATACATAATGTATATAATCATAAAATATCGCAGCGGAATTAATAAAATATACATTCTCATTCATTCATAAAAGTCATTACATCATTGACATAATTACAAAATACAGCTTTCTCTACTTTGTCTCTCCTCATAGGGTCATACAGCGACCTCTAGAGAAGATATTAAATTCAAACATATAAAATTATGTTTTATACTAAAGAATATTCCTTAGGTAATTCCGTACATCGGAACCCTGACGGAATACTCTTGACACTCTCATGCAACATACTTTGTTGCATGTACTATGCACACGCATCCAATGCGTGGCGAACTTATCAAAATCTAAAGAAGATTTCTTAAGTAATCCCTTTTATGGGAATCCTCAAGAAATCTCGTAATGGCATGCAACGTGATGAGTTGCGCGCGTTATGGACCCACAACGCATGACGTTGCAGCATTATCAAATGGAGAATGCCATCCCAAAAGAGCTGAGTAGCCGTCTCGTGCCATCCCCAGCAACGCTACCTGCCAACTGGAAATACATAAAAAGTCAGCGTTGCTGAGTGAGTTCTAGTTTTATAATAAACATACTTTGTTCATATAAAAACCGTTCATTCTTTACACGTGATCATACATCGTACATACATATAGATAATATCTTTATTATCACGTTCGTTCTTTCGTTCGTTCATTCGTTCGTCCATTCATTCGTTCATTATACATCGTTATCTTTCACTTCTCGTTTAGGTCCTCTCAGGCTTTACCCACTTCATGGCACGCAGCCATGATTACTGTGGTCGAATGACAAGGACCCCGTTACATCTTTTCTTGCACATTGGATATCTTTTGTACCACTACCATCTGCTATACCCCGAACGTTATTAGCTACCGGGCCGAAGTCATTAAATGAACAGCAAAACGTATGCCGCGGTACTAGAGGTAAGCGGTAGGGATACCATACATATGGTCAATCACTAAGAAGGACCCGTTAAACTTATCCAATGTTTGCAAGACATCTTTCGTTCGTTCATTCGTTCATTAATACATGTATTCATCATCTTTTAATCATTCGTTCATTCATTAATACATGCATTCATCATCATGTTCCTCTTTCGTTATCTTTCACTTTACTTTACATCTTTTCTTGCACATTGGATATCTTTTGTACCACTACCATCTGCTATACCCCGAACGTTATTAGCTACCGGGCCGAAGTCATTAAATGAACAGCAAAACGTATGCCACGGTACTAGAGGTAAGCGGTAGGGATACCATACATATGGTCAATCGCTAAGAAGGACCCGTTAACCTTATCCAATGTTTGCAAGTCATCTTTCGTTCGTTCGTTCGTTAATGCATGTATTCATCATCTTTCAAATCATTCGCTCATTCATTAATACATGCATTCATCATCGTGTTCCTCTTTCCTTATCTTTCACTTTACGTTACATAATACTTCATTCGTTCGTTCATTATTACGTAAAGCCATAGAAAGATATTCATGCGGTATTATAAGGAACACACACATCATACATACATCATCATACATAGCATCATACGTACATCGTCATACATAACATCATACATGCATCATCATTCATCATCACACTTAACCTCGTGCAATCATAACCTACATCATCAATCATTACTAGGCACTTACTCCCGTATCCTTCCCGAATCCGGGACCTACTATACGTCATCTTGGTGCAGTAGCACTAACTGTCCCTCCAAGAACGTGGGGACTCATTCTAGGACTTTATATAACGTGCCGAGTCCACAATCATACCTTAGACGTATAACACAACATTATACCCAAATGGGTCATACATACATACGTCAATAAACAAGTTAATATGTGTTCCAGCCCCAAAAATCATTTAAAATCAGTAAATGAGGGGTCCTAGAACTCACCTGTGCTTGACAAGCAGCTTCTCAATCAAGCCTTTAAGTCGCGGGTCACACTACACTGCCTGCAGATAAGTTAACACTCAAAAGAGTTAATTTCTGCCTAATTTCGCTGCTAAGTTCGCAGGTAGTTTCGCCCGTAATTTCACCAGCAGTTTCGCTGGGCAAATCAGTAGTTTCGCTGCTAGTTTCGCCGGGCAGCATTCTGCCAGTTTCGCTGGACGGATTCGCTACCTCGAGCGCCCAACTTTCGTTGGAATTCCCTAGTTTCGCAATATCTAAGGTCAACTTGGGCATTGGCATAGTCATCAGCGAAACTATAGTTTCGCTAAGGCGAATGTGTAGTTTCGCTGCAGCGAAACTGTAACTTCGCTGTAAATCCTTCCAGTTTCACTGGACGAACTCACAGTTTCGCTGGTCGAGACCTTAAATTCGCAGAACGAGCTGAAATTTACGAATCAGCTCTTTTTAGCCCAAAAATCCAATCCTTTCCACCCAAACCCTTGGATTATCATCCAGGAAGCTATATCTAAGCTCATTACACGTTTTCTTACCCTAAAACGTGTGTTTTGGGGCGATTTTTGCCCCTTTAAAAACCCAAAAACCCAAACTCGGGTTTTTCACCAAATGTGGCAATTTAGATACGTTTCTTACCTTGATTCTTGTAGTTTAGGAGTCCATTAACACCAGCCTTCGATTCTTGACCACCCGAGCTTCAATCCGGCACTTTCTCTCTCTACACTTTCTCTCTCTAGAATGGGCGTTTGAGTGAAAATGAGAGTTGCTCAGCTGATCCATCTATTTATATGCCAGGCGTTCCCGGGACCCCAAACTCGTTAAACTCGTGACCCGGAGGGTAAACTCGGTGTAATACCCGCAACCATTTTATATTTATTAAATGGTTTTCATCCGAGCCCATCACTATCACTTGACTCGATTAGAAAATTTTCCGGGTGTTACAAGTCCACCCCCCTTATTTAGGTTTTGTCCCCGAAACCTGTTATTCTTCGAACAGATGTGGGTAATGTTGTCTCATCTCTTCCTCAGTCTCCCACGTAGACTCAGATCCCTTCCTGTGCTTCCACTGTACACGCACAAGAGGAACCACTTTGTTTCTTAGCCGTTTCTCTTTTCTATCGATGATCGCCACTGGTTGCTCCACATAGTTGAGCCGTTCGTCTACTTCGATATCCTCCAGCGGTACAATCATATCTTCGTCGGCCAAGCATTTCCTCAGATGAGATACGTGGAAGGTCGGGTGAATTCCACTCAGCTCATCTGGCAGTTCCAACCTATACGCCACCTCTCCCACACGGGCGATAATTCGGAAAGGGCCTATATACCGCGGGCTCAGTTTACCCCGCTTTCGAAATCTAATAATTCCTTTCCAACCCGAGACCTTCAACATGACCCGATCACCGACCTTGAACTCTATCGGTCTTCGCCTCTTGTCAGCATACGACTTTTGTCTGTCTTTCGCCGCCTTCATGAAGGCTTTGATCTTTTCTAACTTTTCAGTCGTTGCTTCAACCACCTCGACACCACCCAGTTCCTTCTGCCCAATGTCTCCCCAACATACAGGCGTCCTACACTTCCTACCGTACAACATCTCGTAGGGTGGCATGCCAATGCTGGCTTGATAACTGTTATTGTACGAGAATTCTGCTAACGGCAGGTGATCGTCCCAACTTCCTCCAAAATCGATCACGCACGCTCGAAGCATGTCTTCGAGTGTTTGGATCGTCCTCTCAGACTGACCGTCTGTCTGGGGGTGATATGCCGTGCTAATGTGTAGCCTCGTCCCCATTGCATCATGAAACCTCTTCCAAAACTTGGAGGTAAACCGGGTGTCACGGTCAGACACAATAGACACCGGTACGCCATGACGAGCTACAATTTCTTTGATAAATAGATCCGCCAATCTTTCAGATGAATACGTCTCGCGGATCGGTAGGAAGTGGGCACTCTTCGTCAATCGATCAACTATCACCCATATAGCATCATACCCTTTCGGGGTACGTGGTAGTTTCGTGATGAAATCCATGGTGATGTGCTCCCACTTCCACTCGGGTATATCCAACGGTTGGATCTTCCCGTACGGTTTCTGATGCTCTGCCTTGACCTGTGAACAAGTCATGCACTTACTCACATATTCCACCACATCACGCTTCATGCCCGGCCACCAATAGTCTTTCTTCATGTCTTGGTACATCTTGGTAGCACCGGAGTGAATGGAATATCGAGTCTTATGGGCCTCATCCATGATCTTTCCACATAGATCCCCGTACCGAGGAATCCACACTCGCCCAAATCGGGTCTTAACACCAAGAGTGTTCTCACCCAGTTTTGTAACTAGACCTCTCATCCTTTCAGAGTTAAGACGATCTTCCTTCAAAGCCTCGTCTTGGAACTCCTTAACCTGCGTCATCACGTCAGAGGTCATAATTAGCTGATAAGCCTTCACCCGAATCGGCTCGGGCCTTTCCTTCCGGCTAAGGGCATCAGCCACCACATTGGCTTTGCCCGGGTGGTAATGGATCTCACAATCATAATCTTTTATCAGCTCCAACCACCGTCTCTGCCTCATGTTTAGATCCTTCTGCTCGAAGAAGTACTTCAAGCTCTTGTGATCCGTGAAGATGGTGCACTTCGTCCCGTATAGATAGTGCCGCCAAATCTTCAACGCGAAAACCACCGCAGCTAGTTCTAGGTCGTGCGTGGGATAATTGACTTCGTGGGTCTTCAGTTGTCGAGATGCATAGGCTATGACCTTTCCGCGTTGCATCAATACGCAACCTAGCCCAGAATAGGATGCATCCGAATAGACCACCAAGTCTTCATTTCCCTCGGGCAATGTCAAGACAGGAGCTTGTGTCAGTCTCGTCTTCAATTCCTCAAAGCGTCCTCCTGTTCTCGACCCCACACGAACTTTACATCCTTGCGAGTCAATTTTGTCAAAGGTGAGGCTATCTTGGAGAAGTCCTGAATAAATCTTCTATAGTAGCCCGCCAGCCCCAAGTAGCTGCGAATCTCAGTTGGCGTCTTCGGTGACTTCCATTGCATCACGGCCTCAACCTTTGCTGGGTCCACCATTATTCCTTCTGCATTCACTACGTGACCCAGAAATTGCACTTCGCGTAACCAAAAGGCGCACTTGGAGAACTTGGCGTACAATTTCTCCCTTCTCAACGTTTCCAATACTTCTCGAATATGCCCGGCGTGCTCTTCTTCACTTCTCGAATAAATCAGGATATCATCGATGAATACAATTACTGATTTATCCAACATTGGTCGGCACACTCGGTTCATCAAATCCATAAAAGCAGCCGGCGCATTGGTCAACCCAAAAGACATGACAAGAAACTCGTAGTGACCATAGCGCGTACGAAAGGCTGTTTTAGGGATATCCTGCTCCTTCACCTTCAGTTGATGGTACCCCGATCGAAGATCTATCCTTGAAAACCAACTGGCACCCTGAAGTTGATCAAACAAGTCATCGATCCTTGGTAAGGGGTATTTCGTTCTTCACCGTCAGCTTATTCAGCTCGCGGTAGTCGATGCACATCCTCATACTACCATCCTTCTTCTTTACGAACAGAACCGGAGCACCCCAAGGTGAGATACTCGGTCGGATTAACCCCTTATCTAGCAGCTCCTGCAACTGTTCCATCAACTCTTTCATCTCCGTCGGAGCCAAGCGATACGGTGCTTTTGCGACAGGTTGGGCACCCGGTATCAGGTCGATCTGGAACTCGATCTCTCGGTCAGGTGGCAATCCCGATAAGTCTTCGGGAAACACGTCTGGAAAGTCACACACCACTAGCACATCGCATAGTTGTGGTGTTGGCGTCTCTACATTCTTTACATAACATAAGTAGGCGCTACATCCGCGCCTCATACACTTTCCCGCCACCGCCATCGAGATCACCTTCGGAATCGTCGTAACTCGATCGCCATATATTGTCACCGGACTTCCGTCGGTCGCCGTCAGTCTAATCATCTTCTTTCGGCACACGATATTCGCTTCGTAGGTTGCTAACCAGTCCATCCCTAACACTACATCAAATCCTCCTAGAGGCATCACATGTAACTTGGCAGCAAACCTATGGCCCTCTAATTCTATGGTACAGCCTTCTATCACATCCGTAACCCTAGTGGATTTACCAATAGCAGTTTCTACGTCAAAGGACTCATCAAGGCATTTTCTCCTAACAGTCAGTTTAGCACAGAAGGTAGTAGAAATAAAACTCCTACTTGCACCCGAATCAAATAACACAGAGGCTAAAATTTGGTCTATTAGGAACGTACCGGACACAACATCAGGGTCCGTTCTAGCCTCCTCCTGCGTCGTGGTGAACGCCCTAGCCTTTGCCCTCGGTGCTTCTCCTCCCGTCTTCTTCTCCCCTGAGCCCTCAGCCCTCGGCTTCTTACAATCTCTGCTCATATGACCACCTTCCCCACAGTTAAAACACTTGCCCATTCGGCAATCCTTGGCCATATGCCCAGTCCTCCCACACTTGAAACAGATGTTAGATCCCCACTTACACTCCCCCGAGTGCTCTTTCCCACACTGTCCACACTTCCTCATCCCTGCTCCCTTCGCGACCACTCGGCGGTCGTCTACCCTTGCCTTCTTGTTACTTGCCGAGGTATCACCTCGACCAAACCTCTTTCCCTGCCAACCCTTCTTACCACCTCCTTTCTTACTGCCCTCAGCCTTCACCAATGCAGCTCGCTCATCGTACAACCTCCCCGCCAAATCCACCGCCGACCTGAAAGTACTTGGTCGAGCGGAAATCAAATGCCAACGTATTTCGGCTGGCAACCCCTGAATATACCGGTTGATCTTTCGAGACACCGGCGTCACCTGCTCTGGGACCAACCGCGCCATATCGTTGAATTTGGCAGTGTATTGTTGGTGGGTCATCGTCCCTACCTCCAACTGCAGAAACTCTCTCTCAACTCGGTCCATTTCCCGTCAAGGACTGAATTCCTCAATCACCAGCCTTTTCAACTCAGCCCACTTCATCTTCCCTATAGTCCTGCTACCCTCAGCCTGGACAATATTGTCCCACCAGCACAACGCCGTCCCTGTAAATGAATGGGTAGCAAACTTCACCTTTTTATCCTCCTGGCAGTCACTGATATCGAGGACCGCCTCCATTTCCCTCACCCATTGGTGAGCATCCGCAGCCGTACCCGAACCATCAAAAGTCGGGGGCTTGCACCTCATAAATTTCCCGTAGTCACAACCCCGGGCTGTCTCACGCTCGACCTCCTCCTCCTCCTCTTCTTCATCATCAGAAAGAACCGTTTCCGGCCCTTGTTGCTGTTGTCGCCTCCCTGAGGGAGTAGTATTAGGTTCTTCAGGAACCTTCTTCTCTTGTCTAGGCCTTCCTCTTGAGGCTCGTGGTTCCGTACCACTTCCGCCACTGCCTCCACCAAGTGGGGCTTTAGATGATCTACCACCGACCATCTTCTATCTCACACTGAAAGGTTCAAATACCAACACGGTCATTCAAGGAAATAGCTCAGTTTATGTCAAGTACAGTAAGTTGCTAATTACAGTGGCCAGTTGTGATTAGTCACTTACTCTACTTTTCGCACCCCAAGCATTACCCTTACTGACTACATCAATATCTAAATCTAACAGTACACATAAACCACATTACACGCGCACATAACTTTGATTATCATTAAGAAAATACCTGATGGCACGCAGCTACTCAGATGGCATTCATCCCCTTTCTGTCCCATTTCTCAGTTTAAGTTTTAGGTTTATTTTTGAAAATTTACCCATTTTACTTAAACTTTTGCTCTGATACCAACTTGTAAGGCCCCGCTCCCGGGCGCCTTACGGTTGGTGGTTCATCGCACGTAAAACATACATAATGTATATAATCATAAAATATCGCAGCGGAATTAATAAAATATACATTCTCATTCATTCATAAAAGTCATTACATCATTGACATAATTACAAAATACAGCTTTCTCTACTTTGTCTCTCCTCATAGGGTCATACAGCGACCTCTAGAGAAGATATTAAATTCAAACATATAAAAATTATGTTTTATACTAAAGAATATTCCTTAGATAATTCCGTACATCGAAACCCTGACGGAATACTCTTGACACTCTCATGCAACATACTTTGTTGCATGTACTATGCACACGCATCCAATGCGTGGCGAACTTATCAAAATCTAAAGAAGATTTCTTAAGTAATCCCTTTTATGGGAATCCTCAAGAAATCTCGTAATGGCATGCAACGTGATGAATTGCGCGCGTTATGGATCCACAACGCATGACGTTGCAGCATTATCAAATGGAGAATGCCATCCCAAAAGAGCTGAGTAGCCGCCTCGTGCCATCCCCAGCAACGCTACCTGCCAACTGGAAACACATAAAAAGTCAGCGTTGCTGAGTGAGTTCTAGTTTTATAATAAACATACTTTGTTCATATTAAAAACCGTTCATTCTTTACACGTGATCATACATCGTACATACATATAGATAATATCTTTATTATCACGTTCGTTCTTTCGTTCGTTCATTCGTTCGTCCATTCATTCGTTCATTATACATCGTTATCTTTCACTTCTCGTTTAGGTCCTGTCAGGTTTTACCCACTTCATGGCACGCAGCCATGATTACTGTGGTCGAATGACAAGGACCCCGTTACATCTTTTCTTGCACATTGGATATCTTTTGTACCACTACCATCTGCTATACCCCGAACGTTATTAGCTACCGGGCCGAAGTCATTAAATGAACAGCAAAACGTATGCCGCAGTACTAGAGGTAAGCGGTAGGGATACCATACATATGGTCAATCACTAAGAAGGACCCGTTAAACTTATCCAATGTTTGCAAGACATCTTTCGTTCATTCATTCGTTCATTAATGCATGTATTCATCATCTTTTAATCATTCGTTCATTCATTAATACATGCATTCATCATCATGTTCCTCTTTCGTTATCTTTCACTTTACGTTACATCTTTTCTTGCACATTGGATATCTTTTGTACCACTACCATCTGCTATACCCCGAACGTTATTAGCTACCGGGCCGAAGTCATTAATGAACAGCAAAACGTATGCCACGGTACTAGAGGTAAGCGGTAGGGATACCATACATATGGTCAATCACTAAGAAGGACCCGTTAACCTTATCCAATGTTTGCAAGTCATCTTTCGTTCGTTCGTTCGTTAATGCATGTATTCATCATCTTTCAAATCATTCGCTCATTCATTAATACATGCATTCATCATCGTGTTCCTCTTTCCTTATCTTTCACTTTACGTTACATAATACTTCATTCGTTCGTTCATTATTACGTAAAGCCATAGAAAGATATTCATGCGGTATTATAAGGAACACACACATCATACATACATCATCATACATAGCATCATATGTACATCGTCATACATAACATCATACATGCATCATCATTCATCATCATACTTAACCTCGTGCAATCATAACCTACATCATCAATCATTACTAGGCACTTACTCCCGTATCCTTCCCGAATCCGGGACCTACAATACGTCATCTTGGTGCAGTAGTACTAACTGTCCCTCCAAGAACGTGGGGACTCATTCTAGGACTTTATATAACGTGCCGAGTCCACAATCATACCTTAGACGTATAACACAACATTATACCCAAATGGGTCATACATACATACGTCAATAAACAAGTTAATATGTGTTCCAGCCCCAAAAATCATTTAAAATCAGTAAATGAGGGGTCCTAGAACTCACCTGTGCTTGACAAGCAGCTTCTCAATCAAGCCTTTAAGTCGCGGGTCACACTACACTGCTTGCAGATAAGTTAACACTCAAAAGAGTTAATTTCTGCCTAATTTCGCTGCTAAGTTCGCAGGTAGTTTCGCCCGTAATTTCGCCAGCAGTTTCGGTGGGCAAATCAGCAGTTTCGCTGCTAGTTTCGCCGGGCAGCATTCTGCCAGTTTCGCTGGACAGATTCGCTACCTCGAGCGCCCAACTTTCGTTGGAATTCCCTAGTTTTGCAATATCTAAGGTCAACTTGGGCATTGGCATAGTCATCAGCGAAACTATAGTTTCGCTAAGGCGAATGTGTAGTTTCGCTGCAGCGAAACTGTAACTTCGCTGTAAATCCTTCCAGTTTCGCTGGACGAACTCACAGTTTCGCTGGTCGAGACCTTAAATTCGCAGAACGAGCTGAAATTTACGAATCAGCTCTTTTTAGCCCAAAAATCAAATCCTTTCCACCCAAACCCTTGGATTATCATCCAGGAAGCTATATCTAAGCTCATTACACGTTTTCTTACCCTAAAACGTGTGTTTTGGGGCGATTTTTGCCCCTTTAAAAACCCAAAAACCCAAACTCGGGTTTTTCACCAAATGTGGCAATTTAGATACGTTTCTTACCTTGATTCTTGTAGTTTAGGAGTCCACAAACACCAGCCTTCGATTCTTGACCACCCGAGCTTCAATCCGGCACTTTCTCTCTCTACACTTTCTCTCTCTAGAATGGGCGTTTGAGTGAAAATGAGAGTTGCTCAGCTGATCCATCTATTTATATGCCAGGCGTTCCCGGGACCCCAAACTCGTTAAACTCGTGACCCGGAGGGTAAACTCGGTGTAATACCCGCAACCATTTTATATTTATTAAATGGTTTTCATCCGAGCCCATCACTATCACTTGACTCGATTAGAAAATTTTCCGGGTGTTACAACAAGGATTGGATCTATCATGGTGAAAGTTTAATTCCTGAAGTTGTAGTTGTAGATGATGTTGAGCCAACAAACGAAATGGCTGAGGTTATCGAAGACGTCATGGAAGAGAGTATCGGTGTCCGTGATGATTTTGAGGACTTGTTAGAGGAAGTTCAATCAGAATTATATCCTAGTTGTACTAAGTTTTCTTCCCTTAACTTTTTAGCAAAGCTTATGAATATTAAGGTGAAAAATAAATGGACCAATAGCTCATTTGATGAGCTCCTTGAGTTGTTACAGTCTTCACATCCAGAAGGTAACAAAATTCCTTCTTCTCACTATGTAGCCAAGAAGACATTAAAAAAGATTGGTTTAACTGTGACACCTCACAATATCAAGCAAAGAATATTGTGGGTCTACTTTCACATTTGTGTGAAAGCTCAGATGATACAGACGGATTTGATGATATGACTGACAACGAATCATCAGAATCCGAAAGTTCTTCAAAGTGTACCTTAGAAAATGAAAACACAAATTGCATCAAGAAGGAAAAAGAGAATCATTATGATCTACCTATGGGTTCATGTTCACTTTCTGATGAACAAAGTTCTAGAAACATTCAAGATATTCCCAAATCAGTAAGGAAACTTATGATTCTTCTTGTTGAAGATCATGTGGTGAATGTGATAGTGTGTGACATCTGTCACTAACAAGTTCGTCAATAGACATTAAGTTTATTAACTCTCTGTGTGTGTTAACTATCTCCACGTATTTATTATTTTGTATATTTATCGTTTTAACCAAACCCTTCGTATGCTCATTTATAATAAAAATTAATAATAATAATAAAATAATAATAATAATAATAACAGTAATAATAATAATAATAATAATAATAATAATAATAATAGTCCAGGGGGCTGTTGGTTATTTCTGAAACTTCAAAAGAAGTTTTAAACATAAAATAACAATAACATAAACCTCAGGGACCAAATCTGTAATTTTTAATTTTCAAATCCAACCGCCCGCCCAAACCCCGTATTTCCGGCCAGTCTCCGGCCAAATTCCGGCCAAGCTCCGGCGACGGCCAAAACAACAAAACCACCCGATTTCGAATCCCACAACCTAATCGAACCGTTCTTTGGATCCCAATCGAACAAAAATCCAACACAAACACGCGTAGAATCGGTCAAACCAACGGCTAATTTTTCCACTTTATCTACGACCGTTCAACGGATAAATCACCCACTCAAACACTAATATGATCAAATTAAAACGGCCAACTCGAACTTTATAATCCTATAAATTGAATACCAACTGCAATCCCAATCGAAACACACACACACACTGAATCCGACCACCATCTTCATCCTCGACCTGCAACTATACCAAAACCCAAATCCTGACCCATATACATTCAATTTAACAGAGGGCTTTCAATCCTTAGCACCATTCGTGTGACATCTCACAATATCAAGCAAAGAACATTGTGGGTCTACTTTCACATTTGTGTGAAAGCTCAGATGATACAGATGGATTTGATGATATGATTGACAACGAATCATCAGAATCCGAAAGTTCTTCAAAGTATACTTTAGGAAAATGAAAACACAAACTACATCAAGAAAGAAAAAGAGAATCACTACGATCTACTTGTGGTTCCATGATCAGCTACTGGTGAACAAAGTTTTAGAAACATTCAAGATATTCCCAAATCAGAAAGGAAACCTAAGATTCTTCTTGTTGAAGATCATGTGGTGAATGTGATGGTGTGTGGCATCTGTCACCAATAGACCGTCAATCAGCATTAAGCTCGTTAACTCACCGTGTGTGTATTAACGATCCTCGTGTATGTTCATAGTCTATTTATCGTGTTAACCGAATTATCTTCGTATACACGTTCGTATTAGTAATAATAATAATAATAATAACAATAATAATAATAATAATAATAATAATAAAAATAATAATAATAAAAATAATCATAATAATAATAATAATAATAATCATAATAATAAAAATAACAAAATAATAATATTAATAATAATAATAATAATACTAATAACAATATTAGAAATAACAATAATAATAATAACAATATTAATAATAACAATAATAATAATAACAATAAAGTCCAGGAGGCAATTGGTCATTTTTGAAACAATAAAAACAAGTTTACAACATGAAATAATAATAATGAAACCGCAGGGACAAAATCTGTAACTTTGTAATTTTCAAACCCAACCCCCCGCCCCTTTCGATTTTCCGGCACCAGTTCCGGCCGAACTCCGGCAGCATTCCGGCGACCTCAAAACTGTATAAAAACCCAATTTTTACAGCCCAAATTACACCAAACCGCTTCGTGGACAAGAATCGAACTCAATGCACACACAAAACGCGTAGAAACGGTCGATTAATGGCTATAACTTTATCCACTTTATTTTCCGAACGTTCAACGGCTAAAACACCCACTAAAATACTACTTTAATCAAATTAATTCCACATGAACGTTCCTATATAAATTCCCAATCGAATACAACTGGAAATTGCACAAAAAACACATACATCCATTGAATTCAATTCCTTCCATCTGACACGACCTGCAACAAATCGAGCCCCACTCTCCAAGCCTTCTAACCTACAATTAGCAGAGGGCTTTCACTCATTAGCATCATCCGAAGCTTTCTGTGTAATCAATTTGCTTTTCATCAGCTTTTGATCAACATTCGAATTCGAGTTAAACCGCGGCTTGTTCTTCACTGTTCTTAGCATCAAATCAAACCAAAACAGGTAATTAAACACTCCAATCTATTCGTTTTTACATAAGGATTAAAAGCCCCATGAAATTAGTCGTTAACAGAATCAAATCGAGGGTCAATTGGACCCAAATCGAATTAGGGTTCATCTGAATTTGGGGGAAACCGTGAAATCATGTTTAAAAATATAAAACCGAGTTCTATCGTGGCCACGACCCTTTGGTTCACTGGTAAACGGGTGTGTGTGTGTAAGTTGGAGGTCCCGGGTTCAAACCCGGTTACCTGCAATTAATTTTTTTAAAGCTTTTTAAGCTTCTAAAAATTATGGAAAAATTCTTAAAAATTATAAAAATAAATTTTATAAACTTCCCTTATTTTAAATCTTACATAATTATTTTCTGTAAATTTATTTTATTTAAAAACCCTAAATTATCTTTCTGAAATATTATTTATAAATATTATAAATTATTGTTTTTATAAAAATGGACTCTAAATCGTGTGTAATTATAAAATAATCATGAAAAATTTTAGAAATTATACAACTTACAATTTCACGAATTATTTACCAATATAACTACAAGTTATAAAATATACTTTAAATTAATTAAATTTAATATATAAATCAATAAATTTACAATTAAACTCAAATATATATAACAAATCGTGTGCGTCAAACTAAACCAACCCAAATCCGATCAAATATATCTATTCGTATGGAATACATATTAAAGACTTAAATACAATTATTACATAGGTATTGATCGTGTTTGATCGTGCATTGCTATATTCTGTGAAGCTTTTGTTCATTTCATTATCAATTCAATTCAAGGTGAGTTTCGTGGTCCCTTTTTATGCTTATACAAGTTTTCAATGTTTTCAATCAATGGGGGAAAAGTATGCTCACCCGTTTTCAATGTTGTACATCATATATTCAGTTTTCATACTTGGAATCAACGTGATACTATTTTGCATACTTACATGGTGTTATTCTATGGATCACTCTTACAACCATTAATTCCCGGTTTGGGAACCCGCGGTTAGGTATTGGTAGTACTACTGGGTTGACACCCCCACCCATCGACGATTGGTTAACTTGCGAGTTACCAACACAGCTGCCAGCAATCAGGCCATGGGTGAACATATTCCGTCTAATTTATATGCATAACGTCATTAGGCTTAGTTGTCTAAAACACATGCTATGTGGTTTTTGCTTGCAGTATGATTCCACATCAAATTCTATACAGCATCAATTACATGTTTTCAATTTAAACCTGCGGAACTCACCAACATTATGTGTTGACATTTTTGAGCATACCTTTTCAGGTGATCATAATCAGAGAGGATAACTAGAGCAGATGCCTTAGCAGAGACCATCAGGATTTCAATAGATTTACATTAGTATTGTTTGTCATTTGTTTTCATATTTGAACACTGTGTATCTTGGATTATAGAATCAATAAGACTATGATAGTCGTGGAACTGACTAACCACGACACAAGTCACCATTGTGTCGGGCGACGTCATGACACGAGGATTTTGCATATATTATGACTCTGTAATTATACCAAGTGTTATGATGATCCCGTCCGTCGCATCCTCATGTTTCCGCTATAAGCGAGGGTGTGACAGATTGGTATCAGAGCCTTGGTTATAGAGAATTAGGTGGAGAATTCGACCTAGACTGTAACCTAAGAACCTTCATATAGAATGCATGCTAGGAATTGTGTGCATTTAATTTTACCTAAATGCTCTTCATGATTTGTGTGACACATAGACACCT
The DNA here is from genome assembly GCA_024085815.1 of Flaveria linearis. Taxonomy (NCBI): domain Eukaryota; kingdom Viridiplantae; phylum Streptophyta; class Magnoliopsida; order Asterales; family Asteraceae; genus Flaveria; species Flaveria linearis. Next base: position 27,020,745 of record CM044008.1, read on the forward strand.
GTATCCTGGATTTCCTGGCAAAAGGCCTATGGGCTAAGGCAAGCGTATTCGTATAAATCTCATTGCGAGACCAGTTACGCTACCTGGGGATTTCTGGGATGAGAGATAAACTATGGTCAATACACAAGTCTATAAGACAAATGGGTCAAGTATATTAAGTCTATGAACTTAATATACAGGTATGTTCCTACATACTTGATTTTATACATATACACGTGTTATCTGAATATCCCGAGGAAGACATTATAACTCTTAGTCTTTCTCCATGGGATACTTTGATACTAGAACTTTACGCTTGTATGCGCACAACATCATATTATTAGGGAACTTCAGTGATCACGCGTAGTGTTGATCTCAGATATTGAATCCGACCCTATCATGGTTACGACTGAAATCCTGAAAGTATGACGGATATGCAGTTATCATTAGACATAATGTGCTTATATGCTTACTTGCTATTACATGCTACTATTGGACTACTATTGGCTCATAGACAGGAGGACATCATATAATCTGTGCTTGTTGAATCTAAATAATACTATGATGTTAACTTGGGGTAAGTGAAGCTAAGGGTGATCATGCAAGGTAAATTACCATTACGGGTGCACACGTAATTGCAATTCACCATGCATGAGAAGTCTGACTAATCTTACCATGAGGTAACGATCATGAGTGTCACAAGTTTCTATTCTATACCCTAGGGTGCTAGGGTCATAATTCTAGTAAGACCTTGTTGAAGGCAATCAAACATTATCAACATTTACTCATGTCCTGTCCTACTTAAAGCCTTCATAGTATTTCCAATCATGACGTTGACCTTAATCTTTATTGGACATTCCTCCACTTAGCATTTCAGTAACTACTGATTAATGCTTAGAATGAAAGTGGATTACATGAATGTAGAGGAGTAATGATACTCTCTACACATAAAATACATTATTCTTTAGGATTATGCTAAGGAAAATTAGGATGTTATGTAACTAGTTTAAGTGTCATTCAAGGTATATAGTGGATGTGGTGGGAACGCTGCGGGGAACCCTATATATAAACATCACCGGTATACTAAGAATGTGCTTAAACTGGGCTACGTAATGATCTTAATGGACCGAAGCATAGGATATTAGGAATTGATGAGTGAAATCATGTGGTGACTAAAGTTCACATCTTTCTGTATTAGAAGATGGCGCCTAGAAGAGTCACATGCAAAACCAACCAAGAAGCTGAAGCCCCGCAAAACAGGAGAAGGGGTAGACCATCAAGAGCTGGTGGTGCTCCAGCTGGCAATAATCAGGAAACTGGCACCCCTGATATAGCTGCTGTGATTGCTCAGCAGCTAGCTGCATTGGTTCCTACCATTGTGACGCAAGTAAGCGACGCCCTGCTGAATCATCCTCTCCACGGGGATCATAACACCAATGGCCAACATAATCAAGGGGTAGTGGATGATACTAGCATTGGCAGAACAAATGGAAACGAAACTGGTGTCAACCATACCAAACGGGGGTGCTCATATAAAGAATTTGTGGCTTGCAAACCCCACGAATTCGATGGAAAAGGCGGAGCGATAGCCTTGACAAGATGGATCGAGAAGATGGAGGCAGTAATCGACATTAGTGAATGCCTCGACAGTCAACGGATCAAATATGCCACCTGCTCACTGCAAGGCAAGGCATTAACCTGGTGGAACACCCAGGTTCAGGTTAGAGGAAGAGAGTCTGCAATGCAGATGACCTGGGATGAGTTTAAAGCATAAATTTTTGAGGAATACTGTCCTCTTAATGAGATGCAAAAACTCGAGCAAGAATTCTGGAATCACGCGATGGTGGGAGCTGGGCACGCAACCTACACCGATCGATTCCATGAATTGGCAAGATTGGTGCCACATCTGGTGACACCGGAATCAAAAAGAATCGAGAGGTACATATGGGGACTTGCGCCTCAAATCCGAGCACTGGTGACGGCAGCTGCTCCTCCTACAATCCAGAGCGCAATTTTGAAGGCTGGCGCTCTTACTGACGAAATGGTGAGAACCGGATTGCTGGGGAAGGGAACCGAGAAGAGAAAGGAGTTCGGGTCTAACGCTGGAAGATCCGATAAAAAGGCTAAAACAGCCCAAAGTTTTGTGGCTGTAGCCCAAGAAAGGAAGGATTACACTGGACCGCACCCCAAGTGCAACAAGTGTAACTATCACCATTCCCCAGCAAGGCCGTGTCGGGAATGTACAAACTGTAGGCGCTTGGGTCATTGGGCAAAGGATTGTAGGATTGTGCCAAACCTGGTAGCGCCCATCAATGCGGTTAACCCCGCCGGGAATACCAGGGCATGCTATGAATGCGGAGGTCTCGGTCACTTCCAAAACAAGTGCCCCCGACTGAACAGAGCACCCGGTCAACAAGGCAATAACCAGCAGCAATTGCTGGCCATAGCTGGTAACCCGGGTCACGGCAATCAAGGAAATGCTGCAGAAGGACGAACCTTCGTCATTGGAGCCAATGATGCCCTCCAGGATCCCAATGTCGTTACGGGTACGTACCTTCTCAACGACCACTTCGCCTCTATATTGTTTGATATGGGAGCAGACAATAGCTTCCTATCTTCTGATTTTGCACGCATGCTTGACTTGAATCCTAGTAGGCTAGAAACTATCTTTTCCGTAGAAATGGCCAATGGTAGATTCGTACAAGCAGATAAGATCATTAGACAGTGCTCCATAATATTAGAAGACCATGCCTTCGACATAGATTTAGTACCTTTCAAGCTAGGGAGCTTCGACGTAATTGTAGGAATGGATTGGTTGTCGAAGCACGGAGCCGAGATCGTTTGTCGGGAGAAAGTAGTACGAATCCCCATGCCTAATGGGGAGGTACTCAAGATTCAAGGAGAACGACCAGGAAGAACTCTGAAGCTTATTTCCTGCATGAAGACGCGTCGATGTCTACGGAAGCAGTGCTACGCACTCCTGGCTCATGTTGTAGAAAAGAAGGAAGAAGGCATCAAGTTGGTAGATATTCTTGTGGTGCGAGATTACCCAGAAGTATTTCCTGAGGATTTGTCGGGTTTACCTCCTCTACGACAGGTGGAATTTCGTATCGAGTTGGTTCCTGGATCTACGCCGGTAGCAAAAGCACCATATCGATTGGCACCATCTGAAATGCAGGAATTATCGAGCCAACTACAAGAGCTGTTGGAGAAGGGATTCATTCGGCCGAGTCATTCACCATGGGGAGCACCGGTTCTATTTATCAAGAAAAAGACGGGTCATTTCGTATGTGTATCGATTATCGCGAGTTGAACAAGTTGACTGTGAAAAATCGATACCCTCTTCCCAGAATTGATGATTTGTTTGATCAATTACAAGGAGCTTCGTATTTCTCCAAGATTGATCTTCGTTCTGGATATCATCAACTGAGAGTTTTTGAGGATGAGATACCGAAAACAGCATTCAGGACTCGTTACGGGCACTATGAGTTCTTAGTCATGCCGTTCGGACTGACTAATGCACCAGCTGTGTTCATGGATTTGATGAATCGAGTGTGCAAACCATACTTAGATAAGTTCGTGATCGTGTTCATAGACGATATACTTATCTATTCTCGATCGAAAGAGGATCATGAAAAACACCTTCGAGCAATTTTAGAATTGTTACGGGAAGAGAAGCTTTTCGCCAAATTCTCGAAGTGTGAATTTTGGCTTCAAGAAGTGAAGTTTTAGGCCATGTGGTTAACAAAGATGGAATTCACGTGGAGCCGGGCAAGATTGAAGCGGTGAAGAAATGGGATACACCCCAAACACCTTCCAAGATACGGCAATTCTTAGGATTGGCCGGATACTATCGTCGCTTCATCGTGAATTTCTCGAAGATCGCACAACCATTGACCATGCTAACCCAGAAGGACAAGATGTTTGATTGGGGACATGCACAAGAACAAGCTTTCCAAACGTTAAAAGAAAAGCTGTGCAATGCTCCAATACTGTCCCTTCCGGATGGAACAGACGACTTCGTGGTGTATTGCGATGCTTCGCATCAAGGATTGGGATGTGTGTTAATGCAGAGAGATAAGGTGATTGCTTACGCCTCACGAAAACTAAAGGTGCACGAAAACAACTACACGACTCATGATTTGGAGTTGGGCGCTGTAGTTTTTGCACTTAAGATATGGAGGCACTATCTGTATGGAACCAAATGCATCATCTATACCGATCATAAGAGCCTTCAACACATCCTGAATCAGAAAGAGCTCAACATGCGACAACGACGTTGGGTAGAACTACTTAGTGACTACGATTGCGAAATCCGGTATCATCCGGGGAAAGCAAATGTGGTGGCTGATGCCCTCAGTCGTAAAGAACGCGTAAAACCACTACGTGTTAGAGCTTTGGGGTTGACTATTCAAACGAACTTGAAAGCTCAAATTCAAAGTGCGCAAAGTGAGGCTTTAAAAGAAGAAAACCTTACGGGAGAAGAATTTCGAGGGTTGGATAAACAGTTGAATCGCAAGGATGACGGCGTACATTACTTCATTGATCGCATATGGGTCCCCAAATGGGGAGGTGTACGTACACTAGTCTTGGATGAAGCACACAAGACTCGATATTCTGTTCATCCCGGTGTAGACAAGATGTACCACGATCTGAAGGATCTGTACTGGTGGCCGGGTATGAAGAAAGATATTGCTTTATATGTGAGCAAATGCTTGACGTGTTCAAAGGTCAAAGCTGAACACCAGAAACCATCAGGATTATTGCAACAACCTGAAATTCCCGAGTGGAAATGGGAGAACATTACTATGGATTTTATTACCAAACTCCCGAGAACGCCAAGCGGACACGACTCGATATGTGTTGTAGTGGATCGAGTGACAAAATCTGCCCACTTCTTGCCTATCCGAGAAGATTATAAAATGGATAAGCTGGCAAGATTGTACATCAAAGAGGTCATGACACGGCACGGAGTGCCGGTGTCAATCATATCCGACCGAGACAGTCGATTTACTTCACGCTTTTGGCAGACATTACAGAAAGCGATGGGCACTCGGTTAGACATGAGTACAGCCAATCACCCCCAGACAGACGGCCAAAGTGAACGCATAATACAGACGCTTGAGGACATGTTACGGGCATGTGTCATTGATTTTGGTGGCAGTTGGGATACTCATCTACCATTGATTGAGTTTTCCTACAATAACAGCTACCATACTAGTATTGGGTGTGCACCCTTCGAAGCGCTGTATGGCCGAAAATGTAGATCACCTGTATGTTGGGCCGAGATTGGCGAAAGTCAGCTAACAGGACCCGAAATCATTCAAGAAACAACCGATAAGATCTTCCTAATCAAAGACAGACTTAAAGCTGCTCGAGATCGCCTAAAGAGCTATGCCGACAACCGTCGGAAGCCGCTAGAGTTTGACGTTGGTGATCGAGTGTTAGTTAAGGTCTCTCCTTGGAAACGGATCATTCGGTTTGGAAAGAAGGGGAAGTTAGCCCCGAGATACATTGGACCATTCGAGATCACAGAGAGAATCGGTCCGGTGGCATACCGATTAAGGTTGCCACAAGGGCTTAACAGTGTGCATGATACTTTCCATGTATCAAACCTCAAGAAGTGTTTAGCTGACGAATCACTTCACGTGCCTATTAAGGATATCAAGATTGATCAAAGTCTCCATTTTGTGGAGGAACCTATTGAGGTCATGGGCCAAAAGGTCAAGAGGTTGAGACGCAGCAAGATACCTATTGTTCGTGTGAGATGGAATTCCAAACGAGGTCCAGAGTTTACATGGGAACGTGAAGATCAGATGAGACTCAAATACCCACATCTGTTCAAAGATGACACTCTTGGACCTAGCACCAGTTGAATTTCGGGATGAAATTCCCTCAACTAGGGGATACTGTGACATCTCACAATATCAAGCAAAGAACATTATGGGTCTACTTTCACATTTGTGTGAAAGCTCAGATGATACAGATGGATTTGATGATATGATTGACAACGAATCATCAGAATCCAAAAGTTCTTCAAAGTATACTTCGGAAAATGAAAACACAAACTACATCAAGAAAGAAAAAGAGAATCACTATGATCTACTTGTGATTCCATGATCAGCTACTGGTCAACAAAGATTTAGAAACATTCAAGATATTCCCAAATCACTAAGATTCTTCTTGTTGAAGATCATGTGGTGAATGTGATGATGTGTGGCATCTGTCACCAATAGACCGTCAATCAGCATTAAGCTCGTTAACTCATCGTGTGTGTATTAACGATCCTCATGTATGTTCATAGTCTATTTATCGTGTTAACCGAATTATCTTCGTATACACGTTCGTATTAGTAATAATAATAATAATAATAATAATAATAATAATCATAATAATAATAATAATAATCATAATAATAAAAATAATAAAAATAATAATATTAATAATAATAATAATACTAATAACAATATTAGAAATAACAATAATAATAATAACAATAATAATAATAACAATAATAATAATAACAATAAAGTCCAGGGGGCAATTGGTCATTTTAAAACAATAAAAACAAGTTTACAACATGAAATAATAATAATGAAACCGCAGGGACAAAATCTGTAACCTTGTAATTTTCAAACACAACCCCTCGCCCCTTTCGTTTTTCCGGCGCCGGTTCCGGCCGAACTCCGGCAGCATTCCGGCGATCTCAAAACTGTATAAAAACCCAATTTTTATAGCCCAAATTACACCAAACCGCTTCGTGGACAAGAATCGAACTCAATGCACACACAAAACGCGTAGAAACGGTCGATTAACGGCTATAACTTTATCCTGTTTATTTTTCGAACGTTCAACGGCTAAAACACCCACTAAAATACTACTTTAATCAAATTAATTCCACATGAATGTTCCTATATAAATTCCCAATCGAATACAACTGGAAATTGCACCTGAAACACATACATCCATTGAATTCAATTCCTTCCCTCTGTCACGACTTGCAACAAATCGAGCCCCACTCTCCGAGCCTTCTAACCTACAATTAGCAGAGGGCTTTCACTCATTAGCATCATCCGAAGCTTTCTGTGTAATCAATTTGCTTTTCATCAGCTTTTGATCAACATTTGAATTCGAGTTAAACCGCGGCTTGTTCTTCACTGTTCTTAGCATCAAATCAAACCAAAACAGGTAATTAAACACTCCAATCTATTCGTTTTTACACAAGGATTAAAAGCCCCATGAAATTAGTCATTAACAGAATCAAATCGAGGGTCAATTGGACCCAAATCGAATTAGGGTTCATCTGAATTTGGGGGAAACCGTGAAATCATGTTTAAAAATAAATAAAACCGAGTTCTATCGCGGCCACGGCCCTTTGGTTCACTGGTAAACTGGTGTGTGTGTAAGTTGGAGGTCCCGGGTTCGAACCCGGTTACCTGCAATTATTTTTTAAAGCTTTTTAAGCTTCTAAAAATTATAGAAAAATTCTTAAAAATTAGAAAAATAAATTTTATAAACTTCCCTTATTTTAAATCTTACATAATTATTTTCTGCAAATTTATTTTATTTAAAAACCCTAAATAATCTTTATAAAATATTATTTATAAATATTATAAATTAATATTTTTATAAAATAGACTCTAAATCATGTGTAATTATAAAATAATCATGGAAAATTTTAGAAATTATACAACTTACAATTTCACGAATTATTTACCAATATAACTACAAGTTATAAAATATACTTTAAATTAATTATATTTAATATATAAATCAATAAATTTACAATTAAACTCAAATATATATAACAAATCATGTGCGTCAAACTAAACCAACCCAAATCCGATCAAATATATCTATTCGCATTGAATACATATTAAAGACTTAAACACAATTATTAAATAGGTATTGATCGTATTTGATCGTGCATTGCTATATTCTGTGAAGCTTTTGTTCATTTCATTATCAATTCGATTCAAGGTGAGTTTCGTGGCCCCTTTTTATGCTTATACAAGTTTTCAATGTTTTCAATCAATGGGGGAAAAGTATGCTCACCTGTTTTCAATGCTGTACATCATATATTCAATTTTCATACTTGGAATCAACGTGATACTGTTTTGCATACATACATGGTGTTATTTTATGGATCATTCTTACAACCATTAATTCCCGGTTTGAGAACCCGTGGTTAGGTATTGGTAGTACTACTGGGTTGACACCCCCACCCATCGACGATTGGTTAACTTGCGAATTACCAACACAGCTGCCAGCAATCAGACCATGGGTGAATATATTCCGTCTAATTTATATGCATAACGTCATTAGGTTTGGTAGTCTAAAACACATGTTATGTGGTTTTTGCTTGCAGTATGATTCCACATCAAATTCTATACAGCATCAATTACATGTTTTCAATTTAAACCTGCGGAACTCACCAACATTATGTGTTGACATTTTTGAGCATATCTTTTCAGGTGATCATAATCAGAGAGGATAGCTAGAGCAGATGCCTTAGCAGAGACCATCAGGATTTCAATAGATTTGCATTAGTATTGTTTGTCATTTGTTTTCATATTTGAACACTGTGTATCTTGGATTATAGAATCAATAAGACTATGATAGTTGTCGAACTGACTAACCACGACACAAGTCACCATTGTGTCGGGCGACGTCATGACACGAGGATTTTGCATATATTATGACTCTGTAATTATACCAAGTGTTATGACGATCCCGTCCGTCGCATCCTCGTGTTTCCGCTATAAGTGAGGGTGTGACAATTCGAAGCTTCCTGTGCAGTTAATTTGATATTCATCAGTGTTTGATCAACATTCGAATTCAAGTTATACTGCGGCTTGTTCTTCACTTTTCTTAGTATCAAATCAACCTAAGTCAGGTAATTAATTGCATCATTACACTCGTTTACATATGGGGAATCAAAGCCCCATGTTTATTTCAGTAATCATTATCGAATTCGAGTTCAATTTGATCGAATTCATTCTAGGGTTTATACGGATTTGGGGAAAACTGGGTATCACGGCTTAAAAATAAATAGGCGCAGTTCTGTCACGGCTGTACGCCTTGGTTCACTGGTTGGTGCGTAGGATTTTTGGTTAGAGGTCCCGGGTTCGAACCCGAGCCTCTGCCATTTTTTTTAAACCTTTTTAAGCTTTTAAAAATAATACAAAAATTCCTAAAAATTATAAAAATAAATTTTATAAACTTCTCTTATTTTAAATCTCACAAAATTATTTTCTGTAAATTTATTTTATTTAAAAACCTTAAAAATCTTTACAAAATATTATTTATAAATATTATAAATAATCATTTTTATAAAAATAGGCATTATATCGTAATTAATTATAAAATAATCATGGAAAATCATAGAAATTATACATAAATTATTTACAAACATAATTATAAGCAATGTTAAATAATATTTCAAAATATTACAACGAATTTATACATAATATATCTAAAAATTATCAGATATTAAACCCATGAAACACTAAATTTATAATCAAACTTGAATACATATATCTAATCGCGTACGAGTCAAACCGGACCGACTCGAATTCAATCAAACATATCTATTCGCGCTGAATATGTTTTAAAGGCTTAGTTATAATCAATAATAGGTATTGATCGTATTTGATCGTGCATTGCTTTATTCTGTGAAGTCTTTGTGCATTACATCAATTCAAGGTGAGTTTTGTGGAGTCACTGGATCGATGAACATCCGAGCGTGTTCTTGACGGAAGGATAAACAACCAAAAGATAAACAATAGTACGAACAAGAATCGAATGATTTCATTGATAAAACATAACGATTTTAAGCTCGTTACAATTTAAGAATTACAACTTTTGGCAAGGGGAGATCGAGCATGATCTCCCCTCTCATCCGACAGCACCTTGGCCCTGGGCAGACTCTCTCCAAACCCTCAGGTTTCTACACATTGAAACTGGTATATATAGGCCTCGGCCCATATTAGATGCGACTGGGCCCATTCGTGCGATTGGACCATGCGTATGGTCCAATCGTACGACTAGACCATGCGTATGGTTCAATCGTACGACTGGACCATTCTTATGGTTCAGTCTTACGAATGCCCCAATCGCATCTCTCAGTCACACGGCCGGTCCATTAGCATGGCTCAGTCGTACGACTGAGTCTCATTCGCATATGCTCCTGCGAGTGACCCAGTTTCATGTGTTTACAAGGTGTACAACATTAAGCCTAGACTATTCATCAAGCGACGGACACACTATATATGACTATATATGCTCCAACAAGTTTCGTGGCCCCTTTTTATGCTTATACAAGTTTTCAATGTTTTCAATCAATGGGGGAAAAGTATGCTCACCCGTTTTCAATGTTGTACATCATATATTCAATTTTTATACTTGGAATCAACGTGATACTGTTTTGCATACGTACATGGTGTTATTCTATGGATCATCTTACAACCATTAATTCCCGGTTTGGGAACCCGCGGTTAGGTATTGGTAGTACTACTGGGTTGACACCCCCACCCATCGATGATTGGTTAACTTGTGAGTTACCAACACAGCTGCCAGCAATCAGGCCATGGGTGAATATATTCCGTCTAATTTATATGCATAACGTCATTAGGTTTGGTTGTCTAAAACACATGTTATGTGGTTTTGCTTGCTTATAACAGTATGATTCCACATCAAATTCTATACAGCATCAATTACATGTTTTCAATTTAAACCTGCGGAACTCACCAACATTATTGTTGACATTTTTGAGCATATCTTTTCAGGTGATCATAATCAGAGAGGATAGCTAGAGCAGATGCCTTAGCAGAGACCCTCAGGATTTCAATAGATTTGCATTAGTATTGTTTGTCATTTGTTTTCAAATTTGAACACTGTGTATCTTGGATTATAGAATCAATAAGACTATGATAGTCGTGGAACTGACTAACCACGACACAAGTCACTATTGTGTCGGGCGACGTCATGACACGTCCTATATCGGGAAACTCTTTACATGCGTCTGATAAGATGAATGGATCTACTCGAAGACTGATATTATGATACAGAACCGTTCCAGAAAAAGAAGCATACTCGAAGAAGCACATAGTGGAAGAAAAGACTTAACCCCTTAAGCAGAAATAATGGAAGGAAGAGATCGAAGAAATCTTTCGGAAGAAAGTTGAGAACTAAGAAGGAGGCCTTGAAAGATGAAGACTTTCGTGTGTGGCCTAACCTCTTCATTTTTTTTAGCAATCGGGAAAACTTCTTAGTTTTAGTTTGGTAGTTTCGAATCCTCAACACTCATACTATGATTGTATCACACTCGGAAACAAAGTTAGCGATACTAAAATTTCGAGGACGAAATTTCTTAAAGGAGGAGAGAATGTAACACCTCTGAAATCTAGCCCAATTAGAAAACTTAATGTATTATAGACCCAATAAAGGTCCGGATTGATTTGGGTTTACCAAAGAAATCTTGCAAAACGAAACTAGCCTTTTTGGGCCCAATAAGCCCAATAAGGGCCAGAACTTATAAAAAAGTCCCATTTAAGGCCCATTTAAGGCCCAAATACACGTTTAGGAACTAATTAAACAAGAAAACATGAAACAATGAATTATTAGGTTATTTGAAATAACTATGGAAAGATCTAAGCTAAAAACAGATTCAGAACCCATACCGGGTAAAATCCAGCAATTTAACGCGTACTAACGTCTGAATTCTATCAGAAATTCTTATAATGGCTTGTAATCCAAGCTAAATCATTGTTAATCTCAACTAAAATCATAAATAATGCTTGCTGAAAGATTTTTCATCAAACATGCATAAACAACGGAATTACGTAAGTAAAATGCCAACACCGGTTTTCACCGGCATTTACTGACATCTGATACGTCGACCAAGCCTCGTAACTCCGTAAATATTTGTATAACCATTGTTTATTATCCTAACATAGTAGAATTGGTGAGTGATACGTTGTCTGGAATAAATGCGTTCCGAAACCCGACCATGACGTGAACCGGGTTACGATCAGGTCAAACCCGAGAATTCATCAGATAAGGCTTTGACGTGACGAACATGGGAATTTAACGCTCAAAATATCATTTTAATACTTAATTGCATATATTTTGATTGCGAAATGATAATATTAACTCTCATTCGATAAAAACGCGTAAAACCGTGGAACGTGTTAAATACGCGATAAGTTACAAACTCGTTTGATTATCCGGCATGTTTTAAATACATAATCTCGGAACACTTATAACATTTTGTATAAATTGAAACTAACAAGAAACGAATTTAAACGTTACGTGAAAAACTTGATCGAACGTGTTCGAACCTAATTCTTTTACGAACCATTTTCATTTAACCCTAGTATATAAACCCACATTCCACCCTTTTCACTCATCTCACACACCAAAAAACACACACTTAGAGAGTGTGAGAGTGGAGAGCAGATCCGGCAAGAGGAGCCTGGCCGCGGACCACGGCGGAAATCCGGCTACGACCGGCGACCGGCCACCGCGCACGGCGGCGCGTGGTCGTGCTCTCGCGAGCCCCCTTACATCAAATCGAAGCCCTGAACATGTCAAACACGGGCTCGAGGTCGTGATGGGAAGGGGGTGTCCGAAGGTGGCCTAGACCCGCCCCACTGCCTTCTCTCTCTCTCGATCTCGGGTTGCATGTGTAGATCTGTAATAGATTGGGGCTCAAGACAGTGGTAGTGGTGGATGGTGCATGTCACGATCGATGGATCTGTGGTACAGGGTCGTGGGGTGAATGGGTCGCGCCGACGGTGGTGTTGGAGGCTGCGGTTGTCGCGATTGTGGTTCTCGGGGCTATGGAGATCAACCTTTACTATGGTTGTGACGGTGATACTATTGACAGTTGGCTACGGTGGTGAAGGTGATAGCAGTAGTAGTGTCGGCTGTGGTTCGGGATGTCGGGTCTGGATGGTGGTTGGGTTCTGGTGGCCGATGGTGGTGCAGGGCCAAAGCGGGATGATAATGGTGGTTGTTATGGTATAATTTTAGGCTATGGTTATGGTGGTTGTTGGTTATGGTTATGTTGAGCCCCGATAACGGTAGTGATGTAGGGTGTTGATAGTTATTGGCTATGATTATGGTTAAGGTTGTTGTGAAGACAGCCACGGTACGATAGTGAAGATGATGGTTGTGGTTGTTGAATGGTTGTGATTGTGGTTCTTGGTTGTGGGTTTTCAAGTTTGGTTGTGATTTTGGCTGCTATGATGATGGTCTAAAATTCGGTTAGGTTGATTGTGAGAATTGTGGTTGAAATGGTGTTTTAGTGGTGTTGTAGTGGTGTTGATCGTGATTGTTACTGTCGATTATGGTTGTGGTTGTGTTAGAAGGACAAGGTAAGGTTTTGGCTAACCACTGGTCAAACTTGGCCAACGAGCAGTCAACGGAACATGAACGCTACTAGATCAAGAGCCATGCGAGTGGGTTAACGAGCGTGAACCAAGTGGAAGGTATAATCGCACGCGTTACGCATTTGAAATTTAATTATAAGTTACATGAGTGTTATTTGAGCTCTAATTATAAAAATACATAAATTATAAAGATGAAAATGAACGTCAATGGATATAATTGTTTGCTTAAAATGGTTAGTTCATACACGAGACATAAGTATAAAATAATAGTTATTAAAACCGATCAAGATGATACTATAACTGGTGTATAGTTTATTAATACGATGTATTCAAACAAATGCGTGTGACTTGTTAGCGTTTTCAAAACCACAAATATGTACATATAATGGAATAACATCATTTTCTTAAATTGTTATTAGCATATTTAATAATACCTGGATATAATTTCTAACACTAATTATAGATTTGTCATCAAAATAAATGTCATCCTTGGGAAGATAATACTACTACTGAAGTTGATAAAAATAAGACTCCATGTATAACCTAGGTAAAGATGTACATTTGTTTATGATAAATAGTTATAACACGCTAACAATTAAGCAACTTATATTTAAGAGGGTATGATTATTAATACATGAAAACTCTAATATATATATATACATTGTGGTATAACGCTCTCTCGTATAGATAATGTCATCAATGATAATCATCTATAAAGATTTAAATCTCCAAATCAACAAATTATTGTTACAATTATTGTACTAAGAATCATTACTTGGATAAGAACATTGATTAATCTAATATGCACAAATTAGCACATAACAACTGATACTTGGACAAAAAGCTAAGATACAATAACCATACTAATCGTTAACTTTAAGTTAACTAAAGAGCTCAACCGCACGAATGTAATAACATCATGCTAATTCTAAATGTGAATCTTATATGTTCTAGTTAGGATTGCTTTGTTGATGATCATCACTTTCTTTATCGAGCTCTGAATTTATATAAGGATACCAGGTGAGTTTCGTGGCCCCTTTTTATGCTTATACAAGTTTTCAATGTTTTCAATTAATGGGGGAAAAGTATGCTCACCCGTTTTCAATGTTGTACATCATATATTCAATTTTCATACTTGGAATCAACGTGATACTGTTTTGCATGCATACATAGTGTTATTCTATGGATCATTCTTACAACCATTAATTCCCGGGTTAGGAACCAATGGTTAGGTATTGGTAGTACTACTGGGTTGACACCCCCACCCTTCGACGATTGGTTAACTTGCGAGTTACCAACACAGCTGCCAGCAATCAGGCCAAGGGTGAATATATTCCGTCTAATTTATATGCATAACGTCATTAGGTTTGGTTGTCTAAAACACATGTTATGTGGTTTTGCTTGCAGTATGATTCCACATCAAATTCTATACAACATCAATTACATGTATTAAATTTAAACCTGCGGAACTTACCAACATTATGTGTTGACATTTTTGAGCATATCTTTTCAGGTGAACATAATCAAAGAGGATAGCTAGAGCTGATGCCTTAGCAGAGACCATCAGGATTTCGATAGTTTTGCATTAGTAATGTATATCATTTGTTTTCATTTGTGAACTCTGTGTATTTTGGATTTAGAATCAATAAGATTATAATAGTCGTAGAACTGACTAACCACGACACAAGTCACCATTGTGTCGGGCGACGTCATGACACGAGGATTTTGCATGTATTATGTCTCTGTAATTATACCAAGTGTTATGACGATCCCGTCCGTCGCATTCTCGTGTTTCCGCTATAAGCGTGGGTGTGACACTGTAATTATACTAAGTGTTATGACGATCCCGTCCGTCGCATCCTCGTGTTTCCGCCATAAGCGAGGGTGTGACAGATTGCTATCAGAGCCTTGGTTATAGAGAATTAGGTGGAGAAATCGACCTAGACTATAACCTAAGAACCTTCATATAGAATGCATGCTAGGGATTGTGTGCATTTGATTTTACCTAAATGTTCTTCATGATTTGTGTGACACATAGACACCTGTATTCTGGATTTCCTGGCAAAAAGGCCTTCGGGCTAAGGCAAGTGTATTCGTATAAATCTCATTGCGAGACCAGTTACGCTACCTGCGGATTTCTGGGATGAGTGACAAACTATGGTCAATACACAAGTCCATAAGGCAAATGGGTCAAGTATATTAAATCTATAAATTTAATATACGAGTAATTTCCTACATACTTGATTTTATACATATACACGTGTTATCTGAACATCCCAAGGAAGACACTATTACTCTTAGTCTTTCTCCAAGGGATACCGTTATGCTAGAATTTTTCGCTTGTATGCGCACAACATCATATTATTAGGGAACCTCGGTGATCACGCGTAGCGTCGATCTCGGATATTAAATCCGACCCTATCATGGTTATGACTATAATCCTGAAAGAATGACGGATATGCAGTTATCATTAGACATATTGAGTTTATGTGCTTATTTGCTATTACATGCTATTATTGGAATACTGGCTCATGGACATGATGACATTACATTATTTGTGCTTGATGAATCTAGTTAATACTATGATGTTAACTTGGGGTAAGTGAAGTTAAGGGTGATCATGCAAGGTAGATTACCATTACGGGTGCACACGTAATTGCAATTCACCATGCATGAGAAGTCTGGCTAATCTTACCATGAGGTAACGATCATGAGTATCACATGTTTCTATTCTATACCCTAGGGTGCTAGGGTCATAATTCTAGTAAGACCTTGTTGAAGGCAATCAAACATTATCAACATTTACTCAAGTCTTGTCCTACTTAGAGCCTTCATGGTATTTCCAATCATGATATTGACCTTATGAGACATTCCTCCACTTAGCGTTTCAGTAACTACTGATTAATGCTTAGAATGAAAGTGGAATACATGAATGTAGAGGAGTAATGATACTCTCTACCCATACAAAAGGTTATTCTTTGAGTAGGTGCTAAGGAAAATTAAGATGTTATGTAACCAGTTTAAGTATTATTCAAGGTATATCGTGGATGTGGTGGGAACGCTGCGGGGAACCCTATATATAAACATCACCGGTGTCCCAAGAAGGTGCTTAAACTAGGCTACGTAATGATCTTAATGGACCGAAGCATGGGTTATAGAAACTTGATAAACGAAATCATGCGGTAACTAACGTTCACATCTTCCTGTAATCAGAAGATGGCGCCTAAGAGAGTCACTCGCAAAACCAACCAAGAAGCTGAAGCCCCACAAAACAGGAGAAGGGGTAGACCATCAAGAGCTGGTGGTGCTCCAGCCGACAATAATCAGGAAACTGGCAATCCTGATATAGCTGCTATGATTGCTCAGCAGCTAGCTGCATTGGTTCCTACTATTGTGACGCAAGTAAGCAACACCCTGCTAAATCAACCCATCCACGGTGATCATAACACCAATGGCCAACATAACCAAGGGGTAGTAGATGACACTGACATTGGTAGAACAAATGGAAACGAAACTGGTATCAACTATACCAAACGGGGATGCACATATAAAGAATTTGTGGCTTGCAAACCCCACGAATTTGATGGGAAAGGCAGAGCGATAGCCTTGACCAGATGGATCGAGAAGATGGAGGCAGTAATTGACATTAGTGAATGCCTCGATAGTCAACGAATCAAATATGCCACCTGCTCACTGCAAGGCAAGGCATTAACCTGGTGGAACACCCAGGTTCAGGCTAGAGGAAGGGAGTCTGCAATGCAGATGACCTAGGATGAATTTAAGGCATTGATTTCTGAGGAATACTATCCTCTCAATGAAATGCGAAAACTCGAATAAGAATTCTGGAATCACGCAATGGTGGGAGCTGGGCACGCAACGTACACTGATCGATTTCATGAATTGGCAAGATTGGTTCCGCATTTAGTCACGCCGGAATCCAAGAGGATCGAGAGGTATATTTGGGGACTCGTGCCTCAAATCCGAGCACTGGTGACAGCAGCTGCTCCTCCTACAATCCAGAGCACAATTTTGAAGGCTGGCGCTCTGACTGATGAAATGGTGAGAACCGGATTGCTGGGGAAGGGAACTGAGAAGAGAAAGGAGTTCGGGTCTAACGCTGGAAGATCCGATAAGAAGGCTAAAACAGCACGAAGTTTTGTGGCTGTAACCCAAGAAAGGAAGGATTACACTGGACCGCACCCCAAGTGCAACAAGTGTAACTATCACCATTCCCCAGCAAGGCCGTGTCGGGAATATACAAATTGTAGGCGCTTGGGTCACTGGGCAAAGGATTGTACGATTGCGCCAAACCTGGTAGCGCCCATCAATGCGGTTAACCCCGCCCGGAATGCCAGGGCATGCTATGAATGTGGAGGCCTCGATCACTTCAGGAACACGTGCCCCCGACTGAACAGAGCACCCGGTCAACAAGGCAATAACCAGCAGCAATTGCTGGCCATAGCTGGTAACCCGGGTCACGGCAATCAAGGAAATGCTGCAAGAGGACGAGCCTTCATCATTGGAGCCAATGATGCCCGTCAGGATCCTAATGTCGTCACGGGTACGTACCTTCTCAATGACCACTCCGCCTCTATATTGTTTGATACGGGAGCAGACAATAGCTTCATATCTTCTGATTTTGTACACATGCTTGACTTGAAACCGAGTAGGCTAGAAACTAGCTTTTCCGTAGAAATGGCCAACGGTAGATTCGTACAAGCAGATAAGATCATTAGACAGTGCTCCATAATATTAGAGGACCATGCCGTCGACATAGATTTAATACCTTTCGAGCTAGGGAGCTTCGACGTAATTGTGGGAATGGATTGGTTGTCGAAGCATGGAGCCGAGATCGTTTGTCGGGAGAAAGTAGTATGAATCCCCATGCCTAATGGGGAGGTACTCAAGATTCAAGGAGAACGACCAGGAAGAACTCTGAAGCTTATTTCCTGCATGAAGACGCGTCGATGTTTACGGAAGCAGTGCTACGCACTCCTGGCTCATGTGGTAGAAAATAAGGAAGAAGGCATCAAGTTGGCAGATATTCTGGTGGTGTGAGATTATCCGGAAGTATTTCCTGATGATTTGTCGGGTTTACCTCCTCTACATCAGGTGGAATTTCGTATCAAATTGGTTCCTGGAGCTACGCCGGTAGCAAAGGCACCATATCGATTAGCACCATCGGAGATGCAAGAATTATCCAGCCAACTACAAGAGCTGTTGGAGAAGGGATTCATTCGGCCAAGTCATTTTCCATGGGGAGCACCGGTTCTATTTGTCAAGAAGAAAGACAGGTCATTTCGTATGTGTATCGATTATCGCGAGTTGAACAAGTTGACTGTGAAAAATCGATACCCTCTTCCCAGAATTGATGATTTGTTTGATCAATTACAAGGAGCTTCATACTTCTCCAAGATTGATCTTCGTTCTGGATATCATCAACTGAGAGTTTATGAGTGTGACATACCGAAAACAACATTTAGGACTCATTATGGGCACTATGAGTTCTTAGTCATGCCCTTCGGGCTGACTAATGCACCAGCTGTGTTCATGGACCTGATAAATCGAGTGTGCAAACCATACTTGGATAAGTTCGTAATCGTGTTCATAGACGATATACTTATCTATTCTCGATCGAAAGAAGATCATGAGAAACACCTTCTAGCAATTCTAGAATTGTTGCGGGAAGAGAAGCTTTTTGCCAAATTCTCGAAGTGTGAATTCTGGCTTCAAGAAGTGAAGTTCTTGGGCCATGTGGTTAATAAAGATGGAATCCATGTAGACCCCAGCAAGATTGAAGCGGTGAAGAAATGGGATACACCCCAAACACCATCAGAAATCCGACAATTCTTAGGATTGGCCGGGTATTATCGATGGTTTATTGCGAACTTTTCAAAAATCGCATAACCGTTGACCATGCTAACCAGAAGGATAAGTAGTTTGATTAGGGACATGCACAAGAACAAGCTTTCCAAACGTTAAAGGAAAAGCTGTGCAATGCTCCAATACTGTCCCTTCCGGACGGAACAGACGACTTCGTGGTGTATTGTGATGCTTCGCATCAAGGATTGGGATGTGTGTTGATGTAGAGAGATAAAGTGATCGCTTACGCCTCACGACAACTAAAGGTGCACGAAAAGAACTACACGACTCATGATTTAGAGTTGGGCGCTGTAGTTTTTGCACTTAAGATATGGAGGCACTATCTGTATGGAACCAAATGCATCATCTATACCGATCATAAGAGCCTTCAACACATCCTGAATCAGAAAGAGTTCAACATGCGACAACGACGTTGGGTAGAACTACTTAGTGACTACGATTGCGAAATCCGGTATCATCCGGGGAAAGCAAATGTGGTGGCTGATGCCTTAAGTCGTAAAGAACGCGTAAAGCCTCTACGTGTTCGAGCTTTGGAGCTGAGTATTCAAACGAACTTGAAAGCTCAGATTCAAATAGCGCAAAATGAGGCTCTAAAAGAAGAAAACCTTGCGGGAGAAGAATTCCGAGGGTTAGATAAACAAATGAATCGCAAGGATGACGGTGTACATTACTTCATTGATCGCATATGGGTTCCCAAATGGGGAGGTGTACGCACACTAGTCTTGGATGAAGCACACAAGACTCGATATTCTGTTCAAGATGTACCACGATCTGAAGGATCTGTACTGGTGGTCGGGTATGAAGAAAGATATTTCCTTATATGTGAGCAAATGCTTGACGTGTTCAAAGGTCAAAGCTGAACACCAAAAGCCATCGGGATTATTACAACAACCTGAAATTCCCGAGTGGAAATGGGAGAACATCACAATGGATTTTATCACCAAACTCCCGAGAACGCCAAGCGGGCACGACTCGATATGGGTCGTAGTGGATCGACTGACTAAATCCGCTCATTTCTTGCCTATCCGAGAAGACTATAAAATGGATAAGCTGGCAAGATTGTACATCAAAGAGGTCGTGACACGGCACGGAGTGCCGGTGTCAATCATATCCGACCGAGACAGTCTATTTACTTCACGCTTTTGGCAAACGTTGCAGAAAGCGATGGGCACTCGATTAGACATGAGTACAGCCTATCACCCCCAGACAGACGGCCAAAGTGAATGCGTAATACAGACGCTTGAGTACATGCTATGAGCATGAGCCATTGATTTTGGTGGCAGTTGGGATACTCATCTACCGTTGATTGAGTTTTCCTACAATAACAGCTACCATACTAGTATTGGGTGTGCACCGTTCGAAGAGCTGTATGGCTGTAAATGTAGATCACCTGTATGTTGGGCCGAGATTGGCGAGAGTCAGCTAACAGGACCCGAAATCATTAAAGAAACAACTGATAAGATTTTTCTAATCAAAGACAGACTTAAAGCTGCTCGAGATCGCCAAAAGAGCTATGCCGACAACCGTCGGAAGCCGTTGGAGTTTAACGTTGGAGATCGAGTGTTACTTAAGGTCTCTCCTTGGAAAGGGATCTTTCGGTTTGGAAAGAAGGGGAAGTTAGCCCCGAGATACATTGGACCATTTGAGATCACAGAGAGAATCGGTCCGGTGTCATTCCGATTGAGGTTGCCACAAGAGCTTAACAGTGTGCATGATACTTTCCATGTATCAAACCTCAAGAAGTATTTAGCTGACGAATCACTTCACGTGCCTATTGAGGACATCAAGATTGATCAAAGTCTCCAGTTCGTGGAAGAACCTATTGAGGTCATGGACCGAAAGGTCAAGAAAATGAGACGTAGCAAGATACCTATTGTTCGTGTGAGATGGAATTCCAAATGAGGTCCAGAGTTTACATGGGAACGTGAAGATCAGATGAGACTTAAATACCCACATCTGTTCGAAGATGACACTCTTGGACCTAGCACCAGTTGAATTTCGAGACGAAATTCCCTCAACTGGGGGATACTGTGACACCTCACAATATCAAGCAAAGAACATTGTGGGTGCAAAGAACATTGTGGGTCTAGTTTCACATTTCTGTGAAAGCTCGGATGATACAGACGGATTTGATGATATGACTGACAACGAATCATCAGAATTCGAAAGTTCTTCAAAGTGTACCTCAGAAAATGAAAACACAAATTGCATCAAGAAGGAAAAAAAGAATCACTATGATCTACCTATGGGTTCATGTTCACTTTCTGATGAACAAAGTTCTAGAAACATTTAAGATATTCCCAAATCAGTAAGGAAACCTATGATTCTTCTTGTTGAAGATCATGTGGTGAATGTGATAGTGTGTGACATCTGTCACTAACAAGTTCGTCAATAGACATTAAGTTTATTAACTCTCTGTGTGTGTTAACTATCTCCACGTATTTATTATTTTGTATATTTATCGTTTTAACCGAACCCTTCGTATACTCATTTATAATAAAAATTAATAATAATAATAAAAATAATAATAATAATAATAACAATAACAATAATAATAATAATAATAATAATAATAATAATAATAATAATAATAATAATAATAATAATAGTCCAGGGGGCTGTTGGTTATTTCTGAAACTTAAAAAGAAGTTTTCAACATAAAATAACAATAACATAAACCTCAGGGACCAAATCTGAAATTTTTAATTTTCAAATCCAACTCCCCGCCCAAACCCCGTATTTCCGGCAAGTCTCCAGCCAAATTCCGGCCAAGCTCCGGCGACGGCCAAAACAACAAAACCACCCGATTTCGAATCCCACAACCTGATCGAACCGTTCCTTGGATCCCAATCGAACAAAAATCCAACACAAACACGCGTAGAATCGGTCAAACCAACGGCTAATTTTTCCACTTTATCTACCAACCGTTCAACGCAAAAATCACCCACTCAAACACTAATATGATCAAATTAAAACGGCCAACTCGAACTTTATAATCCTATAAATTGAATACCAACTGCAATCCCAATCGAAACACACACACACTGAATCCGATCACCATCTTCATCCTCGACCTGCAACTCTACCAAAACCCAAATCCCGACCCATATACATTCAATTTAACAGAGGGCTTACAATCCTTAGAACCATTCGAAGCTTCCTATGCAGTTAATTTGATATTCATCAGTGTTTGATCAACATTCGAATTCAAGTTATACCGTGGCTTGTTCTTCACTGTTCTTAGTATCAAATCAACCTAAGTCAGGTAATTAATTGCATTATTACACTCGTTTACACATGGGGAATCAAAGCCCCATGTTTATTTCAGTAATCATTATCGAATTCGAGTTCAATTTGATCGAATTCATTCTAGGGTTTATACGGATTTGGGGGAAACTGGGTATCACGGCTTAAAAATAAATGGGGCGCAGTACTGCCACGGCTGTACGCCTTGGTTCACTGGTTGGTGTGTAGGATTTTGGGTTAGAGGTCCCGGGTTCGAACCCGAGCCTCTGCCATTTTTTTAAAAAACCTTTTTAAGCTTCTAAAAATTATACAAAAATTCCTAAAAATTATAAAAACAAATTTTATAAACTTCTCTTATTTTAAATCTCACAAAATTATTTTCTTTAAATTTATTTTATTTAAAAACCTTAAAAATCTTTATAAAATATTATTTATAAATATGATAAATAATCATTTTTATAAAAATAGGCATTATATCGTAATTAATTATAAAATAATCATGGAAAATCATAGAAATTATACATAAATTATTTACAAACGTAATTATAAGCAATGTTAAATAATATTTCGAAATATTACGACGGATTTATACATAATATATCTAAACATTATCAGATATTAAACCCAAGAAACACTAAATTTATAATCAAACTTGAATACATATATCTAATGGCGTACGAGTCTAACCGAACCGACTCTAATTCAATCAAACATATCTATTCGCGCTGAATATGTTTTAAAGGCTTAGTTATAATCAATAATAGGTATTGATCGTGTTTGATCGTGCATTGCTTTATTCTATGAAATCTTTGTGCATTACATCAATTCAAGGTGAGTTTCGTGGCCCCTTTTTATGCTTATACATGTTTTCAATGTTTTCAATCAATGGGGGAAAAGTATGCTCACCCGTTTTCAATTCTGTACATCATATATTCAATTTTCATACTTGGAATCAACGTGATACTGTTTTGCATACATACATGGTGTTATTCTATGGATCATCTTACAACCATTAATTCCCAGTTTGGGAACCCGCGGTTAGGTATTGGTAGTACTACTGGGTTGACACCCCCACCCACCGACGATTGGTTAACTTGTGAGTTACCAATACAGCTGCCAGCAACCAGGCCATGGGTGAATATATTCCGTCTAATTTATATGCATAACGTCATTAGGTTTGGTTGTCTAAAACACATGTTATGTGGTTTTGCTTGCATATAACAGTATGATTCCACATCAAATTCTATACAGCATCAATTACATGTTTTCAATTTAAATCTGCGGAACTCACCAACATTATTGTTGACATTTTTGAGCATATCTTTTCAGGTGATCATAATTAGAGAGGATAGCTAGAGCAGATGCCTTAGCAGAGACCCTCAGGAATTCAATAGATTTGCATTAGTATTGTTTGTCATTTGTTTTCATATTTGAACACTGTGTATCTTGGATTATAGAATCAATAAGACTATGATAGTCGTGGAACTGACTAACCACGACACAAGTCACCATTGTGTTGGGCCACGTCATGACACGAGGATTTTGCATATATTATGTCTCTGTAATTATACCAAGTGTTATGACGATCCCGTCCGTCGCATCCTCGTGTTTCCGCTATAAGTAAGGGTGTGACAGTTTAGGGTATGAGTCGATACACGTGTGCAAATATGATTGTGCCCTTTTCTGGGCAGAAAACTTATTGTTAGAAAATTGTCCAGTTTGTAACGAGAGTTGGTGGGTCGATACAAATACAAAGGGCAAGAAGTTACCTCACAAGGTGTTACAATGGTTTCCTTTAACCCCTAGACTACGACGTTTGTATTCTTCAAGGCACACTGCAAAAGATATGATTTGGCATAGTACCGGACGATCAGAAGATGGTACGATGCGTCATCCTGTTGATGGTTATTCATGGAAAGATTTTGATGTAAAGTACCCTACCTTCTCGAGAGAACCCCGAAACGTACGCCTAGGACTTGCAGCTGATGGTTTCAATCCATTTGGTAACATGAGTTCGGCTCATAGCATGTGGCCTGTTATACTCACTACATACAATCTTCCTCCATGGCTATCCATGAATGAGTCCTCATTCATGCTGTTATTGTTGATTCCTGGTCCTAAATCCCCCGGGAAGGACATGGATGTTTTTCTTAGGTCGTTGGTGGATGAGCTTAAGCAGTTGTGGGTGTCGGGCGTACGTACTAAAGACATGTCAACAAACACATTTTTCACAATGAGGGCAGCTTTGTTATTGACTATAAACGACTTTCCGGCTCGTAGTAGTCTATCAGGTTGGAGCGGGCAGGGCTACAAAGCATGCCCGACTTGTAACGAAGACACTCCTTCAATGCGTGTCACAAATAAAGTCGTTTATGTTGGTCACCGTCGATTTTTAGATGATAACCAGGAATGGAGAACAAGTTTGGACTTCAACCGGGAACCCGAGATAAGAGCCCCTCCGAAACAATTTAGTGAGACTGACATAGAAACTCAACTTAGCCGGCTTCGACACCGTTTACCGGGTAAGCATCCTGATTTTGGAGGTGTTAAATCAAAGCGGGAGGAGTATGAGTTAAATTGGTCCAAACGAAGCATATTTTTTGAACTTAAGTACTGGTCTTCTCTACAGCTAAAACACAACTTAGATGTGATGCATATAGAGAAAAATGTGTGTGATAGTTTGCTAGGTACTCTTTTAATGAATGAAAAGAGCAAAAATGCACCAAACGCATGGGTTGACTTGAAAAATCTAAATATTCTGAGTAAGTAATGGTTAGAGAAAAAAAATGGCAAGTGGTATAGCCCCCACCCAAAATACTCATTGAAGACCAGTGATCGAATGTTATTTTGTGAGTTTATGAAAAATGTAAAACTGCTTGATGGGTTCGGATCTAATATAAGCAAGAGAGTGATAGATAACAATACTAACATTACTGGGTTTAAATCTCATGACTGTCATATTCTCATGCAACGTTTGATACCGATTGGTGTTAGAGGTTTTTTGGCCAAAGATACTTATACACCAATAGTTGATCAGTGTACCTTTTTTAAGTAACTTTGCTCCAGAACACCACTAATAGATGATATGAAGAAAGCTAAGGAGGCCATTCTTATAATATTATGCAAGTTAGAATTGATCTATCCTCCAGCGTTTTTTGACATTATGGTTCATTTAGTTTTGCATTTACCTGATGAAGCGATACGTGGTGGTCCAGTGTGTATGAGATGGATGTATCCGTTTGTAAGGTATATGAAAAAACTAAAAAGTTAGGTCAGAAACAAGGCAAGACCAGAAGGTTGTATAGCTGAAGGTTATGTTGCTGAAGAAGCTTTATCATTTTGTTCGAGGTACCTTCGAGATGTTGAGACTCAGTTCAATCGCCCTGATAGAAATGAAGATATCATTATTGAAAAAAGAAAGATATATGCATTTGAGTCAAAATGTCGTCCGGCTAGCGCAAAAAAAATGAAATATCTTTCTCCAAGCGAAAAACTTAAGCTAGAATGGTTTGTGCTCGACAGTTGTCAAGAAGTTAGAGACTATATGAAGTAAGAGTTCCTATCTTTAAATTTTTAACATTAGTTAAATATATTTTGTTCTCACTTGTTATATATTTTTTATCAAAAATATAGTGAATTTAAATCTGAACGCTCACATGCGGATGTCATAACCAAATTTCCATCATGGTTTCTGGAGAAGGTAATCCGTGTATAAAATTCTCTTAGGTTTCCAACATGAATTCAAATATATATTTGTTAGGTAATTTATATATAACACATTATTTTCTTAGGTTTATTCGATAAAAATACAAAATTCTCCAGATTTTCACTCAGAGTTGTATGCTCTTTCAATGGGTGCGGGCGTAAAAGCCTATAATTACACTGCTTGCATAGTCAACGGTGTCAGGTTTATGGTGCTTGCACGCTTGCACATGACGCGCAACGCACAACACAAAACTCCGGTGTTTTAGTGGAGGGTGAGAATGGTGAGAAATATTATGGCCAACTTGAAGAGATTATTGAGTTGTGCAATGCAAATGGGTATTCCACAGTCTTATTTCATTGCAAATGGTTTGATACTCGAAGGGGTGTTTCCTACGACAATAATATCACCGGTATCAACACCGAACACGAATGGGACAAAGATGATCAACTCATATTTGCTTCCCAAGCTAAACAAGTGTTCTACATCCGAGAACCTTCTCGGAGAAACCAAAATAATAATCACCGGTGGGTCGTCGAGAATGTTAATCATCGTAAAATTTGGGATCGACCACCATCCAATGAAGGCCTCGTGAAGAACATTCAAAATGTTGATAATGACTTAACAGAAGACCTTGATGTCGTTCATAATCATTCTTCATCTAATAATGTTCTTTTCATTAACTTCACCCAATACTTTCAAAATATTCCTACTTATGTCACCGATGGCGAGACTGCAAGTGAAGTTAATCCACCAAATGTTACTGCTAATGTGATGTCTGAGGACGAGGGTGATTATGATGAAGAGGATTTTGATTATGACACTGAAGGGTCTGACAACAAAACTGAAGTATACGAGGGAGACTCCGATTAAGTATAAATTTAATCTAAAACTTTGTAAACACAATATCTTGTTGTAGTTGAAAACTTTATTTTTATTTTAATTTTTATGTTATATATCTTATAATTTTTGCAGACATGATATCATTTTGGATTATTTTGATACATCTCATGGCTGATGTAATGAGCCATGGAGGTGATGGCGCGGGGGATCCACCGCTTCCTCCTTTTGGCGGGCCCGGAAGCCATCAGTTGGATGGTAAGTATTACATTTTCATGTTTATTTATTTATTATTAATATATATTATAAGTATGGTTTTTTTTATTATAAATACAGGTTCGCCTTTCATGAAAAAAAGAGGGAAGGCAAAAAATAAAAAGTTACAGCGTGAGTTGGAAAAAAAGGGGGGACCTTTATCTCTTCCTTTTGATAGAGCTGCCACGTATACACCAGTCGGTGAACTTAACGATATGTTTGTTCGTGAGGTTGGGATATACATGGAGGCCAATTATCCCTTTAATGTACGTTCATGGACTGATCTTTCTGATGCTCAGAAGAATGCGTTGGAGGAGCATATGGCGGTAACGTTTATATGTTTTATGTTTAATGTTCGGTATTTATTTAACTAACTTCATTTTGTTTTAATTTAAATTTAGCGACGTTTCGATTTTGATGAGATTTTGCGAGATTGTGAGCGCGCTCAGGTTGAGGGTGGCATTCGTTCTGTATATCTCAAACGATTCAGAGATCGAAAAAACATTGCAAAAAGACACTTTGAGCGTGTTGGAGGATATGAAGATGTGGAACAAGCAAAGATCAACCCTCCAAAGGGAATGAATCATGAAAATTGGAGGAAAACAGTTGATTTTTTCTTAAGTGACGAACACAGAAAAGCCTCATCATCAAACAAAGCAAACCGACAACAACAACAATACACTAATCGTGGGGGGACTGTCTCGTATAGTAGTTTTTTTTACAAGCAGGTAATGCTTTAATTATTTGTATGTGTATTGTATACAAGTATTTATTTAATATATATATACTTTTAAATGTTAATCAGAATAAGAGCAGACTTGAGGCATTTCAGAATGCTCATACAAGTAAAGATGGGACCTTTGATACGGAGATAGCTGAGCAACAATATGTAAGTTTTATATAAAGTAGGGGTTTAAAATATTAAAGATGGAGCCTTTATATATATATATATATATATATATATATATTAAATTATTTTTTGTTAATTAATATAGAATCAACTCAAAGGACGGTTTGATGAGCTAAGTCAATCCCAAAACGATGAAAATTGTTCATCACTAAACGAGGTCCAAGTTTTTGACTCGGTGTTGGGAGAACGCCGCGGTCATATTAGAGGGATTGGACGTAAACCGTCTTCATCTTCAGGGTCGACTTCGTTTGTCCATGAGCAGGAACAAACACCTGAAACACTTTCAGAGGTATTAAAGTTATACAAGTTTTATCTGCTTAAACTTGAAGATGTTAAGTGTATCATTGTTGGTTTATCTTAAATGGGTCAAAATGGATAAATTTAAGTTGAATTATGTACATTTTGGTTGAAATAGGTCAAAATGATACAAACACACTTGATATACTTAAAAACACACTATTTTGAGTTAAAGGGGGTCAAAATGGATAAATTTAAGTTGAATTATGTACATTTTGGTTGAAATGAGTCAAAATGATACAAACACACTTGATGTAAGGCCCTGTTCCCGGGAAACCTCACAGTTGGTTAACCATAGCAACAAATCAGTTTAATAACAAAACATTGCAGCGGAAGATAATTAAACATTCATTTAAATCTTAAAACCCCATCGTACTCATACATTTGTCCTTTAATTGTAAACAAAACATATCACTTGTTCATTAATTACAATAAGGACTTCATTAACACGAATGCCATCCGTAGATTTCCAAGTAGCTCCACGGTACCATCCTCAGCCTCAGCACTTACCTACCCACTATTATGCATAAAAAGTCAGCTACGCTGAGTGAGTTCTAGTTTTATATAAATAAGAAATATAATCTTTTATCCTTCATATAATGAGCACGCATACATCATACTACAAACATTACTTGCATCGCATTAGACACGTTCATTATCTTTCATTCTTTCATTTCATTTCACTTCATCATAGGCGAGATTGCACAAAGCAAGATCTCCATGTTGATTGACAACGAATGTCAATCCCCGTCGGTACACGTTATCCATGGTCGCTACCCCCGACGTTTAACCGATCCCCGTCGGTACACATCTTCACGGTAGCTTCCCCCGATAGTTGATCCACACTGCTAGGCACATAGCCCGCTCATGAATACGGATCCATCATCATACATCAGACTCACATAAGTGAAGTCTATCATAGTGCTTGCAAGACTTTTCATCATCAAACGGGCCCGGGGGTAACATTCGTTAAGTTCCACTTCTCATTAGTATTATCTTTCACTTAATATATATATAATACTTAGCTTATTAAGTGCACAACATACCGAGTACTAGTCATCATAACACGTAACCGACCCTCCGCGGGACAGCGGGGGTTCGGGGGCGGCAGCCCCTGACAGTAGGGTCCTAGGGGCAGCAGCCCCTAGTGGGGACCAAGGGACAACGCCCCTGGCTGGGGCCGGGCTGACCTGGCTGGGGTCCAAGGGGCAATGCCCCTGGCTGGGGTCGCCCAAAAATTATTTTGAGCTATTTAAATGCCACATTTTACTTTAGAAAAATGTATTTTCTTGTTAAAACACCTTGAAATCCTTACCTTGAAAACCTTATGTTTATTATGCATAATAGCCCCCAAAAACATGGAAAAACATTTAAATAAGGGGGTCTAGAACTCACCTGAACTTAGCAAATAACTTCAATCCTAAGTTACTTAAGCTATAGTCCAAACACTCTAGCTTCACGAAAGTTAATACACAAAAACGTCATTTTCTTCATAGTTTCGCCCACAGTTTCGCTGCAGTGAAACTGCAGTTTCGCCAGCAGTTTCGCTGGGCAGCACTTCTGCTAGTTTCGCTAGACAGATTCGCTGCCTTGAGCGCCCAACTTTCGTTGGAATTTCCTACTTTCGTGAAGTCTATGGGTCAGTCTGGGTCTTAGCGAGATTCCCGGCGAAACTGTAGTTTCGCCCTAGCGAAACTGTAGTTTCGCTGGAATTTCTCCTAGTCTCGCTGAATGAGTGCACAGTTTTGCTGGATCAACTCACAGTTTCGCTGGATCGGGGCCCAGTTTCGCTGGATGAATAAAAACTAAGAACCAGCCCGTTTTTAACCCAAAATCTTAACTTTTTACGTCCAAATCCTTGGTTTAACTTCCATGAAGCCAAATCTAAGCTTTTTACACGTTTTCATACGTAAAAATGTGACCTTTATGCGATTCTTTGCGACTTTTTAAAACCCAAAACCCTAGAATCCGGGTTTGATCTACAGAAGGGTTTAGGGGTCGATTCTTACCTTGTTTGTTGCTCCTTTCCTTGAGATTTGATGTCCAAACGCCCAGATCTCCAATTCCTTGACCTTAGAAGCCCCAAATCTTGAGTTTCTTGCACTTTCTCTCTTTACTTTCTCTCTCTATGAAATTTTTGTTGCTAGGGCACAAATGGAGAAGATGGTAGTGTCTTGGGCAGGTTAAGGGCTGGTTATGGGCCTTAATCTTGCCCATGAACCCCACTTAGCCCATAACCCTTTTTCCTTCCTTTATTAAATCTCCATTAGTTAGGCCCACTTATAATTAATGACTCATTTTGACTTTTCGAGGTGTTACAAGTCTCCCCCTCTTATTTAGGTTTCGTCCTCGAAACCTGTCAATCGCCAAACAATTGAGGATAAAATTTCCTCATCTCCTCCTCAGCCTCCCACGTAGATTCTGATCCCTTTCTGTGCCTCCACTGTACTCGTACAAGCGGAACCACTTTATTCCGCAAGTGTTTCTCCTTCCAATCAAGGATGGCCATCGGCTGCTCTACGTAGTTCAGTCGTTCGTCGACTTCAATGTCTTCTAATGGTACAAATGCCTCATCGTCTGCTAGACATTTCCTAAGATGAGATACATGGAATGTGGGATGAATTCCACTCAACTCATCAGGTAATTCTAGTCTGTAGGCTACTTCCCCTACCCTTGCGATGATACGGAAAGGCCCTATGAATCTTGGGCTTAACTTTCCCCTTTTTCGAAACCTAATGATCCCTTTCCAAGGCGATACCTTGAGCATAACCTTGTCACTAACCTCAAATTCTATAGGTCTACGCCTCTTATCGGCATAAGACTTCTGGCGATCCTTCGCAGCTTTCATGAATGCCTTGATCTTATCTAACTTCTTGGTTGTGACCTCAATCACTTTAAGGCTTGTAACGCCCCGAAATATCCCGAAACGAGCCATTTAATAATAATGGGCTTTTAAGGGTTAATTTAAGAAATAAAGGGGTAAATTAGTGGGCTATGGACCAAATTAGCCTTAATGGGCTAGGCTTAATGGGTTTAAGGGCCCTAATCAGCCCTTAAACATGCATGAACAGCCTCATCTTCATCACATTACAACCCTAGCCACCAAATTCGTAGAGAGAGAAAGTAGAGAGAGAAAGTGAAGAAAATCAAGATTTGGAGTTTGAAGGTTTGAAGGATTGAAGTTCTGGTGGATTGGAGCATCAAAACACAAGGAAAGAGCAACAAAACAAGGTAAGAATCGACCTCTAAGGCCCTCTGTAGATCAAACCCGGATTCTAGGGTTTTGGGGTTTTGAAAAGTTTAAAGAAACACATAAAGGTCGAATTTTTACGTATGAAAACGTGTAAAAAGCTTAGATTTGGTTTCATGGAAGGAAAACTAAGGATTTGGACGTAAAAAGTTAAGATTTTGGGTTAAAAACGGGCTGGATCTGAGTTCCAGTTCATCCAGCGAAACTGGGCCCCGATCCAGCGAATTTAAGCCTTTAACCAGCGAAACTGCGTACTCATTTAGCGAGACTAGGAGAAATTACAGCGAAACTACAGTTTCGCTGGGGCGAAACTATAGTTTCACCGGTAACCTCGCTAAGACCCAGACAGACCTATAGACCTTGCGAGACTAGGGAATTCCAACGAAAGTTGGGCGCTCAAGGCAGCGAATCTGTCTAGCGAAACTAGCAGAAGTGCTGCCCAGCGAAACTGCAGGCGAAACTGCAGTTTCGCTGTAGCGAAACTATGGGCGAAATTTTGAGGAAAAATGACGTTTTTGCATGTTAACTTTCGTGCAGCTAGAGTGTTCGGGCTATAGCCTAAGTGACTTAGAATTTAAGCTACTTGGGCGAGTTCAGGTGAGTTCTAGACCCCTCCTTTACCCGTTTTCAATGTTTTGGGGTGATATGCATACTAAAATACATGCTTTTATGAGGACGGTTTTTAAGACCTTTTATCTAGAAAAGTAAAATTTCCTAAAGTAAAATATGTTATTTAAATAGTCCAAAATAATTTTCGGGCACGCTGACCTGGCAGCCCGGCCCCAGCCAGGGGCGTTGCCCCTTGGACCCCACTAGGGGCTGCTGCCCCTAGAACCCCGCTATCAGGGGCTGCCGCCCCCGAACCCCCGCTGTCCCGCGGAGGGTCAGTTATCTAGTTTATCTCTCATGATTGATGAAATGTAAATGCTTAGACTAAGAGTGTGCTTCTTATTATGTGTTAAGTGTATGTGAAAACTAAAGATATAAGTGAAACTTAAAGAATTGTTATTGGGCCCATAACGTGTACCTGGATAAAGTAAAGTCTTGCAAGTAAAGTCCTGCAGGCAAGGGATAAAGTAAAGACTTGCAAGCAATGGCTAAAGGAGGGTTGCATTTGTTGTGCCCTCACCCGGATAAAGTAATGCTCGAACAGGCAGGTCTGTAAGCCCTGAATTGGCATGACAATAATGGCCCGATCGAGTACGACTGTAAGCCCTTAATTGGCGTGTCGGTAAAGTCCTAGGCGAGCCTAGGCACCGATGGTGACAGAGAATTGACGGATAAAGAAGAGTAATAAATAACGAGAAATGAAAAGTAATGATAAAGTATCGATAGAGTGATAGCCTGTATGTATTGATGCTTGATAGATGAGAACTATTTTTAACTGATAAAGCTAATATCTCTTACGAAAGTTATTTAGCAAAGTAAACCTAGAATTCACTCAGCGAAGCTGACTTTTGTATGTATATCAGTTGACAGGTAAGAGTTAGAGCTACGGAATAGAGGCATGGGACTGAAGCTTCGAGACTGGCATCCCTGATGAAGAAAAGATTAAGAGGACCTTAAATAGATTTTAAGAATTAAAGACAATGTTTATATTTCATTTGTAATGGATTGAAATTGACAGTATTTTCCGCTGCAATATATATTTATATACATATGAGCAAATGACTGTTTTAAATCGATGTTTTGCTGTGAATGACCAACTGTGAGGCTTCCCTGAGAAAGGTGGGCCTTACAAGTTGGTATCAAAGCCAATGTTTAAGAGATTTGGGAAAATTATTTTATAAACCTAAACTTAAACAGATAATGGGACCAAGTGTCTAGGATGCCAGTCCAAGAAGCTCCATGCCAAGAGGTAACAAGTATGTTGTAGGTATTATTCCGAGGGGTAGTGCCTTCTTTTTAGTAAGAGTCGAGGTAGAGTATGATAATGTTATCTGTGATGCCTATCTGAATTTATGTGACTTATACGTGCATAGACTAGGTATGGTAGGTTCTGGTGTTAGTGCGGTTCAGGATAGGAAAGTTTGTGGCACGAGAAGTTCTGTAAGTAGTTAATCACAACTGGCCACTGTTATTAAAAATTTACAAAACTTGTCGTGAACTGAACTTGCCTTGAGAGACCATATTAACATTCTGAATCTTATAGGAAGTAGAACGAATGGAACCTAAGAAAGAAGTTCCAACCATGGTCACCCGGAGGAGCACCAGGGGAAGGCCCCCGACTAAGGCAAAAGAAACTGCAGGTGCAACTGTGAAGCCAACAACAAGGTCGACCAAGAAGCCGGTTGACAAACCAGTTAAGGAGGAGGTTGAGTTGGAAATGGAAACTGGGGGACCTACCCCTGATCAGGCCAAACTGAAAGGGACAGTAAAGGAAGCTATTGCCCAAGAGGTGCATCAGGTCCTGTCTGGAGTGATGCCCGCTCTGCTTGCGGAATTTGTGGAGCAGGTTAAGGGCGACAGTAGGAAGAGTACGGCTTCAGAAAAAGTTGATAAGAAAGGGGCAGTCAAGACTGAGGAGTTGAGCGACAAGGGAGATCGTCTGGGTAACCATGATGGCCCTGAAGTGGAAGAGAGGGCGAAGGGGTGCAGCTACGGGGACTTTCAGAGGTGTAAGCCCCCAACGTTTGATGGTACTGGTAACGCTGCCACTGCTCAGCGTTGGATTAGAGAAATGGAGGCCGTACTGAAGGTCAGTGAGTGCCGTGAAAACCAAAAGGTGAAGTTTGCTTCCCATTCCCTTTTGGATCCAGCATTGTGTTGGTGGGATAACATTGTTGAGTCCTACGGAGAGGAGGCCATTGAAAGGATGAAGTGGCCGGAGATGAGGAGGTTGGTGATAGAGGAGTACTGCCCGGAAAGAGAGCTTGACAAGGTCGAGCAAGAGTTTGTGAGTTTGGAGGCTGGAAATATGACTCACCAGGAGTACACTACAAAATTCAATGAAATGGCACGTCTGGTGCCTGATTTGGTAACTCCTGAAGCCAAAAGGATCAAGAGGTACATACAAGGGTTGCCTCTAGACATTCGTAGGGACATGGTCACTGCTCGACCTAGTACTTTTAGGTCGGCAGTTGACCTCAGTGGAAGGTTGTACGATCATCGCAGGCCGGTGATAGTGGGCGAGACGAAGAAGGCTTGGAATAACAATGGGAAGAGATATGGAAGTGGTGGCCACCAACCGGGAACAAGAAAGCAAGGGTGGATGCAAAACAGATGGTTGTGAAGGGGGTCGAGGAAGTTAAGAACTGTGGGAAGTGTGGGAGGAGGCATCCCGGAGAGTGCCGATTGGGTAGCCATGGGTGCTACCGGTGTGGGAAAACGGGTCACATGGCTAGGGAGTGCCCGGAAGTAAACGAGTGCTTTAACTGCCATGAGTCGGGGCACTACAGCAGGGATTGCAAGAAAGCCAAGCCGGGAAGCTCGGGCACGACCAGGGGTGATGACAAGGGGGATGATGGAAAGCCCAAGGTCAAGGCAAGGGCTTTCACCATGAACAAGAAGGAAGCAAGGAAGGACCCGGACGTAGTGTCAGGTACGTTCCTTGTCAATGATGTTTGCGCCTCCATATTATTTGATAGTGGTGCCAGTAAGAGTTTCGTATCTGTGCCCTTCTGTGCTACACTAGATGTCCAAACTAAGGAAATAGATGATGCCTTTGAAGTAGAAACTGCCGATGGCAAGTCCATTAGAATAGTCAGGATGATAGAGGACTGCCACATTAAACTAGGAGGCCATTACTTTCCCGCACGATTGTTTGTTATGCCCTTAGGAGGTTTCGATGTCGTACTAGGGATGGATTGGCTAGCTGCCCACGATGCTAACATAGTATGCCAACGGAAGATGATCCGATTAACGGCTCCAGATGGTAGTTCGGTCACGATCTACGGTGATAACGATTGTAAGGTTCCAAGGATCATTTCCATGATCAAGGCGGAGAAATGTATGAGGCGAGGGTGCGGAGCTTATCTAGCGTATGTCAAGGATGTCAAAGATAAGGCGAAAGAGTTGTCCGATGTGCCAGTGGTGCGGGACTTTCCTGACGTATTCCCGGAGGATCTGCCCGGAGTACCACCAGATAGAGAGATAGAGTTTCAGATTGACTTACTGTCAGGAGCCCAACCCATTGCCAAAGCACCCTACCGTCTAGCTCCGTCCGAGATGAAGGAGCTCATGTCACAACTGCAGGAGCTCCTTGACAAGGGATTCATTAGGCCCAGTATTTCCCCATGGGGTGCCCCCGTGCTGTTTGTGAAAAAGAAGGATGGCAGCATGAGGATGTGTATAGATTACAGGGAGTTGAATAAGCTGACCGTGAAGAATCGGTACCCTCTACCTCGGATAGATGATCAGTTTGATCAGTTGCAAGGGGCAAGTTGGTTCTCCCGGATAGATCTCCGATCCGGATATCACCAACTGAAGGTAAGGGAGCAAGATGTCCCAAAGACGGCCTTCCGAACACGCTATGGCCACTACGAGTTTCTGGTTATGTCTTTCGGGCTAACCAATGCTCCTGCGGCATTCATGGACTTGATGAATCGCGTGTGCCGCCCGATGCTGGATAGATCGGTGATAGTATTCATTGACGATATCCTGATATACTCAAAGAACGAAGGAGATCATGCTTGTCATATCAAGGAGGTGTTAGAAACTTTACGAAGGGAGAAACTGTATGCGAAGTTCTCTAAATGTGCCTTCTGGCTACGGGAGGTACAATTTTTAGGGCACGTTATAAATTCCGAGGGAGTAATGGTTGACCCAGCGAAAGTTGAAGCAGTTACGCAATGGAATTCCCCGAGGACGCCATCCGAAATCCGTAGTTTCTTGGGATTGGCTGGTTATTATAGAAGGTTCATCAAAGATTTCTCGAAGATAGCTTCCCCATTAACAAGGTTAACGAGGAAGAACGTGGTGTTCAACTGGGGAAAGGAACAGGAAGATGCGTTCCAGGAATTGAAGGATAGATTAACCAAAGCTCCTATACTAACCCTACCGGAGGGAGATGAAGACCTAACGGTATACTCCGATGCTTCTTACTGCGGGCTAGGCTGTGTGTTGATGCAAAGAGGAATGGTTATAGCTTACGCATCCAGACAGCTAAAGGACACGGAGGTTAATTACCCGGTTCACGATTTGGAACTTGCCGCAGTAGTGTTCGCACTGAAGATCTGGAGACACTATTTGTATGGAACTAAGTGCGCCATATTTACCGACCACAAAAGTCTGAAATATTTCTTTGAGCAGAAGGACCTAAATATGAGACAAAGGAGGTGGTTGGAGTTGATAAAGGATTACGATTGTGAAATCCATTATCACCCGGGTAAGGCGAACGTGGTAGCCGATGCCCTGAGCCGAAAGGAAGGATACGAACCAATCCGGGTGAAGGCGTGCCAACTAGTAGTGACCCCAGATGTTATGAGGATGATAAGCAAAGCTCAAATAGACGCTTTAAAAGAGCAGCAAATCAATAAGGAAAGGATGGTGGGAAAGGTGGATGAATTGGTAGAGAACACCTTGGGTGTTAAGACCTTCCATGGCAGGATATGGGTTCCGAAGCATGGTGACTTGCGGGAAAAGATTATGGATGAAGCGCACAAGACCCGCTACTCAATACATCCAGGCGCAAATAAGATGTACCACGATTTGAAGAAAGATTTTTGGTGGCCTGGGATGAAGAGAGATGTGGTTGCGTATGTAAATAAATGTCTCACGTGCCTACAGGTGAAGGCTGAGCACCAAAGACCTTATGGTTATGTTCAGCCATTAGAAGTACCAGAATGGAAGTGGGAACATATTACCATGGACTTTATCACTAAATTACCACGCACGACAAAAGGCCACGACGCGATATGGGTGATCGTTGATAGACTGACTAAAAGTGCGCATTTCCTGCCAATCAAGGAAGCAATTAGTTCAGAGAAGCTTGCTGAACTATTTATCCGAGAAATTGTGGCGCGACATGGTATGCCCGTATCGATTGTTTCAGATAGAGATACGCGGTTCACCTCGAAGTTCTGGAAAAGGTTCAATGAAGAAATGGGCGCGAGATTGCATGTTAGTACCGCATACCACCCACAGACCGATGGGCAATCGGAAAGAACGATCCAGACACTGGAGGATATGCTTCGGGCATGTGTTATTGAATTTGGTGGTAATTGGGATGATCATTTGCCACTAGCAGAGTTCTCCTATAACAACAGCTACCACGCCAGTATTAAGATGCCCCCATATGAGTTACTGTACGGTCGACGGTGCAGAACTCCTATTTGTTGGGGTGATATCGGTCAGAAAGAGTTAGGAAGCTTAGAAGTCGTGGAAGCCACAACAGAAAAGTTGGAGAAAATCAAGGCGTATATGAAGGCTGCAAAGGATAGACAAAAGTCATACGCCGACAAAAGAAGGAGACCAATAGAGTTCAGCGTGGGTGACAGGGTAATGCTGAAAGTGTCACCATGGAAGGGAATCATCCGATTTAGGAAGAGGGGGAAACTGAGTCCCAGGTTCATCGGACCATTCGAGGTAATAGCACGAGTTGGGGATGTAGCTTACAGGCTAGACCTTCCAGAAGGGTTAAGTGGGATTCACCCTACCTTCCATGTGTCGCACTTAAGAAAATGTTTAGCACCGAATGAGGCAGTCGTACCTCTAGATGACATCGAGGTGGATGAGAAGCTGAACTATGTAGAACAACCAGTGGCTATACTGGACCGGAAGGAGAAGCAATTGAGAAATAAGGTAGTCAAACAAGTCAAGGTGCAATGGAAACACCGAAAGGGGTCGGATGCCACCTGGGAATCCGAGGAGGAAATGAGGCGCCAATACCCCGATCTGTTTAATGACGAGTCAGGTTTCGAGGACGAAACCTAAATAAGGGGGGGAGACTTGTAACGCCCCGAAATATCCCAAACGAGCCATTTAATAATAATGGGCTTTTAAGGGTTAATTTAAGAAATAAAGGGGTAAATTAGTGGGCTATGGACCAAATTAGCCTTAATGGGCTAGGCTTAATGGGTTTAAGGGCCCTAATCAGCCCTTAAACATGCATGAACAGCCTCATCTTCATCACATTACAACCCTAGCCACCAAATTCGTAGAGAGAGAAAGTAGAGAGAGAAAGTGAAGAAAATCAAGATTTGGAGTTTGAAGGTTTGAAGGATTGAAGTTCTGGTGGATTGGAGCATCAAAACACAAGGAAAGAGCAACAAAACAAGGTAAGAATCGACCTCTAAGGCCCTCTGTAGATCAAACCCGGATTCTAGGGTTTTGGGGTTTTGAAAAGTTTAAAGAAACACATAAAGGTCGAATTTTTACGTATGAAAACGTGTAAAAAGCTTAGATTTGGTTTCATGGAAGGAAAACTAAGGATTTGGACGTAAAAAGTTAAGATTTTGGGTTAAAAACGGGCTGGATCTGAGTTCCAGTTCATCCAGCGAAACTGGGCCCCGATCCAGCGAATTTAAGCCTTTAACCAGCGAAACTGCGTACTCATTTAGCGAGACTAGGAGAAATTACAGCGAAACTACAGTTTCGCTGGGGCGAAACTATAGTTTCACCGGTAACCTCGCTAAGACCCAGACAGACCTATAGACCTTGCGAGACTAGGGAATTCCAACGAAAGTTGGGCGCTCAAGGCAGCGAATCTGTCTAGCGAAACTAGCAGAAGTGCTGCCCAGCGAAACTGCAGGCGAAACTGCAGTTTCGCTGTAGCGAAACTATGGGCGAAATTTTGAGGAAAAATGACGTTTTTGCATGTTAACTTTCGTGCAGCTAGAGTGTTCGGGCTATAGCCTAAGTGACTTAGAATTTAAGCTACTTGGGCGAGTTCAGGTGAGTTCTAGACCCCTCCTTTACCCGTTTTCAATGTTTTGGGGTGATATGCATACTAAAATACATGCTTTTATGAGGACGGTTTTTAAGACCTTTTATCTAGAAAAGTAAAATTTCCTAAAGTAAAATATGTTATTTAAATAGTCCAAAATAATTTTCGGGCACGCTGACCTGGCAGCCCGGCCCCAGCCAGGGGCGTTGCCCCTTGGACCCCACTAGGGGCTGCTGCCCCTAGAACCCCGCTATCAGGGGCTGCCGCCCCCAACCCCCGCTGTCCCGCGGAGGGTCAGTTATCTAGTTTATCTCTCATGATTGATGAAATGTAAATGCTTAGACTAAGAGTGTGCTTCTTATTATGTGTTAAGTGTATGTGAAAACTAAAGATATAAGTGAAACTTAAAGAATTGTTATTGGGCCCATAACGTGTACCTGGATAAAGTAAAGTCTTGCAAGTAAAGTCCTGCAGGCAAGGGATAAAGTAAAGACTTGCAAGCAATGGCTAAAGGAGGGTTGCATTTGTTGTGCCCTCACCCGGATAAAGTAATGCTCGAACAGGCAGGTCTGTAAGCCCTGAATTGGCATGACAATAATGGCCCGATCGAGTACGACTGTAAGCCCTTAATTGGCGTGTCGGTAAAGTCCTAGGCGAGCCTAGGCACCGATGGTGACAGAGAATTGACGGATAAAGAAGAGTAATAAATAACGAGAAATGAAAAGTAATGATAAAGTATCGATAGAGTGATAGCCTGTATGTATTGATGCTTGATAGATGAGAACTATTTTTAACTGATAAAGCTAATATCTCTTACGAAAGTTATTTAGCAAAGTAAACCTAGAATTCACTCAGCGAAGCTGACTTTTGTATGTATATCAGTTGACAGGTAAGAGTTAGAGCTACGGAATAGAGGCATGGGACTGAAGCTTCGAGACTGGCATCCCTGATGAAGAAAAGATTA
Source organism: Flaveria linearis (assembly GCA_024085815.1). Classification (NCBI taxonomy): domain Eukaryota; kingdom Viridiplantae; phylum Streptophyta; class Magnoliopsida; order Asterales; family Asteraceae; genus Flaveria; species Flaveria linearis. The sequence goes on from CM044008.1 coordinate 27,061,291, forward strand.
AGAGGACCTTAAATAGATTTTAAGAATTAAAGACAATGTTTATATTTCATTTGTAATGGATTGAAATTGACAGTATTTTCCGCTGCAATATATATTTATATACATGTGAGCAAATGACTGTTTTAAATCGATGTTTTGCTGTGAATGACCAACTGTGAGGCTTCCCTGAGAAAGGTGGGCCTTACAAGGCTCCCCAATTCCTTTTGCCCGATGTCACCCCAACACACGGGCGTTCTGCACTTCCTACCATACAACATTTCGTAAGAGGGCATACTAATGCTGGCATGGTAACTATTATTATATGAGAATTCCGCCAACGGTAAGTGCTCATCCCAACTTCCTCCAAAATCGATTACACATGCTCGTAGCATGTCTTCTAACGTTTGAATCATTCTTTCCGACTGACCATCCGTTTGGGGGTGGTAAGCCGTACTAATATGCAGTCTAGTCCCCATTGAGTCGTGAAACCTCTTCCAGAACTTGGACGTAAATCGCGTGTCCCTATCCGAAACGATAAACACTGGCACGCCGTGACTGGCCACGATCTCCTTGATAAATAGCTCTGCCAATCTCTCAGAGGAATACGTCTGAAGAATTGGTAAGAAATGGGCGCTCTTTGTTAAACGGTCAACAATCACCCAGATCGCGTCGCTTCCTCTCGCCGTGCGAGGTAGCTTCGTGATGAAGTCCATTGTGATGTGTTCCCATTTCCATTCGGGGATGTCCAAAGGCTGGATCTTTCCATATGGCTTTTGGTGCTCTGCCTTCACTTGCAGACAAGTCAAGCACTTGCTCACATACTTAGCCACATCTCGCTTCATTCCCGGCCACCAGTAATCTTTCTTCAGATCCTGATACATTTTGGTGGCGCCGGGGTGAATGGAATATCGTGTTTTATGAGCCTCGTCCATGATCTTCTCCCTCAGATCCCCGTAGAGAGGGATCCACATCCTCCCAGATCGAGTTCTAACACCCAGGGTGTTTTCCCCCAAATCTGAAACTTGTCCTTTCATCCTTTCAGAGTTGACTCTGTCCTCTCTTAATGCCTCATCCTGGAATTCCCTCACTTGTTTCATAACATTAGGCGTCATGATTATCTGGCAAGCCCTCACCCGAATTGGTTCGGGTCGTCCTTTTCGGCTAAGGGCGTCAGCAACCATATTAGCCTTGCCTGGATGATAATGAATTTCGTAGTCATAGTCCTTGATCAGTTCCAACCGCCTCCTCTGCCTCATATTGAGTTCTTTCTGTTCAAAGAGATACTTCAGACTCTTATGATCAGTAAAGATGGTGCATTTCACCCCATACAGGTAGTGCCTCCAAATCTTCAATGCAAACACCACCGCTGCCAACTCCAAATCATGTGTAGGATAATTGGCCTCGTGGGCTTTTAGTTGTTTAGAAGCATAGGCTATCACCTTCCCTCGTTGCATCAACATGCAACCCAATCCTGCATATGAGGCATCCGAGTAGACTACCAGATCCTCGTTCCCCTCAGGTAGCGTCAGGACAGGGGCTTGCGTTAACCTCATTTTTAGTTCTAGGAAGGCGTTCTCCTGATCAGGACCCCATTCATACTTCACGTCCTTCCGGGTCAGCTTAGTCAAAGGAGAAGCTATCTTAGAGAAATCCTGGATAAACCTCCTATAGTAACCTGCCAGACCTAAGAAACTGCGAATCTCGGTTGGCGTCTTTGGAGATTCCCATTGCATTACCGTTCCAACCTTCGCAGGATCCACCCTAATATCCCCCCGGGATTAACCACATGACCCAGAAACTGTACTTCTCGAAGCCAAAATGCACATTTGGAGAACTTAGCATATAACTTCTCGCTTCTGAGTGCCTCCAATACTTCTTGAATATGATCGGCATGTTCTTCTTCACTCTTTGAGTAGATCAAAATGTCATTGATGAACACTATTACTGATCTATCTAACATAGGCCGACATACCTGATTCATAAGGTCTATAAAAGCAGCTGGCGCGTTAGTTAAACCAGAGGACATGACGAGAAATTCGTAATGTCCATAACGCGTCCGGAACGCCGTTTTAGGAATATCTTGATCTTTCACCTTCAGTTGGTGGTAACCAGACCGCAGGTCTATCCTTGAAAACCAGCTGGCACTCTGAAGTTGATCGAACAAGTCGTCAATCCTTGGTAGCGGGTATCAATTCTTTACAGTCAGCTTATTGAGCTCGCGATAGTCAATGCACATTCGCATGCTACCATCTTTCTTCTTGACGAATAAAACTGGAGCACCCCATGGTGAGATACTCGGCCGGATGAAGCCCTTATCCAATAAATCTTGCAACTGGTCCCTCAATTCCACCATCTCTGAAGGGGCCGATCGATATGGTGCCTTAGCGACGGGCTGCGCTCCCGGTAGCAAATCAATTTGAAATTCGATTTCACAGTCAGGCGGCACACCAGTCAGGTCTTCAGGAAAGACGTCAGGAAACTCGCGTACTACTGGCACGTTTGATAATTGTGGCTCTGGCGCGTCCACATCTTTTACGTAGGCCAAGTAAGCGCTACACCCACGTCTCATGTACTTTTCAGCTGTGATCATCGACACGACCTTCGGCACACAACACACCTTATCCCCACGAACCGTAATAGAACTACCATCGGGCGCTGTTAGATGAATCATTTTCTTGCTACATACAATATTGGCTTCATAGCTAGCTAACCAATCCATGCCTAACACCACATCGAAACCTCCTAAGGCCATAACATGCAACCTAGCAGGGAACTTACAATCTTCTAACTCAATCAGGCAATCCTCAATCACTTCAGTTATCTTAGTGGACTTACCAATGGCTGTTTCTACATAAAAGGGCTCGTCTATCTTCCTACTCTTATCATGCAATAAACGACAAAAGGCAGTAGACACAAAACTCCTACTTGCACCGGAATCAAAGAGCACCGAAGCATATTCGTGATCCACCAGAAACATACCTGAAACTACTTCTAGATCTGCCCTGGCCTCCTCCCGAGTTATGTTGAATGCCCTCCCCTTCGCTTTTGAATCGTCACCCCTTCCTTTATCTCCGGCTTTAACCGTTCCTGATCCTGCTGATTTTCCTTTCTTACAGTCCCTACCCACATGTCCCATCTCACCACACTGGTAACATTTCCCCGCCTTGCAATCCCTAGCATAGTGGCCCTCACCCCCACATTTAAAACACTTTCCAGTCCTAACTCTACACTCCCCAAAATGGCATTTTCCACATTTTCTACAGGCACCCCCATCACCTGTATTTCCCTGTCTCCCTGATTGATCCTCAGCTCTCATCCTCTTCTCTCCACCCCTGAAGTTATCACCTCCGAACCTCTTCCCATTTCCATTCTTGTTCCTACTCCATTTCTCCACCTTCTTGTGCACAGGTATTGGGTCCCTCTCATCGTACAACCTCCCAGCTAAATCCACCACAGACCTAAACGTGCCTGGTCTAGCCGCAATCATGTGCCTCCTGATGTCCACTGGCAAACCCTGCATGTATCTTTTGATCTTCTTGGATGCAGGTGTTACCATGTCTGGCACAAGTCTTGCAAGTTCATTGAACTTGGAGGTATACTCTTGATGGGTCATGCTCCCAGCCTCCAAATACAAGAATTCCTTTTCAATCTTGTCTAATTCCCGATGGGGACAATACTCCTCCAACACCAACTCCTTCAACTCAGACCACCTCATCTTGGCTATCGATCGCTTTCCTTCAGCCTGGACAATATTGTCCCACCAGCACAGCGCTGAGTCGACGAAAGAATGAGTGGCAAACTTAACTTTCTGATCTTCGCGGCATTCACTAATTTCCAGTACCGCCTCCATTTCTCTGATCCATCGATGACCGGTAGTAGCATTGCTGTTACTGTCAAATGTCGGGGGCTTACACCTTTGAAATGCCCCATAGTTGCACCTCGTAACCTTCTCCCTCTCAGCCTCCTCATCACTGTCGTCATCGTGGATTACCACCATAGGGTTTGATGGCTCCTCTTCAGATTCCTCCGTCCTCCCAGTGGACCTTCCAGAATTCTTTTCATTTTCCTTCTCCTTCCTATCAACTTTATCTCCATCCTTGACTGCTTTAAGCACCTCATTCACCACCGAGGGTAAGACATCTTGCATGACATTGTAGACTTCATCGGCGATGGCCTCCTTCACAGTGGACTTGAGGGTGGCTGATCCCTCACCCTCTGGTTGACTATGGAGGTCTGACTCCTCGTGAACAGTCTCGGGAGCCTTAGCTTTGCTCTGGGTGACACGTGGTGTAGTGGTACGACCACCTCGAGGACGCCCACGTGTAGCCTTCCCAGCTTTCCTACCCGCCATATCTAAGTCCTATAAGATTCAAACACCGAAATGGTTATTCAAGGTAATTGCTCAGATCATTACAAGTATGGTAAGTCCTTAATTACAGTGGCCAAGTGTGATTAACTACTTACCTTACCCTCCTGTCCCAAGCAATCACTATCTTTACACATGTCAACATTCGAATCTACACGTATATAAAACAAACAGCACACGCACATATTGCCAGTTTTCTTGAAATATTTAACCTGATGGCACATAGCTACTTGGGTTGGCATCCCTCATTTGGTCCCATTCTCAGTTTAAGTTTAGGTTTGAAAAAAAATATTTTACCCATTTCCCTTAAACTTTGGCTCTGATACCAACTTGTAACGCCCCGTTCCCGGGAAACCTCACAGTTGGTTAACCATAGCACAAAATCAGTTTAATAACAAAACATTGCAGCGGAAGATAATTAAACATTCATTTAAAACTTAAAACCCCATCGTACTCATACATTTGTCCTTTAATTGTAAACAAAACATATCACTTGTTCATTAATTACAATAAGGACTTCATTAACAGGAATGCCATCCGTAGATTTCCAAGTAGCTCCACGGTACCATCCTCAGCCTCAGCGCTTACCTGCCCACTATTATGCATAAAAAGTCAGCTACGCTGAGTGAGTTCTAGTTTTATATAAATAAGAAAATATAATCTTTTATCCTTCATATAATGAGCACGCATACATCATACTACAAACATTACTTGCATCGCATTAGGCACGTTCATTATCTTTCATTCTTTCATTTCATTTCACTTCATCATAGGCGAGATTGCACAAAGCAAGATCTCCATGTTGATTGACAACGAATGTCAATCCCCGTCGGTACACTTTATCCATGGTCGCTACCCCCGACGGTTGATCGATCCCCGTCGGTACACATCTTCACGGTAGCTTCCCCCGACAGTTGATCCACACTGCTAGGCACATAGCCCGCTCATGAATACGGATCCATCATCATACATTAGACTCACATAAGTGAAGTCTATCATAGTGCTTGCAAGACTTTTCATCATCAAACGGGCCCGGGGGTAACATTCGTTAAGTTCTACTTCTCATTAGTATTATCTTTCACTTAATATATATATATAATACTTAGCTTATTAAGTGCACAACATACCAAGTACTAGTCATCATAACACGTAACCGAACCTCCGCGGGACAGCGGGGGTTCGGGGGCGGCAGCCCCTGACAGCGGGGTCCTAGGGGCAGCAGCCCCTAGTGGGGTCCAAGGGGCAACGCCCCTGGCTGGGGCCGGGCTGACCTGGCTGGGGTCCAAGGGGCAACGCCCCTGGCTGGGGCCGCCCGAAAATTATTTTGAGCTATTTAAATGCCACATTTTACTTTAGAAAAATGTATTTTCTTGTTAAAACACCTTCAAATCCTTACCTTGAAAACCTTATGTTTATTATGCATAATAGCCCCCAAAAACATGGAAAAACGTTTAAATAAGGGGGTCTAGAACTCACCTGAACTTAGCAAATAACTTCAATCCTAAGTTACTTAAGCTATAGTCCAAACACTCTAGCTGCACGAAAGTTAATACACAAAAACGTTATTTTCTTCATAGTTTCGCCCACAGTTTCGCTGCAGCGAAACTGCAGTTTCGGCAGCAGTTTCGCTGGGCAGCACTTCTGCTAGTTTCGCTAGACAGATTCGCTGCCTTGAGCGCCCAAATTTTGTTGGAATTTCCTACTTTCGCGAAGTCTATGGGTCAGTCTGGGTCTTAGCGAGACTCCCGGCGAAACTGTAGTTTCGCCCTAGCGAAACTGTAGTTTCGCCGGAATTTCTCCTAGTCTCGCTGAATGAGTGCACAGTTTCGCTGGATTAACTCACAGTTTCGCTGGATCGGGGCCCAGTTTCGCTGGATGAATAAAAACTAAGAACCAGCCCGTTTTTAACCCAAAATCTTAACGTTTTACGTCCAAATCCTTGGTTTAACTTCCATAAAGCCAAATCTAAGCTTTTTACACGTTTTCATACGTAAAAATGTGACCTTTATGCGATTCTTTACGACTTTTCAAAACCCAAAACCCTAGAATCCGGGTTTGATCTACAGAAGGGTTTAGGGGTCGATTCTTACCTTGTTTGTTGCTCCTTTCCTTAAGATTTGATGTCCAAACGCCCAGATCTCCAATTCCTTGACCTTAGAAGCCCCAAATCTTGAGTTTCTTGCACTTTCTCTCTCTACTTTCTCTCTCTACGAAATTTTTGTTGCTAGGGCACAAATGGAGAAGATGGTAGTGTCTTGGGCAGGTTAAGGGCTGGTTATGGCCTTAATCTTGCCCATGAACCCCACTTAGCCCATAACCCTTTTTCCTTCCTTTATTAAATCTCCATTAGTCAGGCCCACTTATAATTAATGACTCGTTTTTACTTTTCAGGGTGTTACACTTGATATACTTAAAAACACACTATTTTGAGTTAAAACGGGTCAAAATGGGTAAATTTTAGTTGAATTATGTACATTTTGGTTGAAATGGGTCAAAATGATACAAACACACTTGATATACTTAAAAACACACTATTTTGAGTTAAAATGGGTCAAAATGGATAAATTTAAGTTGAATTATGTACATTTTGGTCGAAATGGGTCAAAATGATACAAACACACTTGATATACTTGAAAACACACTATTTTGAGTTAAAATTGGTCAAAATGGATAAATTTAAGTTGAATTATGTATATTTTGGTTGAAATGGGTCAAAATGATACAAACACACTTGATATACTTAAAAACAAACTATTTTGAGTTAAAACGGGTCAAAATGGGTAAATTTAAGTTGAATTATGTACATTTTGGTTGAAATAGGTCAAAATGATACAAACACACTTGATATACTTAAAAACACACTATTTTGAGTTAAAACAGGTCAAAATGGGTAAATTTAAGTTGAATTATGTACATTTTGGTTGAAATGGGTCAAAATGATACAAACATACTTGATATACTTAAAAACACACTATTTTGAGTTAAAGTTGTATGTCTGATCTTATAATTTATACTTTATCAAAATACAACAAGTTATAATGTATGTATTGTTTTGTAGGCTCAAATCGCAAGTTTGTTTCAAAATGCAAACTTTATGTCGCAAATGACGCAACTTATTGCCTCTCAAAAAGGTACACAACAAGCTGATGAAGATGATGATTCAGACGAGGACGATGAATAGGATAGCGGTTATTTGTGTTGTTGGGAAACCTCGTATTGTAAAACCTCGTATTGTACTTTGTATTGTTAAACATCATATTGTACTTCTTAATACTGTTTGTTGGATATGTTATTTGTGTTGTTGGGAAAATCTAGAAATCTGGGTTTATTTGTACACAGGTTTATTTGGTTTATAAAAATAGAAAATTAAAAAACAATAAAAAAAATTAAAATTAAAAATTAACTATTAGCGGCGACACATGTTGCCGCTAATAACCTTTAGCGGTGACAACTTTTAGCGGCGACTCTTCAGCGGCGACCAGGTCTTCATTAGCGACGAACCATTAGCGGCGACTCTTTAGCGGCGACTCTTTACTATTTGCAACAATGGAACATTTTGGATTTGTCTATAAAGTCTGAAAAAGGGAAGAACAACCATAATAGCGCCACTGATAGCTTTCGTGTGAGATCCTAACGAATCTGTCAAATATGATGAGCATCGTATCCGCTTAGTAATCTAATTATATTTGTGATTATATAATAACAATCGTTTGGTTTTGACAAAGTGTAAGAGGGGTGTGTGAGAGAAGTAACTAAGAAATACAGTATTGACTAAACTCAGCATCCATTGGGTTATATCGATGTTTGGTGGGGAAGTTTGGGAGAAGTGAGAGTTTTTTAGGATAGGATATTCGGATTCTCATTTCGCTATGACCGGAACACATTCTTCATCTTCAAGGTCGGGACCATCACATATTCACATGTTGGGTATGGTTACCGATGATTACAACATTAGGTATTTTAGTATGATGGGTATGTGTGTGTCACACCCTCAAATTCCGGGTCTGGAATCTATCACGGAGGGGTGAGCAAACAGGATCGAACATAGTAGTTACACATGAGATGCAGTTATCTATATGATAAGTTTTAGATAATCAATCCATTATTATTCAGAGCATTAGATTTTATACGCAGCGGAAATAAATATATATATATTGTTTCTTAACAATACGTCTAATCATGTCTTATCAATAACCGATATGTATCTGGAGCTCTTATATGATCCTACGTGCATGTCCATAAGCTCCTAATAGATACCTGAGAATACATGTAAATCAAGTGTCAACACAGGGTTGGTGAGTTCATGGGTGAGTAAAACAGTTTTGATAAATCATCAATTATCATTCAAAGAAGGGTTTATTGTAAAAGTGTGAGTTTAAATTACTCATCGGTATATGAATAGCCTGTCGGAACCCTTTTTAATAAGGTGAACCCGCTATCCCACATACCCACTATGTACAAGCCCAACAAATCCTTCACATAGGATTTGTCCATGTATCATAGTTTATCATTTCTATGTACAAGCCCAACAAATCCTTTACATAGGATTTGCCCATGTATCATAGTTTAATATCATTTTTATGTGTATATTATGTTTTTATAATAATTCAAATCAGAGGGCGCGAATCCTCTCTTTACATTTATCCTCATATGGGTGGTAAGTGGAACTATAATGGCAAAACTTATATAGCGCAACAATCTGCCTTCCCACAGAATAGTCATCCCGAATGACAGCGAGATCTTTGTGCATCTGATAAGGACCACATGTCCAAACCTTTGTGGGGGTTAGTCACTCCCCGATAGTACTATCCAAAAGATCCCTGCCTTGTTTATAGCCCAGTTTACACAGAAGGATTTTCATAATAACCATATGTAATCATAAATGTGATCCAATTATTATTTAACATAATACACAAAATAATTTGTAATTTTAATTACAACATGTATTCCAGCCCCAAAATATTTAAATGATTAAAAAGGGGAATAGTTATGAACTCACCTCAGTCCTTGTGTGTGGTGTTGACAAGCTAATAAATTCCTGCTAAGGAATTATAATTCACATAAGTAAATAGTTACTAATCCATAACCTAATAAGTTAGATCTTGAACCTGGCGTTCAACCGATCTAAGGTTTGGTTCTCGAGGATTTGTTATAAACATATAATTAATCATTTAATTCTTTAATAATTAAAGATTTGTATTTCATGATATTTGATCAAATTAATAATGATTTCAATATGTCATTATGTCTTAAATAATTTTTAGACATTACTTACATATGTAAATTGATATTTTAATTTAATAAGATTTTATAATTTAATTTATAAAATCTAATTTTGTGTTTATCATGTTTAAAACACAAATAGGATGCTTTAGTATTTTATAATTTATAAAATCTAATAGTAAGATTTATAAATAGACACAAATTATCTAATCATTATATTTATATAATAAAGTTATTATAATTGAACATATAATAGATAATAACATATTGTTAAATTTATAACATATTTACATGGTAAATATAATTTATCGAATTATTAATTATGTTCAATAATTAATAATTATAACATAATAGATTATGTTAAATAAATAATATAAATTATCTAATTATTATGTTATCCATAATTACAGATGATATAATGTTTCATAATAAATTAATAATTTAAATTATTATTTAAAGTCCATTTTTATAAAAAAATGACTGTTTATAAATAATATTTTATAAATATTTTTAAGGTGTTTTTAACAAATAAATTTTATAGAAAATTACTTAAATACTTTTAAAATTCAGGAAGTTTTTAAAATTTATTTTTATAATTTTTAGGTATTTTTGTATGTTTTTAAAAAGGTCAAAAAGGCATTTAAAAATAAATGTGAGTGCAAGGGTTCGAACCCTTGACCTCAAGGCTAACAGGCATGATCTGAACTGGTGAACCAAAGGCTTGAAGCCGCGGTTATTATGGGTTGCAATTCCTTTTAAACAGTTTAGTCTAACTCTCCCAAACCAACCGAGCCCTAGAATCGGTTTGATCCAAATCGATCCCAAATCCGAAACTGTTAATGAGTTTAATCATGGGGTTTTTGTTCCCCATGATGAATCGAGTTTGATGATAGGTTTAATTACCTGTTTTGGTATTCAAATCGTCAAGGTTGATTGAAGAACAGGCCGCGAACAATGTGGAATCCAAATGATGATTAAACGTTGATGAAAATGCAATTAACTTCACAGGAAGTTTCTAATGAGGCTAATGATCGAAAGCCTTCTATCAATTTCTGGTTTCGAAGCTCGATTATGGGTGTTCTAATAAGTTGCAGGTCCGCGGGGAAGGTGAAGTTAAATCGATGTGTTAGTATGTGTTTAGATGCAATTCGAAGTGATAGTAGCTTAGGATTCTTATAGTCGATCGATTGAAATAATTTAATTGCATTATTGTGATGTTTAGTGCGTGTTCATAGTGGTGTCGGCCGAAAGCAAATTGGTGGACCATTAATCGCAATTTCAGGATGTTTTTCACCAATTTTAGTGCGCGTAATTGTTGTATTTTGTCCCACGTTCGATTTGGTGCGTAGTAGGGTCGAAACCGCAGCTTAAAGAGTGTCGTTTGGTCTCGCCGGAGGGCCGCCAGAGTATGGCCGGATCCGGTAGCCGGAAATACGGGGGTCGCCGGGAAGGGGGGTTGGGTTTTTCAAAATTTACAGAATGGTCCCTGGGGTTTTAGAACCTTATTATTTCATGTTATAAGTTTATAAAACATGTTTCAAAAATTACAAACCACCCCCTGGACATAAATCAAATTTTATAATTTGTTATTATTAATAATAATATTATTATTATTATTATCATTATTTTTATTATTATTAATATTATTATTAAATAATAATAAAAATATAAAAACAAATTGTAAATTCACATAAAATTTATATTAAATCACGAATAATTTTCGGGTTGTCACATTATCCCCCTGTTAGAGGAATTTTCGTCCCGAAAATTAAGATGTACTGGTAATATTCTTGAACACGTTCCACCTTCAAATGCCTTTGCCAATCATGAAGACTCTACCCTTGGCTGTATCCTTCTTTTCCCCAGTGCAATTCCTGGCAACATGGCCCTTTTCTCCGCATCTGTAGCACGTAACTCCTCTCTCACCATTATTCTGCTGATGTCCTTGATCTTGAGTCTTGGTCCTACATTCAGGAGCAGTGTGCCCCCTCCTGTTGCATTTGTAACAGATAATTGCAGTACACTTGCCATGGTGACGTTTGCTACACTTCTGACATCTAGGCGGAATGCCCTGATTGTCATGTTGTTTTTCCTGGTTTTGCTTCTTGTTTGCACCTTGATTCTCACCTTCTTTAGAATCTTCAAATTTTCTCTTTCCTGAGCTTTCAGCAGTAGCACCCTTACCGTTGACCCTCGGTGGCAACTTCCCTTGAGCCACAGCCTCATTAGTTAGCTTATGAGCTATCCTAATGGCCTGTTGGATTGAAGTTGGGTTAGAGGAAGTGACCAAAGACTGGATGACGGGAGATATTCCACGAATATAGCCTTCAATTCTTCTATGAGCAGGCTCCATCATATGTGGACACAAGGTTGCGTACTCATGATTTTCGGTGGTATACTTTTCAATTTCAGATCCCACCATTTTGTGGTTCCAGCACTCGGTTTCAAACCTTTGTACTTCTTCCCTCGGGCAGAATTCCTCCATCATTAGTTGTTTGAATTCCTCCCAAGCCATAGCATTGGCTAGGGGGAGAGTAAGTCTTGAAACTTCAGTTTTCCAGAACGAGAGTGCAGCTCCACTCAAGGCTCCGGAGGCATATTTGGTCCTACTCTCATCGGGACATTCAGATATAGCGAAGATGGATTCACATTTTTCAAACCACCTTATGAGCCCAATGGCCCCTTCTGCCCCAGTGAAGATATATGGTTTGCAGTCTAGGAACTTTTTATACGAATAGTGATGACCATTCTGAGCAGCCTGAATGGCTAGGGCTGCAGCAACACCTTGATTGACCAAGGCTTGTATTTCTTCAGGAGTCATCCCTGTTGGGACAGTTCTTCTAGCGCGTCCTCTACCTCTGCTTCTGCCCGCTGGTGCGCCCATCTATCATGAAATTGTTTGGTGAGAATTCACACTTTGATATATTCAATAGATGCACTCTATATCAAATATTCAAAGTATGGACGATTACTGTAGGACAGATGTGAATTTAAGAAAACTGGTTTTTCGATTAAATTCGGCAAGGCACGAGTACTAAGGGAAACAAATCTCGCTTTAGGTTAGGACAAGCGTAATTTAGATTACCAAATGGAACACGTCAGGGTAATTTGATTCATATGTCTTAAAGGCTTGTATATTGACCACAGTAACTTCACGTGCTACAATAGCAGCAATCTTGCGACTAGAGTTTCTAGACCGTGAACGGATTTGACGAGAAGCCATTCTGAGAGATCATTAAGAATTTTCATGGAAATATGTTCTATGAGAACCGAGGCTTTCTTGCTCAACGTGTAGGAATGATGACTTATACGGACTACAATGTTACCACCCGACCAGATTCACCGGACTTAGCATGAACGACAAATTACAATTACGTGTGCACCCGTAATGGTAAGTTGTTTTGCATGATCACCCCGGTTCCTCCTATTGGGTTAACATATCTTGTCAAGTATAGTGGTCATTAATGATAGAAGTACCAAATATGTATGTATTATATCGGGAAAACGAAATCAAGGACAAGAATCATTCAACACGACAATGAGATGTTCCGAGTGTATTCGTTTGATTCGTGAATCAAAGCGAGTACGTTGACTAATCAAAGTATTGAGTCAATCACAACTTTGTTGAAGACATGCGTACCTATAAGCAGATACTCATCCCAAGGGTTCCCAGGTAAGGTAAACAGGTCCATCGGTTGATTTGGATATATGCGAATACTTTGCCTAGACAGAACACCCCGAGATACAGGCATCACGCTCTTCCAGCATTACATGTTTCAAGTTGTAAGACACAGACTTTGACGAATTTGAAAACCATGAATAACAATCGAGTTTTGGAGTTTGAAATCACTTGAATTAGGCACACAATGCCTTAGAATATGATTTAAGATTCGTGTGTGTATTGATAGGAATCAAGGTATAATGGGAATCACATAAGGCATATAACTTCTTAATCTTAGTCAATCTCTAACTAAGGCAATTTACTTTGTGTAACTATTGTGTGTGGCTATAGGCTAGATGCAATTCCCAACTCACTATAACTAATGGCTCTGATACCAATCTGTCACACCCTCAAATTCCGGGTCTGGAATCTATCACGGAGGGGTGAGCAAACAGGATCGAACACAGTAGTTACACATGAGATGCAGTTATCTATATGATAAGTTTTAGATAATCAATCCATTATTATTCAGAGCATTAGATTTTATACGCAGCGGAAATAAATATATATATTGTTTCTTAACAATACGTTTAATCATGTCTTATCAATAACCGATATGTATCTGGAGCTCTTATATGATCCTACGTGCATGTCCATAAGCTCCTAATAGATACCTGAGAATACATATAAATCAAGTGTCAACACAGGGTTGGTGAGTTCATAGGTGAGTAAAACAGTTTTGATAAATCATCAATTATCATTCAAAGAAGGGTTTATTGTAAAAGCGTGAGTTTAAATTACTCATCGGTATATGAATAGCCTGTCGGAACCCTTTTTAATAAGGTGAACCCGCTATCCCACATACCCACTATGTACAAGCCCAACAAATCCTTCACATAGGATTTGTCCATGTATCATAGTTTATCATTTCTATGTACAAGCCCAACAAATCCTTTACATAGGATTTGCCCATGTATCATAGTTTAATATCATTTTTATGTGTATATTATGTTTTTATAATAATTCAAATCAGAGGGCGCGAATCCTCTCTTTACATTTATCCTCATATGGGTGGTAAGTGGAACTATAATGGCAAAACTTATATAGCGCAACAATCTGCCTTCCCACAGAATAGTCATCCCGAATGACAGCGAGATCTTTGTACATCTGATAAGGACCACATGTCCAAACCTTTGTGGGGGTTAGTCACTCCCCGATAGTACTATCCAAAAGATCCCTGCCTTGTTTATAGCCCAGTTTACACAGAAGGATTTTCATAATAACCATATGTAATCATAAATGTGATCCAATTATTATTTAACATAATACACAAAATAATTTGTAATTTTAATTACAACATGTATTCCAGCCCCAAAATATTTAAATGATTAAAAAGGGGAATAGTTATGAACTCACCTCAGTCCTTGTGTGTGGTGTTGACAAGCTAATAAATTCCTGCTAAGGAATTATAATTCACATAAGTAAATAGTTACTAATCCATAACCTAATAAGTTAGATCTTGAACCTGGCGTTCAACCGATCTAAGGTTTGGTTCTCGAGGATTTGTTATAAACATATAATTAATCATTTAATTCTTTAATAATTAAAGATTTGTATTTCATGATATTTGATCAAATTAATAATGATTTCAATATGTCATTATGTCTTAAATAATTTTTAGACATTACTTACATATGTAAATTGATATTTTAATTTAATAAGATTTTATAATTTAATTTATAAAATCTAATTTTGTGTTTATCATGTTTAAAACACAAATAGGATGCTTTAGTATTTTATAATTTATAAAATCTAATAGTAAGATTTATAAATAGACACAAATTATCTAATCATTATATTTATATAATAAAGTTATTATAATTGAACATATAATAGATAATAACATATTGTTAAATTTATAACATATTTACATGGTAAATATAATTTATCGAATTATTAATTATGTTTAATAATTAATAATTATAACATAATAGATTATGTTAAATAAATAATATAAATTATCTAATTATTATGTTATCCATAATTACAGATGATATAATGTTTCATAATAAATTAATAATTTAAATTATTATTTAAAGTCCATTTTTATAAAAAAATAACTATTTATAAATAATATTTTATAAATATTTTTAAGGTGTTTTTAACAAATAAATTTTATAGAAAATTACTTAAATACTTTTAAAATTCAGGAAGTTTTTAAAACTTATTTTTATAATTTTTAGGTATTTTTGTATATTTTTAAAAAGGTCAAAAAGGCATTTAAAAATAAATGTGGGTGCAAGGGTTCGAACCCTTGACCTCAAGGCTAACAGGCATGATCTGAACCGGTGAACCAAAGGCTTGAAGCCGCGGTTATTATGGGTTGCGATTCCTTTTAAACAGTTTAGTCTAACTCTCCCAAACCAACCGAGCCCTAGAATCGGTTTGATCCAAATCGATCCCAAATCCGAAACTGTTAATGAGTTTAATCATGGGGTTTTTGTTCCCCATGATGAATCGAGTTTGATGATAGGTTTAATTACCTGTTTTGGTATTCAAATCGTCAAGGTTGATTGAAGAACAGGCCGCGAACAATGTGGAATCCAAATGATGATTAAACGTTGATGAAAATACAATTAACTTCACAGGAAGTTTCTAATGAGGCTAATGATCGAAAGCCTTCTATCAATTTCTGGTTTCGAAGCTCGATTATGGGTGTTCTAATAAGTTGCAGGTTCGCGGGGAAGGTGAAGTTAAATCGATGTGTTAGTATGTGTTTAGATGCAATTCGAAGTGATAGTAGCTTAGGATTCTTATAGTCGATCGATTGAAATAATTTAATTGCATTATTGTGATGTTTAGTGCGTGTTCATAGTGGTGTCGGCCGAAAGCAAATTGGTGGACCATTAATCGCAATTTCAGGATGTTTTTCACCAATTTTAGTGCGCGTAATTGTTGTATTTTGTCCCACGTTCGATTTGGTGCGTAGTAGGGTCGAAACCGCAGCTTAAAGAGTGTCGTTTGGTCTCACCGGAGGGCCGCCGGAGTATGGCCGGATCCGGTGGCCGGAAATACGGGGGTCGCCGGGAAGGGGGGTTGGGTTTTTCAAAATTTACAGAATGGTCCCTGGGGTTTTAGAACCTTATTATTTCATGTTATAAGTTTATAAAACATGTTTCAAAAATTACAAACCACCCCCTGGACTTAAATCAAATTTTATAATTTGTTATTATTAATAATAATATTATTATTATTATCATTTTTTATTATTATTAATATTATTATTAAATAATAATAAAAATATAAAAACAAATTGTAAATTCACATAAAATTTATATTAAATCACGAATAATTTTCGGGTTGTCACAGTGTGTATATGGAACATTAAATGAAGAAGATGGAAATGAGGAAGGAGATGATAGAAAAATGGCTTTTGTAGTAAACTTGATAAGAACCTAGTAATCCACCACTTTAGTTTAGTTTGTGTATTGTATTCATGTTGGATTATGTAAAGATAGTGTATGAATTATTAACGATATTTGGATCATATTTGGACGGATAGTGTTGAACTATAAAAAGAGTTTGTTTGTTATGATTTAATGGAATGGATAATGAAATAAAATTGACAAAGGAATGAAATGAATGAGATAATGAAATTAATCATTACATTCTATTGTCATATTTGATTACTTTTTAAGAACGGAATAAATTATTATTTTGTAATATTTATTAGGTTGGAAAAGATGAAAGAATAAAATGTAAATTAGTAATAGTAGTGATGGATGGTGGCTAGTGGTGGTCGCCTGTGGTGTTGGTGGTGGCCGGTGTTTGATGGTGGTCGGTGATGGTCTGTGGCTGGTGGTGGTTGGTGTTGGTGAGTGGATGGTTGTGATGGTGACTAAGGATAAAATGGGATAGAATGAATGAAAGAACGGGGGTGGATGGAATGGATTTGATGTGATTAAAGGAAATGTGATTACTTGTATAATGATCCATTATATTCCATTTGACAACCAAACATGTTATTTTTCATTCACCGTCAATCGTTCATTCATTACATCTTTCAATCCTTGATATCAAATGCTATCTAAGTTTTATGAGATTTTCCTGCCAATGAAGAAAAATATGGTTTTTTTCATCCTTTCTTATATTTTTTCAAGTAAAAGTGATTTTGTTGGACAAATATACAAAAATTACCTATTTTTCTTGGAATTTCCTCCTTTTTCTCCGAGAAGTTGTGGAAAAAATAAAGAAAAATAAACGTGATAAAAAATTTATCAGATGCTACACAGAATTTTAACAATATTAAATAAATAGTTATATGACAAAGTTGTTAGGAAATTTTAAAAAATATACAACAATAAAATTAAGAAATTTGTCAGAAATTTACCGAAATCGTTTTGCAAATGAAGACCTAATTTTAGTTGGAAATTTGTCACAAAATTTCATCTAGTCATAGGAATGATTTCTAACAAGGTTTTTTTCCAAAAAAGAAAGTAGTGACATGTAGCGTCAATCATGCAAAGTAATTGAGTTATTTTATTTATTTTATGGTTATTTATATTAAAATATGTATTTTTACTATTTGCAACAATGGAACATTTTGGATTTGTCTATGAAGTCTGAAAAAGGGAAGAACAACCAGAATAGCACCACAGATAGCTTTCGTGTGAGATCCTAACAAATCTGTTAAATATGGTGAGCATCGTATTCCGCTTAGTAATCTAATTATATTTGTGATTATATAATAACAATCGTGTGGTTTTCACAAAGTGTAAGTGGGATATGTGAGAGACGTAACTAAGAAATACAGTGTTGACTAAACTCAGCATCCATTGGGTTATATCGATGTTTGGTGGGGTAGTTTTGGAGAAGGTGAGAGTTCTTTAGGATAGGATATTCGGTTTCTCATTTCGCTATGACCGGAACACATTCTTCATCTTCTAGGTCGGGACCATCACATATTCACATGTCGGGTATGGTTACCGATGATTACACAGGTATTTTAGTATAATGGGTATGTGTGTAGATGGAACATTAAATGAAGAAGATGGAAAGGAGGAAGGAGATGATAGAAAAATGGCTTTTGTAGTAAACTTGATAAGAACCTAGTAATCCACCACTTTAGTTCAGTTTCTGTATTGTATCCATGTTGGATTATGTAAAGATAATGTATGAATTATTAACGATATTTGGATCGTATTTGGACGGATAGTGTTGAACTATAAAAAGAGTTTGTTTGTTATGATGTAATGGAATGGATAAAAAAATAAAATTGACAAAGGAATGAAATGAATGAGATAATAAAATAAATCATTACATTCTATTGTCATATTTGATTACTTTTTAAGAACCGAATAAATTATTATTTTGTAAAATTTATTAGGTTGAAAAAGATGAAAGAATAAAATGTAAATTAGTAATAGTAGTGATGGATGGTGGCTAGTGGTGGTCGCCTGTGGTGTTGGTGGTGGCCGGTGTTCGATGGTGGCCGGTGATGGTCTGTGGCTGGTGGTGGTTGGTGTTGGTGAGTGGGTGGTTGTGATGGTAATTAAGGATAAAATGGGATAGAATGAATGAAAGAACGGGGGTGGATAGAATGGATTTGATATGATTAAAGGAAATGTGATTACTTGTATAATGATCCATTATATTCCATTTGACAACTAAACATGTTATTTTTCATTCACCGTCAATCGTTCATTCATTACATCTTTCGTTCCTTGATATCAAATGCTATCTAAGTTTTATGAGATTTTCCTGCCAATGAAGAAAAATATGGTTTTTTTCATCCTTTCTTACATTTTTTCAAGTAAAAGTGATTTTGTTGGACAAATATACAAAAATTGCCTATTTTTCTTGGAATTTCGTCCTTTTTCTCCGAGAAGTTGTGGAAAAAATAAAGAAAAATAAACGTGATAAAAATTTATCAGATGCTACACAGAATTTTAACAATATTAAATAAATAGTTATATGACAAAGTTGTTAGGAAAATTTAAAAAATATACAACAATTATATCTTCCGCATTTATTTTTATAATAATATGCATGACTACTATTAATGTGAAATACATGTTTATTTCTTTTCATGGTTCCGCTTTTTCTTTTTATGCACTTTTCATGTAATAAAACCTATTACTACAAGCCTGTCGTGGCATCGCATGGCGATAAATGTCTAATTTCAGATTAGTCTATAACGTTTAATAAACAAAAGATAGGTAGTTATAATGACATGGTATAGATTATGGAAATATTGTTATACTTATTTCACTTAACTTTAGAAGATTTTTGAGCTTTCTATTATTTTGAACAGTTACATTCACTCAAAATATTTAAAAAGCTTCTACATGCAACATTTTTTAAGTTCGATTGTGAAGAGTTGAATGACTATTATGTATGTTATTTTATATAGAATTTGATTCTTATGAGTTTGAGTTCCTGCGCTTGACATCTCGATCTACTTGAACGCACCATCGTAGCTTGGTGTCCAAAAACCACTAGCCATCTCGGTTGCAACTGGAAAAGTAGTGGACACTGGCACGAGGCAAAGACCTTGGCTCCTTAGGTCATGTATGCGTCGTTCTTCATCTTTCACTTTATCATGAATCTAATAAATAGAAATATATTGTACATAAAAATTAGGGATACAAAACAAAAGTGTTATGTTTTGTGTGTGCATACATATATACTCACATACATGCATACACCAAGAAGAAAATTTATTTTATAGTGTTATATTTGGATCCAAAGTAAAGTGGCATCGTATAGAATCTCAAGCGATGACATGGTATGTTTTCAAAAGATGATTATTTTTAGACTATAACACGGTAAGCCCAGAAGAAAGAAAATCATAGCATTTTGTAGTTTTAATTTAGCATGAGCTTAATCAAGACAACACTTATGTTATTACCATTCACTACATGAATTACAGGCTAAGGCGACGACAAATGTCACGATAGAGTCCACCTAAGGCTACAACTTCTCGTCGTCATAGATCAAGTATAGCCAAAAATCCAATAAACCCTATGGGGATGACATGTCGTCGCCATAAGATGACCTATAGTGACAACATTATGTCGTCGTCATAGAGTTGGTCACCATACACTACAAGGAATGAGATCATTAGCGGCGAATGATGGTCACCGGAGCTTCAGCAGTCTACTTCGCGGGAATGGAGATGTGGTGTGGAGGGAAAGAGGGGAAAAATGAGATATTCCTGGTTTTAGAAGATCTGCACCCTTTAGCGGCGACAGTCGCCGCTAAAGGTGTCGCCGCTAAAGGTGTCGCCGCTAAAGGTGTCACGTACGATTAAATGGCAGCCGTCAGATCTAGCAGAGGTTCAATGGCCAGATCTAAGTTTAGCTTCGTCAGACGGATCGTTGACCATTAGCGGCGACAGTCGCCGCTATTAATACCGCCGCTAAAAGCTGTCGCCGCTAATGGTCACTGTCGCCGCTAAATCTGTCGCCTCTAATGGTGACATTTCTTGTAGTGATAGGACGTTATTCTTGTAGTGATTGTGTGTATTACTTGATCCTAAAGTGTATATTATTCTTGAAATATCAAATTCTAACATGATAACACAAGTAAAAAACTTTTTGTATCCACCCTTTGACATTTATACGTGGAAGTTTTTAAAAGTGCACGATATAGAGTGGGAGAAGCCTGTTACCGGTTGAAGTTGCTTTGTAGCTCCCTTCATGTAAGGTGCACTTAATATCTGAAACACACCAAGAAAATTAAATATCATGAAGTAAAAAAATTATATGTCTATTTTGTTAGTTGTTCATTCAATTAACATTATGAAAAATAACAACTTACATTGAGTTGATCATGCAAAAGCTTGATGTATTCAATGGCTTCATGAAGCACAGATGCAGTATCAGTCTGTAAAATATAAACCTATTGGAATAGATTCTTCAACAAGAACAAAATGAGTTAAAAAACTTCATGGATTTATAAAAGAATACCTTTCCAAAAGGTGAAACTAATTGCTGTAGCGCGGTGATTCGATCTCCTAATTTATCTTTTCTAACCTGTAAGATCATTCATATTTATTAATATTACAGGACAAACTCGATGCACAAGACTTTAGAAATTAAGAAAAAATATATAGAAAGGAAAAACACAAACCTTAAAAGTAGGCAATGGTGATGGTGTTTCAAGCCGCGGTCGCTTGAAAGGAAGTTCACCAGGGCTTTTCTTTGCTGATGAACCCAAATCACAAATTTCTTGATGATCAAGCTAAATTAAAAAAGAATTAAAAAATAAACATCAGTTTTTAACCCATAAAAAACCCTAAATCTTAAACTGTAGAATAAATAAGTATACATATGATTGTGATTATATGAGCAAGAAAATGAATATTATTACCTCTTTGTAAGATGTTTGGAGAAATTGATCAGATGATCGTGAAGGGAATAAACTTGAGATATTATTATGGTTTAAAGATGATGCTGAATTACTCGAGAAAGGGTTGTTTGAATTTGATTGAAAATCATAAAGAGGATGTTGTTGTGATGGTGGTGGTGAGTTACTATCAAACAAAGATTGTAGTTGGTCCACGGTGAAAGCTTGATGCTCAGCCTCTATCTCCACCTTTAAATCGTCATCGCCGCTAGTGGAAAAGGCGTTCATCCCTTCTTGTATCCTACTGCAACATGACAACCAGAAGATTTAAAAGTGACAGAATATATCTATGTGTGTAACATGATTGATTAAAATCTGAATCATCTTTTTTCATGTGATTACAAAGACATAAGTACCAAAAACACTCAACTAGTAGTGTATGGACCAATTAGGCCAACTCAATAATTGTCTAATATGTAAACAAGTTAAGCAAAGGGAAGCAACTGAAGCCACAAAACTTACAATAACATATTCCTATCCCAATCCGAATCCGAAAATAGTGCAGTCATCGCCTGCAAGGCGGAATCCGGCGACGTAGTGGTGGTGCCGCCATCCGAAGACTGATCAGTTGACTTTGACATCATGTCCATCATATCTTTTGGCCAAAAGGGTACAAGATTCTCCATGTGTTCTATATCTGATGAACATGATGAGTGGTTGTTGGCGGTTCTTGGTGGCATCCACCAACTTCCGCCGTATACCGCTGCCTGAAAATCTTCTGCCATGGGCTTCAAGATTATTATTTGATCCTAATATGGTTTTAGAGTACGATGATCTGTATATATTCACCTGTTTGTGTTATATATAGTCGTCTGCTGCTAAAACACAAAGACTGAAGATTTGTATCTCTTTGAAACATATAGGGTTGACAATTTGGTGAAGAGAAGATTTTCCTCATTAGTCAAATCAGTAGGGTATTTAAAAATGTATATTATAGTGTGTTTTTAATAATCTAGTTTGTATAAATATAGTTAGTATAATAATTAAGGTTTTTTACAAAATTATATGTTAGCTAGCTAGCATTTGAAGAATCAACTTAGGTCCACATATTTTGGGCAAATAATTCTTTTTACGGACTTTTAATAATTAGGTGAGGTTTGAAAGCCTCCAAGAGATACACTTCTTTATGAAATAATTTAACCCTATTATTAAGATGATATATATTTTTAGCCTACTATTATATTTATTTATTTTGATACATTGTTTGAGTTTAAGTTTGATTGTTTAGTTATATTTATCTTTAGTTCAAATATTAGGATAAGTATATATTTTATCATTATTATTAGTTGTTTAAATTTATGTTTAGTTGGTAAGCTTTAATTATGATTATTCTTTTAATTGTAATATTTAGTTATAAAGAGATGTGGTTTTTGGTTATTCATCGTACATTTGTTAGAGAGTATTGTTATTCATGAGAACCAAATTATTCTACTTTCCTTTATAATTTCCTTTTCTTTTTATAAATCAGACATCGACTCTAAATTCGAAAAACGACACGATCGACATATGCGGCATATAGAAGAATGAACCACTAGGTATTACTTTGAACAAAGTTTCTCATATATATGCTCGATTATGCTACACTTGTTTCAAGCTTGGGTTGCTACAAACATAACGGAATTTACATAAATAGTCTCTTAATACAGTAACTTATATGGATTGGTTGTATTATAATAATCTAAGGATAAAATAATTTTAAACAAATATAAACAATTTTCTTAACGAATGTTGGTGTCGAATTCTAAATGTGTTACAAATTGATAAAAACATTTTAGGAACTTGTCATTTTTTAATGTCAGCCCGGCCTCATATTTGTTATTTTTATCAAAACCACATGATCATTTTTGTTTAACATTTTTAAAAGCAAATCTATATTATGTCTGCTTCTAAACTATACTTCATGTTTGTTGTATTTGTTCAATTAGAACTTATGACCTCCCAATATTTGATATTTCTGAAAACTTTGTCTCTATAACCGGGCCTCCAACCTCAATGCTTTTTGAATAGTCCATATACAAGGCACAAATTAGCTAGCCTTAATCTTAATGGGAGGTTTGTCACTTCTAACTTCACAACGCTTTGTCATTGGACCCAATTCCTACCCGCTCCATCCTATAATTAACTCTAAGGTTTTATTAAAGAAAGGAAATCAAATAATAATTTTATATAGTAAGAAAAATTGACATCATGTTTATTATTTCATCAAGACTTTAAGGAGAAAACACCTTGGTGGATCCATATAAGTGGTTCATGAATCATGCACGCGTGCTTAATTTGTAACAACTTGCTTGACTTCACCAACTGCTTCTCTGAGGATAAGTGAAAACCATGAATGACTAAATTATATAAAATAGTAATTAAGTTTTAAAAGTGTTTTTATCAAGTAATTTAAGTTTAAAAAATATTGTAACTAGAGTACTCAGTTTTCATGTTTTATTTAAAATATACGTTTTAACATGTTTTTAGCATTTTTTTCCAATTAGAAAATATATATAACTTTCTTTTAATGATAATGAGGAACGGTGACATGAATTTTTAGGTATTTTATTATTTGTTAATATAATTAACATGTTTTTTTATTTTTTAAAATAATTTCATATATTGAAAATTACGATCCTCACGTCTTCTACTTCATTACTTTTTGACATAATAAAATTCGATAACTACTCGATTTGATGGTTTAATGGTTAAATTTAAGAAAAATATGCATGAGTGATCAAATTAAAACAATTTTAAAACTTGAATACATATGACATTTTCCCTACTTATAAATGCAAACATGGATGGTGGCACGTCAAAGTACACGTTAGTACTTCAGAGTATGTCAAAGATGATCGAAAATTTTGACCATTGAACATGCAAGGATCACACAATGGCCCCTTTATTTTTCTTGTGTTGGCACTCTTTGGGTTTTAGTTCTCGTCTTCTTCTGCAAGCGAATGTTATATGTTTCTTTGTAATGTGATTTACACTAAGCAACGTATTTTTTTTTT
Organism: Flaveria linearis; assembly: GCA_024085815.1. Lineage (NCBI taxonomy): Eukaryota > Viridiplantae > Streptophyta > Magnoliopsida > Asterales > Asteraceae > Flaveria > Flaveria linearis. The sequence goes on from CM044008.1 coordinate 27,085,922, forward strand.
AATTTCAGTTAAAGTTTCATGCACCCATCTTAATGTATGATTTGTTTCGACTGGTTTTGATAAATAATATGGATCTGGTCATCTAACCATTAACTATGATTTAAAATATAATGAAACAAAATGACTAGGTTGGTTGGGTCGTCTTGAACAGCCGAACTAACGTTTATTTCTATTAGTTTCCGGTCATCTTTTAGTGTTAAAGTTTAAGACTGATCGAATGGCTTATCACTATCATGGTCTACATTCCTGAAAAATGATAGGAATTGAAAGTGTTTAGTTTTACAGCCGGTCTTTTAAAATGTACACTAGACCACATTATAAGTTTTAGAATTAAATTCAATTTTACTCCTCAAAGTTTGTTAAAAATAACTATCTTTCTCAAAAATATTAAAAACATCAATTTACCTCCAAATTTTATAAATTGTTTCAATTTCAGTTCTAAAGTTTCGTTAGTTGTTTCAAAATTTTTTAAGATGATGAAACTTTTCGAGTGAATTTAAAACAACATATGAAACTTTTAAAAATAAAATAATGTTTTTAATTTTTTTGAAGAAAAATAGTTAGTTTGGTCAAATCTTACGTAAATTGAAATACATCTTTCTTTTCCTATTACCAAAAGAACAAGATGAAGGAACTAGTAGTGTAATTTCTCATGTAAAATATACTTTTTAAAGCATTTAAAATGTATCTACTGAAAGTATTAAATTTTTTTTAATGTTTTTGTGATTAAAATTATTTTCTTAAAACGATAATTTTATTAAAAACATTATAATACAAAATGAAAAGAAAACACAAACTCAAGAGTCTAGGCTTTACCAGGAAGCATGTTATAAATAGTTAATAAGTTATTAATAAAATGATATATATCATCATTCAAACATGTTACAAAGATCATATACGGTATATCTTTTCCATTTCAAATACTTCACGTTACAATGGAGGCTTAAACCGTAAAAATCTATGTCTAAGTGTTGCCTTCAACCCATGCGTTGAAGGTAAAAGAAACAAAATTTGTATCTTGTTGAAGACATTTAAACTTTATATAAAAACAAAACCATCACAAATTTGTGCACTGTTGCGGGGCAGTTAAAAAGATTAACGTCAAAGTGTAGATAGAAATAAGCATATTACAATCAAAGCAAACAGAACAACTAAAAAATATAAAACGTTGATAAAAATAAACATGTATAAATTTAAACTTTTAATAATCATATTTCATAAGTTTGAGGATAAAAAGAAAATTAAATTGTAAACAAACTCGTAACCTAGAATCTGATTTGATGGCTTGTATGTTTAGTGCATCGATGAACAATTTCATTTTGAAAATTTATACCGAGACGTATCATTAAATAAGCATGCCATAATGATATATTTGAAAATTTATAAAACATTAAATTTTAAAATTTTAACAGAAAACCAAAAAATTAAACAAAAATTATAAGTGTGAAAAAAGAAGTAGATAAGTATAAGATATGAAGTTTAAACACTACAAGAATTTCACCCTATCGCGACTATACCTATGGCGACGACACGGTTTCGTCGCTATAGGTCACCCTATCGCGACGACATGTCGTCGTCATAGGGGTGATTTGATTTTTGGCTACTGCATAGCTATAGCGACGCCCTTTTGTCGCCTTAGGGTGCAATCTATCGTGATGACACAAAAGTCGTCGCCATATTTAGTCGCTACACGTAATTTTATTTTAATTTTGATTTATTTTAAATAACACAAAATGTTTTTTTATCCCGCCAATAGATATTTCATATGCCGCCTGATTATCCCGCCAATAATTTGGAAAAAAAATAAAAAAATTAAAAACCCTATGGCGACGACATGTCGTCGCCATAGGGTGCAGTATCTATTAAATCCGGGATATAACATTATCACTTTCACTTTCCCAAACCCAAATCCCACCCACCACAAGCCTTCATCTCCGATGAAAATAACCAAAATCCGTCCACCACCATCATTTCTAGCCACCACCAACGTCTCTAGCCGCTACCACCACCACTCCATCACCCCCATTACACCTCCTTTCACACCCTACCAAGAATGAATCCATCACACCCTACCAAGAATGAATCATCTTTAGGTTGCACCATGTCACACCCTCATTTTCCACGTACGGGGTTTTACCGTCAGGCGTGTGACACAACCAGGATCTCAGATAAGCATCAGTTACACCAAACGACTCGATAATTACAAATCATATAAGTTGTTTAATTTTAATGAAACAAACCAAATATATCTAAGTTGTGCGGAAGCGAAAACAGGAAAACATTTAACAACGGTTTTTGAAACACGCAAACACGCGTCCAATCCATTACATGGAATTAAGTCTTGAAAACAGTTTGAGATGAACGCGGAATGACATGCAGTGGATGATGTGCTCCTAAACGTGCCACATCAATGTCCTGAGAGAAAACATGCAAAAATCTCAGTACAAGACTGGTGAGTTCACAGGTTTATCAGAAAATAGTAAGTATCAATAATGAAATCCCCGGATTATGTAATCCGATAAGTATCAGTAATGAAATCCCCGGATTATGTAATCCGATAAGTATCTGTAATGAAATCCCCGGATTATGTAATCCGATAAGTATCAGTAATGAAATCCCCGGATTATGTAATCCGATAAGTATCATGAAATTCCCGGATTATGTAATCCGATAAGTAGAATGAAATTCCCGGATTTAGTAATCCGATAAGTATAATGAAATTCCCGGATTTAGTAATCCGATAAGTATAATGAAATTCCCGGATTTAGTAATCCGATAAGTATAATGAAATTCCCGGATTTAGTAATCCGATAACTATAATGAAATTCCCGGATTTAGTAATTAAAGCATATAATGGGTAGCTAGTCCATAATGATCATTATGTGTATGAAGTCGCGGCCGAGCTGACATGTAATCAAATAATAAAACAGGCTCGGATGTGGATCACACACCACAACACTTGTAATTAGGCTAACCGTTCACCCGTTTGACGAACGTTGTGCTAGCGCGACTAGCCCTGGTGGGGTATGTCAATCCCAGTAGTACTACTAACAATTACCTCGCTAAGTCCATATTAACGGTCCGTTGGGCAAGTATAACACCATAGTATCAAGTATATGCAGTATTACAAAAATCCAATGTAATGTAACGTTTATGAAAACAGCATGTTTCTCTCTCCCAAAAGAGTATATAAGTAAAAGTGGGGCTGTAAACTCACCTTGAATTGATTAATGAAATGAACAAGAACTTCAAAGAATAAGGCAATACATGATCAAACACGATCAACACCTATTATTAATTGTAATTAAGTTTTTAAAATGTGTTCAAGGCGAATAAATACATTTGGTCGGATTCGGGTCGGTTCGGTTTGACGCGCACGATTTGATATACAAACAACACCATGTATTAATAATATTACCAATATTGATATTAATAATAACAATGGCATGATCATAATTATAATGATAATATTCGTATTTGTAAATAATTTGTGAAATTTATTAAATATAATTCCTTCATTTATCATAATAAATCCATAATTAAAATAATATAATCTTCATTAATAACTTTATGATTTAAATTATTATTTATAATCCATTTTTATAAAAGTAACTATTTATAACATTTATAATAATTATATAAATAAATAAATAAGGTATTTAAAGAAATAAATTTCCAGAAAATAATTAGATAACTTCTAAAATAAACAAAGTTTATAAAAATTATTTTTATAATTTTTAAGCATTTTTTTGTATTTTTAAAAGGTCAAAAAGCTTTTAAAAAAAATAGGTGTGGGGGCAAGGGTTCGAACCCTTGACCTCAAGAATTTCAGGGAACCCAAGAACCAGTGAACAAAAGGCTTATAGCCGCGGTAAGAACTGGTTTCCAATTCTTTTAAACAATATCACATACCATCCCCAAATCACTATGAACCTAACTCGATCGAAGCCAAATTGAGCAATAATTCGATGTTTGTAACCGAATTGATGTTAGGGCTTTTGTTTCCCAATCAAAATCGAGTATGTAGGTGGCTTCCATTACCTGTTTCGATGCTCGAGATGTGATGCTCGGTTAGCTGTAGGTCGCGGCCGAATGTTTTGATCGAGGGTGATCTTTCAATGTGTTTCAGCTCAAATGGGACTCGAGGGAAGATTTTAAATGGTTAAACGATCATTAGTGCGCCACCAATTTGTTCATTATTAATGTTTAGTGCGTGATTGAGGTGGTGGTCGGCCGAAAGTTTTGGTCGAGTGGAAATCGCATTAAACCGACTACATTATTTAATTTGATGTGGCCCCCAAGTTCGATTCAAGCACGATATGGTGTCGGGGTGTTTAATTTGACCAAAAATCGGCTTAATTTGGCGTTTGGTAGTCGCCGGAGACCACCGGAGAGGGTGGCCGGAGGTGGTCGGGAAATCGGGAGAAGGGGAGGGTTGGTTTTGTAAATTGGAAAAATTACACAATGGTCCCTGCGGTTTAAAACTTATTATTTCATGCTGAAACCTTTTAAAATAAGTTTCCCAATTAGCAATTTAACCCCCTGAACTTATTAAATCCAAGTTTAATAAATTTTTATAAATTATTATTGTTTAAAATATTATTATTATTATTATTTTCATTATTATTATTATCATTATTATTATTATTATTATTAATGTTATTATTAATAATAGAGATAATAATATCATTATTATTATTATAATATCAAATATATGCATATATATCCTTTTTTTTTAGTTAACGAAATTTTTTCCGGGTTATCACATCGTCTCCCTGTTAGAGGAATTTTCGTCCCGAAAATTAAGAAGTACTGGCAACATTCCTGAACAGGTTAGGATACTTGCGCATCATTTCGTCCTCTCGTTCCCAGGTGAACTCAGGACCACGCCGGGAGTTCCACCGAACTCTGACAATCGGAATTTTGCTATGCTTTAGTTGTTTAACTTATTGATCCATAATTTCCAGAATATAATCTCGTGGTAAGGTGATGTCTACAAATCAAAATAAGACCAACAATGATAAGAAAGGTTATTCGTCGGAATTTAAGAATCCCAAACGTCACCATATGAAACGATCTTAACGCATATCTTGTGAATATGTATTTCTCCTTTGACCAACCAATGGTCTAAGAATAATACACTATGCGAAGATCTTGGAATGAGTTCACAACAATGGTCTATAATGCATCAATTGTCATCATGACCTCTAAGATAAGAAGCATTTTAGTTGCAAGGAAAGTTAAACAGGAGATCCATAGGATCACGAAGGTTAGGTCTTGTCACTTGTGAAGATAAGACACTTGGACACATACCAAGTTACGTCTTTTCCTTTAGGCCAAACCCATGCCTACAAGTTACGAAAGTTTATGAACCTTTATATCCACATCGCAATGAGGATAATAACGAGTCTTGTTGTTTAAATCCAAGATAGAATTTTAATGATTTTCAAGCTTAAGGATTCAAAAGCGATAAGAAGTGACTCGAACAATAGGAAACATGCTTTGCAAGGTAGCAATATTTAAGTATGTTTACATACGCAGTTGCAACAAACCATAAGCACAGCTGAGAACATTTGTATGACTAGAAAGTCATGAACATAAGTTAACAATATCTTCAGCAGAGAGATTGTTTAGGAAGGCTACCATCGCACAATCACGTTTTGATGATAGCTCAAAATGAAAGTCGATAGATATGGAATAAACGATTCCATATAGCCAGGTCAAAACATGAGGATAAAGGGAGAGAAATCGATTTAAGAATTTAAGTGCTCCAAGCTTAGAATAAAAATCAGCCTAAAACGATTGGGTCTCATTTCAGGTTCAGAGATCATGTTTTGGCTTGTTAGGTCGAATCACCAACATTGATTCACCCTTCAAGTTACTTCATGCTTTTCATCACTTGATTACAACCATGGTAAGTTGAAGATCAAGAAATGAGATTAGTCATCAAGGTATGGTTTTCATGTCCATCTTGATGATTGAATTTTATAATAACAAGAAACAATCGAAGATTGTCATTTGTCACCAAAGTACGGATTTCAATCCTATTTCAGTGAGATCATGTCATTTGTGAAATGTAAGTTCCAATGAGAATAGTTGAAGTCAATCCTTAAGATAAGGAAATCAACCTAAAGCCAGAGGATGAAATTTCACAAAACAAACAATTGAAAACCATTTATCGAAACGAATAGAGACTCATCAAAGTAAGGACACAACATAATTTCAGAGTCCTCTTTTAGAGACACAACAAGTGATCCATCGGATAAACACTTTCTTTCCAAGTCGTACAATCCCTTTCCAGGGATAGACTTTGAGTCAAACGTGATCTCCCACATTGAACATCTAGAGGCTTTCGATGAATCACCTTCTCCTGATGGTCTATCTTGGTTTCATGCTTCGATAACCAATTCATACAGTATAAGTCTATGTCAAAGACATGATCTTCTTGTACTAATTACTACCATTGGTTATTTCTATTGAGTAAAATGATTTCTAAGCAACTAGGGTTAATGCTAAGTTAAAGAATAATTCCAGAAGGATCAAAGCTATTATCAACCCTGGTATCAAATAGATGTGTAGCTATTGATGATAATGTACGTACATGTAACAACATTTAGTCTTGTCGAATGTGGCTTGCTTCAGTCGTAAATGTATGACCTCGTGATGTATTACCTTGACTTATATGACCTTTATTTCCATAATCTAACTGTTCTTACTTTCTAGCTATAGCAATTTCCTAATTCTGATTGTTTCTAACTTATCCTGGGGTCCTAATCGACCTAGGGCACACTTATGGTAATGGTCGGAACTCCAACCTTCTTAATGTCCCCGTTTAACGCATGTTAGCTTAATCGTATTAACCAACATAGCTAGGTTCACAACATTGGCATTCTTGTCTACCTTACCGCTAGATTGCTTGTCCGACCTTCTAACTTCTTTCTACTACTCACTAGATTTTCCCAGTGTCCTTCTTAATTCTATTTGGTCTAATGTCATAAGGTATGACATCAGCTTTGTCAATGCGTGGAGTTTGTCAGTATAAAGAGCACGACCTAACCCTACCATTGCACGATTTTAGAATTACAATTCTAACTTTTGCATTTTATTCCTTAGGTAATAGTGCCCAATCACCAATGCTTTGAACTTATCTTAAGTCATTTGCATCAATTGAACTTATCCTGTTTGAACTTATCTTAACTTAGCTTGAACCTGGGTGTTCCACCAGGTTAGTGCCTTGCCTTGTAGTGAACACATGGCATACTTGATTCATCAATTCCATGAAGACAGCTGGTGCGTTGGTCAATCCGAACGGCGTGACCAAGAACTCATAGTGTTCGGTATGTCATCTTTACGAACCCTCAATTGATGGTAGCCCGATTGAAGATCGATCTTTGAGGAGTACATTGATCCCTGCAACTGATCGAAGAGATCGTCGATCCTGGGAAGGGGGTATCGGTTCTTAATAGTCAAATTGTTTAATTCCTGATAATTTTATCAAGTACAGAGTGTTATCCATGATTTGAGTATCAAAGATATGGTTATTAACGAAGAGTTAATTAACCGAAGTTGTACAAAGGAAATGATTGAGAAGGAATTTACTTGATCAAGGAGCGATCGAAGGAATCTATGTACAATAATCTAAAATCCGATGAAGTAGTATTTATAGAGTATGTCGTGTCTCTTGTCTACTGATGTCGTATTAGCCGGCGTTTTTGTCTTTCAAGACTCAATCCAACAAGTTGTGAATAAGGGTGCGTATAGCAAATTCGACATCGACAGACGTATGGAATAAAAGTTGGGTTAACAACATAAGTCCTTAAGAGAGTTCTTATAAAGCCCTTATTAATCCAAACAAAATATAAGTCAAACAAATAATGATAGGGTGTGATTATCGAGGGTCTTCTCAAAGTACTAATATGTGATATAATGCCCACAACGTTCTTAAATAAATATACCATAGATAGTTTGTAAGACAGGCTATGTAATCATAACCAATAATGCACTTAAAGTATTAAATCAGTTCCTTAGTTACTGAAATGCTAAGTGGAGGAATGTCTCTTAGAAAATAAAATTAATGTCATGATTGGAAATATCATAAAGGCTCTAAGTAGGACAGGACTTAAGTAATAGCAAGTGTTTGTAATGTTTTGTTACCCTTAATAAGGTCTTACTAGAATTTTGATCCTAGCACCCTAGGGTATAGAATAGAAACTTGTGATACTCATGATCGTTACCTCATGGTAAGATTAGCCAGACTTCTCATGCAAGACGAATTGCAATTACGTGTGCACCCGTAATGGTAATTTGCCTTGCATGTTCACCCTTAGCTTCACCTACCCCACGTTAACATCATAGTATTATCCAGATTCATCAAGCACATATGTATAGAATCAGGTATAGAGACCAGAAACAGGCCTAGAGGAACATACATGTAATATTAAATCCATAGACTTAATATACTTGACCCATTTGCCTTATAGACTTGTGTATTGACCATAGTTTATCACTCATCCTAGAAATCCCCAGGTAAGCATAACTTGTCTCACAATGAGATTTATGGGATATGCTTGCCTTAGCCCGAGGGCCTTTTCCCAGGAAATCCAGAATACAGGTGTCTATGTGTCACACAAATCATGAAGAACATTTAGGCGGTGTCAAATGCACACAAACTCTCCCGTGACTCATAGCAACTCGGAGTCACCATCCCTGTAGTCGTAAGCTCACAAGGATATGTTAAAGCAAAAGTTTTCAGGCAAGCAAATTAAGTAAGCACAGCTTAATAATCTATGTGTGTGTAACTAATGCAAATCCAGCTATAGTCTAAAATGCAATGCAAATGGGATGCAAAGTTTATTTTAGTTCGCTATAACTAATGCTCTGATACCGATCTGTCACACCCTCATTTTCCACGTACGGGGTTTTACCGTCAGGCGTGCGACACAACCAGGATCTCAGATAAGCATCAGTTACACCAAACGACTCGATAATTACAAATCATATAAGTTGTTTAATTTTAATGAAACAAACCAAATATATCTAAGTTGTGCGGAAGCGAAAACAGGAAAACATTTAACAACGGTTTTTGGAACACGCAAACATGCGTCCAATCCAGTACATGGAATTAAGTCTTGAAAACAGTTTGAGATGAACGCGGAATGACATGCAGTGGATGCTGTGCTCCTAAACGTGCCACATCAATGTCCTGAGAGAAAACATGCAAAAATCTCAGTACAAGACTGGTGAGTTCACAGGTTTATCAGAAAACAGTAAGTATCAGTAATGAAATCCCCGGATTATGTAATCCGATAAGTATCAGTAATGAAATCCCCGGATTATGTAATCCGATAAGTATCTGTAATGAAATCCCCGGATTATGTAATCCGATAAGTATCAGTAATGAAATCCCCGGATTATGTAATCCGATAAGTATCATGAAATTCCCGGATTATGTAATCCGATAAGTATAATAAAATTCCCGGATTTAGTAATCCGATAAGTATAATGAAATTCCCGGATTTAGTAATCCGATAAGTATAATGAAATTCCGGATTTAGTAATCCGATAAGTATAATGAAATTCCCGGATTTAGTAATCCGATAAATAGAATGAAATTCCCGGATTTAGTAATTAAAGCATATAATGGGTAGCTAGTCCATAATGATCACTATGTGTATGAAGTCGCGACCGAGCTGACATGTAATCAAATAATAAAACAGGCCCGGATGTGGATCACACACCACAACATTTGTAATTAGGCTAACCGTTCACCCGTTTGACAAACGTTGTGCTAGCGCGACCAGCCCGGGTGGGGTATGTCAATCCCAGTAGTACTACTAACAATTACCTCGCTAAGTCCATATTAACGGTCCGTTGGGCAAGTATAACACCATAGTATCAAGTATATGCAGTATTACAAAAATCAATGTAATGTAGCGTTTATAAAAACAGCATGTTTCTCACCCCAAAAGAGTATATAAGTAAAAGTGGGGCTGTAAACTCACCTTGAATTGATTTAATGAAATGAACAAGAACTTCAAAGAATAAGGCAATGCACGATCAAACACGATCAACACCTATTATTAATTGTAATTAAGTTTTTAAAATGTGTTCAAAGTGAATAAATACATTTGGTCAGATTCGGGTCGGTTCGGTTTGACGCGCACGATTTGATATACAAACAACACCATGTATTAATAATATTACCAATATTGATATTAATGATAACAATGGCTTGATCATAATTATAATGATAATATTCGTATTTGTAAATAATTTGTGAAATATATTAAATACAATTCCTTCATTTATCATAATAAATCCATAATTAAAATAATATAATCTTCATTAATAACTTGATGATTTAAATTATTATTTAAAATCCATTTTTATAAAAGTAACTATTTATAACATTTGTAATAATTATATAAATAAATAAATAAGGTATTTAAAGAAATAAATTTCCAGAAAATAATTAGATAACTTCTAAAATAAACAAAGTTTATAAAAATTATTTTATAATTTTTAAGCATTTTTCTGTATTTTTAAAAGGTCAAAAAGCTTTTAAAAAATAGGTGTAGGGGCAAGGGTTCCAACCCTTGACCTCAAGAATTTCAGGGAACCCAAGAACCAGTGAACCAAAGGCTTATAGCCGCGGTAAGAACTGGTTTCCAATTCTTTTAAACAATATCACATACCATCCCCAAATCACTATGAACCCTAACTCAATCGAAGCCAAATTGAGCAATAATTCGATGTTTGTAACCGAATTGATGTTAGGGCTTATGTTCCCCAATCAAAATCGAGTATGTAGGTGGCTTCCATTACCTGTTTCGATGCTCGAGATGTGATGTTCGGTTAGCTGCAGGTCGCGGCCGAATGTTTTGATCGAGGGTGATATTTCAATGTGTTTGAGCTCAAATGGGACTCGAGGGAAGATTTTAAATGGTTGGTGCGCCACCAATTTGTTCATTATTAATGTTTAGTGCGTGATTGAGGTGGTGGTCGGCCGAAAGTTTCGGTCGAGTGGAAATCGCATTAAACCGACTACATTATTTAATTTGATGTGGCCCCCAAGTTCGATTCAAGCACAATATGGTGTCGGGGTGTTTAATTTGACCAAAAATCGGCTTAATTTGGCGTTTGGTAGTCGCCGGAGGCCACCGGAGAGGGTGGCCGGAGGTGGTCGGGAAATCGGGAGTAGGGGAGGGTTGGTTTTGTAAATTGGAAAAATTTCACAATGGTCCCTGCGGTTTAAAACTTATTATTTCATGCTGAAACCTTTTAAAATAAGTTTCCAAATTAGCAATTTAACCCCCTGAACTTATTAAATCGAAGTTTAATAAATTTTTATAAATTATTATTGTTAAAAATATTATTATTATTATTATTTGTAACATCCCGTAATCTTCGTAAAATAAAAGTTAATTTTATACGAACTTCAACCATAATAATAATAATAATAATAATAATAATAATAATAATAATAATAATAATAATAATAATAACAATAATAATAATAATGTTAACAATAATAATAATGATAATAATAATAACAATAAATAATAATATTAATAATGAAGTCCAGGGGGTTAAATTGCCAAATCTGAAACTTTAAAACAAAGTTTTTACATGAAATAATAATAACTGAAAACCTCAGGGACCATTTGTGTAATTATTTAAAACCCAGCCCCCCACCCTTCGTTTTCCCGGCCACCGGTCCGGCCAATCTCCGGCAAGCTCCGGCAAGGCCAAATCTATCCAAAATACCCGATTTTAAAACTCAAAACCGGTCTCGAACGATTCTAGAACATGACCCGAACTAATACCCCACTGAAATTTGAATAAATCGAGTACCTAACCCACTTCGACCCACTCGGCCGAAAGTTCAACCACTACCGAGCACTAGACACTACAATAATCAAATTAAATCGACCCACTCGAACTTTATCCACCTATAAATCGAATGTAACATTCAATTTCATCAGATAACACAAAATCAAATCAATTCGATTTCATCTCTGTTTCGAACCTGCAACTTAGTCGAAAACAACCTTATGGCCTTTCTAACTCGAAATTAACAGAGGGCTTTCAACCATTAGAATCATTTGAAGCTATCTGCAAGATTAATTCGAGTTTCATCAGTGTTTGATCTACATTCAAACTCAAGATAAGCCGCGACTTGTTCTTGACTGTATTTATCATCAATTCGATTCGAATAAGGTAATTAAACACATCTATATATTCGGTTTATCATGGGGAAACAAAGCCCCAACATTAATTTGATTATTAACTTCGAATTCGTGTTCAATTTGATTAAAATCAAATTAGGGTTCTTATGATTTGGGGAATTTTACTAATTAATGTATTTAAGAATTTAAAATCAAGATAAACCGCGGCTTAGAGCCTTGGTTCACTGATTTGGGTTGTGTGTGCAGGTGAGAGGTCCCGGGTTCGACCCCGGGCAACCTCTTTTATTTTTTAAAAGCTTTTTAACCCTTTTAAAAATATGAAAAATTTCTAAAAATTATAAAAATAAATTCTATAAATTCTCCTTATTTTAAATATTACAAAATTATTTTCTGTAAATTTCTTTCATTTAAAAACCTTAATAAATTTTTATAAAATATTATTTATAAATACTTAAAAATTATAAAAATTATTTTATAAACTCTGTTTATTTTTAAAACCATCAAATTAATTTTTTGGGATTTATTTTAACATTAATTTATTTATTGTATTATTATCTTTTAAAAACAAATGATTTAATTAGTCTAATTTTTATAAAATGGACTTTAAATAATAATTTAAATTATTAATGGATATTATATTATTTTTAATTATGGATTAATCATAATAAATGTAGGAATTATATTTTCACAAATTACTTACAAATGTAATTGTATGTTATTTCTTATAAAATATATTTTAAATAATAATATAGATTAAGATCTTATTATTAATCGAAATACTATTTGTAATTATCCTTAGATAATTATAAATTACATAATTGAATCACATCGTTTTTATATTTAATATCATTCCAAAATATTTAAATATACATATAAAATTCTTCTAATAGAATCAAAATGCAAATAATTATCTAGTAAACTTAACACTTATTAATAATTACTTATTAAAACATATATATAACCCTATCAAAATCTTGTAATATATATACATCTATTTGTGTGTGGGTTGCACGTCAAACCGAACCAACCCGAATCCAACCAAATATATCTATTCACGTGGAATACATAATAAAGACTTAGTTACAATTAATACATAGGTGTTGATCGTGTTTGGACGTGCATTGCATTATTCTATGAAGTTTGTGATTCATTACATCAATCCAAGGTGAGTTTCGTGGCCCCTTTTTATGTTTATACAAGTTTTCAATGTTTTCAATCAATGGGGGAAAAGTATGCTCATCCGTTTTCAATGCTGTACACTGTATATTTTGTTTTTATACTTGGAATCAATGTGATACTGTTTTGCATGCATACATGGTGTTATTCTATGATTCTTACAACCATTAATTCCCGAGTTTGGGAACCAACGGTTAGGTATTGTTAGTACTACTGGGTTGACACCCCCACCCTCGACAGATCGGTTTAACTTGTGAGTTACCGACTACAGCTGCCAGCAATCCGGCCATGGGGGAATATATTCCGTCAGATTTATATGCATAACGTCATTAGGTTTGGTTGTTTTAAACACATGTTATGTGGTTTGTGCTTGCAGTATGATTCCATATCAAATTCTATACAGCATCAAATGTTTTAAATTTAAACCTGCGGAACTCACCAACATTATGTGTTGACATTTTTGAGCATATCTTTTCAGGTGAACATAATCAAAGAGGATAGCTAGTGCAGATGCCTTAGCAGAGACCTCAGGATTTCAATAGATTTGCATACGTAATATTTGTCGTTTGTTTACGTATTTGGAACATTGAGTATTTGGATTTAGAATCAATAAGACTATGATAGCCGTGGAACTGACTAACCACGACACAAGTCACCATTGTGTCGGGGGACGTCATGACACGAGAAGTTTGCATGTATTATATCTCTGTATTTATACCAAGTGTTATGACGATCCCGTCCGTCGCATCCTTGTGTTTCCGCTATAAGCGAGGGTGTGACAGATTGGTATCAGAGCCTTGGTTATAGAGAATTAGGTGGAGAATTCGACCTAGACTATAACCTAAGAACCTTCATATTGAATGCATGCTAGGGATTGTGTGCATTTGATTTTACCTAAATGTCTTTCATGATTGGTGTGACACATAGACACCTGTATTCTGGATTTCCTGGCAAAAGGCCCTCGGGCTAAGGCAAGCATATCGCATATATCTCATTGCGAGACCTAGTATGCTTACCTGGGGATTTCTGGGATGAGTGATAAACTATGGTCAATACACAAATCTACAAGGCAAATGGGTCAAGTATATTAAGTCTATGAACTTAATATACAGGTATATTCCTATATACCTAATAATATACAAGTATGTTCCTACATACTTGACTTTATACATATACACGTATTATCTGAACATCCTGAGAAAGACATTAATACTCTTAGTTTTTCTATGTGGGATACTTTGATACTAGAACTTTACGCTTGTATGCGTACAAAATCATATTATTAGGGAACTTTGGTGATATTAAAATCCGACCCTATCATGGTTATGACTGAAATCCTGAAAGTATGACGGGTATGCAGTTATCATTAGACTTAAAGTGCTTATATGCTTATTTGCTATTACATACTGGCTCATGGACATAAGGACATTACATTATTTATGCTTGATGAATCTAGATAATACTATGATGTTAACTTGGGGTAAGTGTAGCTAGGGTGACCATGCAAGGTAAATTACCATTACGGGTGCACACGTAATTGCAATTCACCATGCATGAGAAGTCTGGTTAATCTTACCATGAGGTAACGATCATGAGTATCATAAGTTTCTATTCTATACCCTAGAGTGCTAGGGTCATAATTCTAGTAAGTCCTTGTTGAAGGCAATCAAACATTATAAGTCCTTGTTGAAGGCAATCAAACATTATAAGTCCTTGTTGAAGGCAATCAAACAATATAAGTCCTTGTTGAAGGCAATCAAACATTATAAGTCCTTGTTAAAGGCAATCAAACATTATCAACATTTACTTAAGTCCTGTCCTACTAAGAGCCTTCATATTAAGTGATGCTAAGGATAAACGGATGTCACGTAACTGGTTTAGGCATCGTTCCAGGTATACCACGGATGTGGTGGGAACGCTGCGGGGAACCCTATATATAAGCATCCTTGGTATACCAAGAATGTGTTTAAACTGGGCTACGTGATGATCCCGATTGACTGAGGCATGGTTTGGTTTGGTTGTAAACTATACGTATACGCTTTGTGGAACTTGCTACGTCACATTAAACTATTTACACTTTGAAAATGTTTCCTCTACGGTCATCAATTCCCGTGTGGAACCGATGTATAGGTTTGTCTGTAGCCATTTATACACTGGTAAAACCGCCTATACATAAGTTGCGGCAGCTCACATCAGACTTATACTACGTTATTCTTTGGAATGATGCTAAGGAAAATTAAGATGTTATGTAACTAGTTTAAGTATTATTCAAAGTATATCGTGGATGTGGTGGGAATGCTGCGGGGAACCCTATATATAAACATCACCGGTATACTAAGAATGTGCTTAAACTAGGCTACATAATGATCTTGATGGACCGAAGCATGGGTTATTGGAACTTGATAAGTAGAACCATATGTGATTCTTTTTATACTTTGATTCCTATCAAAGCACACACAAATCTTAAATCATAGTCAAGGCATTGCGTGCCTAAATCAAATAATTTTCAAAATGAGCTTTGACTCGTTATTCGTGGTTTTCAAAATCTCGACAAAGTCTATGCCTCACCACCCAATACATGCAATGTTGGAAGAATGGGATGAGTATCTGCTTATCGGAACGCATGTCTTCAACAAAGATGTGGTTAACTTAAAACTTTGGTTAGTCAACATACTCGCTTTGAATTACGAATCAAACGATTACACACGGAACATCTCATTATTATTATGCCAAATTCCCGATAGTTGTTTTCATGTTGTATAGCTCGTATTGCCCAATTCTCATAAAATATCTTAATGATATTTCAAAATGTCTACTCGTCAAAAACGATCCCGATCTGGAAACTCTGGCCGTAAGGTTACTGCTATTGTGGCACGTGAGGTTGCTACGGTCATACCAACCCTCCTAACTCATCTGAATCAAGGCGCGAACCCTGCTCAAATCTCTGTTTGTCCTAACCCTCCACGTGCTTGTACCTACAAGCATTTCAGTTCTTGCAAACCCACTAAGCTCAGTGGAACCGACGGAGCTACCGATTACTACAGTGGTTCGAAAGTATCAAGAACACTTTCCTAAACACCGAATGGTCTTCAAAACTTTAAAACCGTTACTTACGGTTCTCAAATCCTCTTAAGAACGTATCCTATAATTAAGAACATGCAATGCTGTAGGTGGAATTCCTACATCTCGGGATACTTTGTTAATTGAATATTTTATATTATAAGTGGTCACTCACCTCAATAATCGAATAAACTAATTATAACCTAGTTACCACTTATAAGTACGCATGTCTTCAATAAGGTTATGGCTAACCTCATATCTTGAGAAGTCCATGAATTCCCTTCGATTGTGAATCGAATGTTCACATCTCATTGTAATGTCGAATCATTCTTGTCATTGATTTCGTCTTCCTGATTTAAATTATTCAAGATTTGAACACCATCATAACAAATTCTGCGATCTCGAATTTCGATCTTAAGCTTGTAAGCACGATCTTTCCTTCGTTACACTGATGTAACTTTAAATTTTTCCGAATTCCTAATTGATATTAATTTCCTTTCGTCGTTAAGTCAAGCTTCATACTGCTTGCACCGTGGGAAATGCAAGAGTTTGCAAGTCAACCTATGACTAAGAACACTCGTATCTCCTAAATGATTCTATCTCATCAAAGCAGGGGAGACTCCCTTACTTTGATGAATCTCTATTACGATAAATGGTTTTCTATTTGTTTGTTTTGTGAAATTTCGTCCTCTGGATGAGAGTGACTTCCTTATCTTGAGGATTGACTTCAATTATTCTCATTGGAATTTACATTTCACAAATGACATGATCTCACCAAAATAGGATTGAAACCCGTATTTTGGTAACAAATGTCAACCCTCGATTGATTTCTTGTCATTATCAAGATAAGCATGAATTCCATACCTTGATGACTAAATCTCAACTTTTGATCTTCAACTTACCATGGTTGTAATCAAGTAACGAGAAGGATGAAGTAACTTGAAGGATGAACCAATGTTAGTAATTCGACCTACCAAGCCAAAGCATGATTTCTGAACTTGAAAGGAGACCCGATCGTATTAAGTTGATTTTGATTCCAAGCTTGGAGCACTTAAAATTCTTAAATCGGTTTCCCTCCTTTATCCTCATATTTTGACCTTGCTATATGGAAACATTTATTTCTTATCTATCGACTTTCATTTTGAAGTTATCATCAAAACGTGATTGTGCGATGGTAGTCTTCCTAAACAATCCCTCTGCTAAAGATACTATCAACATATGAACATGACTTTCTAGTCATGTAAATGCTTTCAGCTGCATGCATGGATTGTTGAACTACGTATGTAAACTTACTTAGATATTGCTACCTTGCAAAACATGTTTACAAATACTTTTCCTATTGTTTGCTTCACTTCTAGATTCGCTTTTAAATCCTTAACCTTGAAAATCATTAAAATTCTATCTTGGATTTAAACAACAAGACTTTAAAAGAAAAGTTCTGGAGAGAGTTGTCAGCAAAGAGAGGAATTACTTTTAAGACTGAGTATTTGGAACCAAAACATTCTTTAGATGTGGTGAAACCGTATTCAGCAAAGATGGGGAGAAAATTGGTGTTAATTACATGGACATGGAAATCACTGATCAGGTGAAAAAGAGAGAAAAGATGGCAAAACTAAGGGAAGAAATAGCTGTGCAGAAGGCCAAAGAGACAGAACTTAATAAAACTATTCATATTACAGAGGAAACGATGAGAGCAAAACAAATGCTAGCAACCATGTCACACGAGGTAAGATCTCCATTAACAGGGTCGTTTGCATGGCAGAAATTCTATCAACAACAAAACCTGATAAAGATCAGAAACCTGATAAGAATATTATTAACTTTTGGTGATCTAGTCTTTCAACTTATTAGTGACATCCTCGACTTTTCCAAGGTTGAGTCAGGAGTTATGAGGTTGGAGGCCATAAAATTTAGGCCAAGAAGAGGTGATGTCCTAATGGAGGTTATTGGTGATGTTTTACGGATTAGACGAATTCTCACCCACTTGATCAGCAATGCTATCAAGTTTACCCACCAAGGAAAGATTCAGAGTAATCTTTACGTAATAGCAAACCCATTATCTCACAACATCGAGAAATTAACCTGCATCTATTTCAAATATTCGTATACCGTGATATGACGTTAAAACATCAATCGTTATTCTGAATGATTGATTCATTTTCTGTCTTAATAATATTCTTAACCATCATTATGAACCCATTCCAAGATCGTCGCATAGCGTATTATTCTTAGACCGATGGTTGGTCAAAGGAGAAATACATATTCACAAGATATGTGTTAAGGTCGTTTCATA
This sequence comes from Flaveria linearis, assembly GCA_024085815.1. NCBI lineage: Eukaryota > Viridiplantae > Streptophyta > Magnoliopsida > Asterales > Asteraceae > Flaveria > Flaveria linearis. Next base: position 27,104,639 of record CM044008.1, read on the forward strand.
TGTTGACGTTTGGGATTCTTAAATTCCAACGGATAACCTTTCTCATCATTGTTGGTCTTATCCTGATTTCTAGTCATCAAATTCTGGAAATTATGGAACGGAAAATTAAAACAACTCAAGCAGCCGGATACCCATTGTCAAAGTCCGCTGGGGATCTAATCGTGGCCCAGAGTTCACCTAGGAATGTGGGGACCAAATGAAATCTCAGTATCCTCATCTTTATGTTTCAGCCTCCTTATGATTAAAATTTCGGGACGAAATTTCTTAAAGCAGGGGAGACTGTAACATCCCGTAATCTTCGTAAAATAAAAGTTAATTTTATACGAACTTCAACCATAATAATAATAATAATAATAATAATAATAATAATAATAATATAATAATAATAATAATAATAATAATAATAATAATAATAATGTTAATAATAATAATAATGATAATAATAATAATAATAAATAATAATATTAATAATGAAGTCCAGGGGGTTAAATTGCCAAATCTGAAACTTTAAAACAAAGTTTTTACATGAAATAATAATAACTGAAAACCTCAGGGACCATTTGTGTAATTATTTAAAACCCAGCCCCCCACCCTTCGTTTTCCCGGCCACCGGTCCGGCCAATCTCCGGCAAGCTCCGGCAAGGCCAAATCTATCCAAAATACCCGATTTTAAAACTCAAAACCGGTCTCGAACGATTCTAGAACATGACCCGAACTAATACCCCACTGAAATTTGAATAAATCGAGTACCTAACCCACTTCGACCCACTCGGCCGAAAGTTCAACCACTACCGAGCACTAGACACTACAATAATCAAATTAAATCGACCCACTCGAACTTTATCCACCTATAAATCGAATGTAACATTCAATTTCATCAGATAACACAAAATCAAATCAATTCGATTTCATCTCTGTTTCGAACCTGCAACTTAGTCGAAAATAACCTTATGGCCTTTCTAACTCGAAATTAACAGAGGGCATTCAACCATTAGAATCATTTGAAGCTATCTGCAAGATTAATTCGAGTTTCATCAGTGTTTGATCTACATTCAAACTCAAGATAAGCCGCGACTTGTTCTTGACTGTATTTATCATCAATTCGATTCGAATAAGGTAATTAAACACATCTATATATTCGGTTTATCATGGGGAAACAAAGCCCCAACATTAATTTGATTATTAACTTCGAATTCGTGTTCAATTTGATTAAAATCAAATTAGGGTTCTTATGATTTGGGGAATTTTACTAATTAATGTATTTAAGAATTTAAAACCAAGATAAACCGCGGCTTAGAGCCTTGGTTCACTGGTTTGGGCTGTGTGTGTGTAGGTGAGAGGTCCCGGGTTCGACCCCGGACAACCTCTTTTATTTTTTAAAAGCTTTTTAACCCTTTTAAAAATATGGAAAAATTTCTAAAAATTATAAAAATAAATTCTATAAATTCTCCTTATTTTAAATATTACAAAATTATTTTCTGTCAATTTCTTTCATTTAAAAACCTTAATAAATTTTTATAAAATATTATTTATAAATACTTAAAAATTATAAAAATTATTTTATAAACTCTGTTTATTTTTAAAACCACCAAATTAATTTTCTGGGATTTATTTTAACATTAATTTATTTATTGTATTATTATCTTTTAAAAACAAATGATTTAATTAGTCTAATTTTTATAAAATGGACTTTAAATAATAATTTAAATTATTAATGGATATTATATTATTTTTAATTATGGATTAATCATAATAAATGTAGGAATTATATTTTCACAAATTACTTACAAATGTAATTGTATGTTATTTCTTATAAAATATATTTTAAATAATAATATAGATTAAGATCTTATTATTAATCGAAATACTATTTGTAATTATCCTTAGATAATTATAAATTACATAATTGAATCACATCGTTTTTATATTTAATATCATTCCAAAATATTTAAATATACATATAAAATTCTTCTAATAGAATCAAAATGCAAATAATTATCTAGTAAACTTAACACTTATTAATAATTACTTATTAAAACATATATATAACCCTATCAAAATCTTGTAATATATATACATCTATTTGTGTGTGGGTTGCACGTCAAACCGAACCAACCCGAATCCAACCAAATATATCTATTCACGTGGAATACATAATAAAGACTTAGTTACAATTAATACATAGGTGTTGATCGTGTTTGGACGTGCATTGCATTATTCTGTGAAGTTTGTGATTCATTACATCAATCCAAGGTGAGTTTCGTGGCCCCTTTTTATGTTTATACAAGTTTTCAATGTTTTCAATCAATGGGGGAAAAGTATGCTCACCCATTTTCAATGCTGTACACTGTATATTTTGTTTTTATACTTGGAATCAATGTGATACTGTTTGCATGCATACATGGTGTTATTCTATGATTCTTACAACCATTAATTTCCGGGTTTGGGAACCAACGGTTAGGTATTGGTAGTACTACTGGGTTGACACCCCCACCCTCGACAGATCGGTTTAACTTGTGAGTTACCGACTACAGCTGCCAGCAATCCGGCCATGGGTGAATATATTCCGTCAGATTTATATGCATAACGTCATTAGGTTTGGTTGTTTTAAACACATGTTATGTGGTTTGTGCTTGCAGTATGATTCCATATCAAATTCTATACAGCATCAAATGTTTTAAATCTAAACCTGCAGAACTCACCAACATTATGTGTTGACATTTTTGAGCATATCTTTTCAGGTGAACATAATCAAAGAGGATAGCTAGTGCAGATGCCTTAGCAGAGACCTCAGGATTTCAATAGATTTGCATACGTAATATTTGTCGTTTGTTTCCATATTTGGAACATTGAGTATTTGGATTTAGAATCAATAAGACTATGATAGTCGTGGAACTGACTAACCACGACACAAGTCACCATTGTGTCGGGGGACGTCATGACACGAGAAGTTTGCATGTATTATATCTCTGTATTTATACCAAGTGTTATGACGATCCCGTCCGTCGCATCCTCGTGTTTCCGCTATAAGCGAGGGTGTGACATTATTATTTTCATTATTATTATTATCATCATTATTATTATTATTATTATTAATGTTATTATTAATAATAGTGATAATAATATCATTATTATTATTATAATATCAAATATATGCACATATATCCTTTTTTTTAGTTAACGAAATTTTTTCCGGGTTGTCACACACCACCACCATGTTCCTACCACCATGACTACCACTCCTACCACCACCTCCGTTCATGTCTCTCTAGGTTTTTGTATCATTGTCTCATCATCATCGTCACCGACAACATCTCATTATTATCATTTTTATTAAGGTTTTAAGGTGTGTATATTATCTATTTCATTAGTTATTTAAATATTTTGATTTGGTTCTTGTTTAGTAGAACGAAATGATAATATGTTGATCTATTTGATTTTTGGTTTGATTTTGTTCTTTTTGATTTGGTTAATGATATGCTTTAAGTTAAAATAGTTATGTTTTGTAACTTGTTTTAGGATTAATGGTAATTAATTTAAAATTGTTAATTTTATAGGCTTAATGATGACGAAGATGATCATGATGACGAAGATGATCAAGATGAAGAAGATGATCAAGATGACGTAAATTAGATGTTGTGTGTTTTGTAAAAAAAATGTGTACGTTGTTAATTTATTTCAATGCACGTGTATTTAACTTGAATTGTAAAATGATTATCTTTTAGATATTAGTAATATAGCTTTCATTTAGTTCATAAATATGTTCACGAAACCTAAAATATTAGGAAAACATAGAAAATATAAAAACAATTTATAAATTAAATATTACAAAAACCTGAAAAATATTAAATTTTTTTTATTTTTATTTTTCTTAAATAAAAAAAATTAGTTGGACCTATGGCGACGACATGTCGTCGCCATAGCCTGAAAAATAAAATTATTTTTAATTTAAAATACAATATAAAAATTTTGTGCCGACAACTTTGTGGCGACAACATGTCGTCGGGATAGACCTCTATGACGACAAGGGTTTTGGCGACGACTCAAAAATAAGCTATAGCGACAAGGCTGTGACGACTAGGTCTATGGCGACGACATGTCGTCGCCATAGCCTATGGCGACGACAAACTGAACCTATGGCGACGACAAATGTCGTCGCGATAGCCCTTATTTCTTGTAGTGAAATTAAACAAACCTAAAGATATTAAACTATAATTTTTAGGGCTTAAATGAATATTTGAGAAGTTTTCTTCATTGTAGTCGATGCATTTCACTTTGTATAAACCTATGCAATATTTAATTGTATCATATGCATTAACCTATGCAATATTTAATTGTATCATATGCATTAGAAGCTTCATGTTTTAATGTATAGTAAAATAACTATTTATAACTTAACTACCAAAATATCCATTTGACAAGAGTGCCATTTTATAATATAACTACCAAAATATCCCAAGAGAAAGACAAAAAGTCAATAACCAACAAATGACCTACTACTACAAACCTGCTCAAACACCAAATATTTGGTACCCCTCAGAATTTTACATGTAATCAAAAAACAAAACATGTTTTAGGACAACCTATCCATTAATGATAACCACCTGCACATCTATCCATAAGAAAGTTTATCATGATTTTACTAATTTATTATTGAAATAGTATCAAATATAATAATCTGGTTTCCTATACATGTATAGTTATAACTAGAGTCATAAAACTTGGTAATAAGAAAATTTATAATAATCATCATGAACTCATCTGGTTTAGTTATCTTTTTTTTTTAATTTTTTCCATTTTGGTTATAGTTTGATTATTCATGTATGTACTCAGCTATATAAAATCTATATAACACTATCTCTAAGGGACAAGTTAGGACAACCTCTCCATTTAAAGCAACTAACCAAGACAATAATCATTAATCAAAGCTCAAACCTATATTTAGTGCTCAAATTAATAGGAATAGATATTATAATGTCAAGGTGTAGCTACTTAGCAGTTGTATGTCGGGAACTATCCACAAAAAAATGAACATTGGAAAAATATTTTTATTAATGCTAATAAGTAACAAATCGTAGGTTGATTATCTTGGGAAACAGAAAATCAGCACTTTATACTCTGAACAAAAGAGTACGTTCATATAATTAAAATGTTTGTAATTTTAATCATGTCACTATATCTAATGAAATTTATCGTTATATCATACTGTTTAACTTTCTTGATTATGGCCAAAGTTTGAATTTATATGTATGGGTTATTCTTCAATATTTAATTATTTTACACAACTTTTAGTAGAATTGTTAGTTATATTTTTATACATTAATTATTATAATTCTAGAATATATTTTAACATTTATTTTGCATTACTTGCATGTATTTTCGTTTATTTTATATAATAATAGTTTTTGTGGAATAAAATCTACTTAGGTACGTTTTAGTTGGTTTTATACGTTCATGCAATTGGAAGAGAAGAAAAAAAAAGGCTTAAAATAAAATAATATTAAGTTTGAGCTTTCTAATGCTTATCACTAAACATCATAAAATATTATTAGTTGTCATATTTGAATTTACTTCACAATTTAATTAACGTTTTTAGTAATTACTTTTCATAATAAAAAATACAAAAATATGTCAAAATTCGTTTTTCTGGCAGAATCTTAACAAGGCGCGTGCAATTTCTTTTACGGTTTTGACACGCTCCTATCAGCTTACTAGAATTTTTCTACTTTTTTCAATTTATTTCTGGTTTTAGTTTTTAGTTAAAACCCCCACCTTTCTTAACTCATAACCAACTAAAGTAATTATGCTAAAATGTTTTTGGTATTAAATAATTAACTCGTATCCCTGATGACACGAACTTTACTTCTGCTCATACTATTCTTAATTCTTCACGGTAGGTTCACATTTTCATTATTTATTTGTTAGGTTCGATACCCAACAAATTGGCACTGTTGTCGGGGATACGACGATTCTAATCGGTTTATGCCAAGATCTTTGCGTATATGAAAACCACTCGAGATTGACTCGAAGATAAAGAAAATTGCAAAGAGGTTAAGGGAACAAGCGAAGCTCCGAAAGAATTTAGCAAGTTCCTCAACATCTAATACTTCACCTCCAGTCGCCGACATTTGGTAAGACATACCCTTGTCAAGTGAATCTGAACCTGAAACCCAATCATCATAATCCTCATAAACAACCATCACTCCACCACAATCACCTATCCATCAAGAACCACTCTTACCCGAACCAACCATCGGAGCTCAAGCCGAACAAACCTTTAGACACCGGGCAACCCATGATGTTACCCAACAACCCCTATGCATAAACTATCTCGCTATGGTGAACCTTGAGTAGAAATCCAACCTCATCCACTTGTTACCACTCTTTCGAGGGTCTTGACACTGATGCTTGATCGGGTGGTGAAAGTTCAACATTTAACGACTTTATTTCCGGGTTTTACGTATAAATGTAGGAGGAATAGAGTTACTTTGGGATTATCTTATATTTGTAGGTTAAACACGGAGAATATGAAGAAATAGGAAGAAACGTGATAATAATTGGAGCTCGAGAAGTCAAGATATGATAAATCGAAGTTTTACGGCAGCAGTATCTTAAAACGGGCATAACTTGAGCTAGGAAAAGGGTTATGGGACCCATGTCCTATCAATGGAAAGGTATTGGAAAGCTACACATGAAAATCAAGGTTGCACAGTAAGGTGGCGCCACCGACGCCTCCATAGACACCACCGACGCCGGGGTCCAGGTTTTTGTTGAGATTGGGCCTATTTTGAAGGGATTTAAAAAGGGAAAAACCCTAATACGAATTTGAACTTTTACACATCAATCTTGGATGAAAATAAACCATCTTGGATCATTCTCAAGCTCTTCCAACATCAAGAACATCAATTTCATCCGGATTACATGATCAATTACACATTTGTTGAAGAATCGATAATGATGCAAGGCTAAATCCATTGTGATTCACTTTGGGGAACAGGTTTGTGCAAGTTCTTATTTTTCTTAGTTTGTAACCTAGATTAGGATTGAATCTTGAACCTTATAAGTTCTTTTGGATTTAATTTATGATTTGATTATTTAAACGGTTTGATTATGATTTAACCTAATTTTGATATTCTTTAACTTTGATTGTCTTTAATTATTATGTGATTGATTATTAGAATTAGGGTTTCATGATTCAAATTGGTAATTGTGTGAATAAGGTCCTTTAAACTTTAATCCATAATTATCACTTAAATCATATCATGTGAAAGTCACCATTAATGACTTCTCACTAGGTTTCATTCAAGAAAAATTATAACTTTACCAAACCTGAATCCGAAAGTGGGTTGCTTTTTAATCAAGATTGTTAAAAACCTAAACTTTGTTTCGTTAATTTAATTATTTCTCAACCAAATCCATAAGTCAATTTACTTTTCAATGCTTAATTCTTTTAGTTTAATCGTTGCTAGCACTTTCCTGTGATTCCCTGTGGATTCGACACCCTTCTTACCCTTTGCTATTAAGGGTGATTAAGAACTCTTTAATTAATATTTTTGACCGACCACATGACATCGATCAAAATGGCGCCGTTGCTGAGGAATCGTTGCACTTAGTGTTAGTAATAGTTATTTGTTTTCTTAAAAATCCATAAAAAACCAAAAATATTTTCTTTTCTTGTTTTTAGTTTTTTGTTATTTTTGTCGTTCGGAATTACGCGGGTATTTGTTTCTTGTGTGCAGATAGTTGAGATTGTTATGCATACGAGACATTCCGGAAGGACTTCCCCGTTTCTCTTTGATCCTGAGATTGAGAAAACAGCACGAGACAACCGAGATTTTCATAAGGCAAATCCTTTATCAGCTCCTATTCCATGAAGTGTGTGGTCTGAAGAAGGAATCTCATCAGCTAAGGCTAGTCAAATCCTACGAAGACTTTCCAAAACACCAGAAAGTAATCCGTTCAACAACATGAATAACTCTGGTAATCAAAATGCTCCGTCTAATCAACATCCTCCACAAAGGTAGCAACCTTTAGGTGAAATCCCTCCTCCATTGTTCCCACCACATAATGCTCTACCACCTCAGCAACAAGTCCCACCATTTAACCCAGTTCAAGGAAATCCTATACCTCCACCACCACCATTCCAAATAAGTAAAACTACTCGTGTATACCCACAACGTAATCCACCTATTCAACAAGAACAGGTTAGAAATGTTAACTATGAGGCTCCAAGAAATTCCTTAGTGCAGTTTAATCAATCCAACTCGAGCCGGAATGATGGTGTTAATGGTGATGAAGATATAAGGGATAGGGTATCAAATTAGGATGATGGAATGAAGCATGAGAATTCAAATGTTGGATATGGAGTAAGAGATGAAGATGGATTTGGTTTCAACTATGGTTATCAGCATTCAGGAGGATACAATCACCATTTTAATCGAGTCTTCCAAATGGCTAATAAATGTCCAACAAGAGCCATGAGGCAACCAATGAATCAACATTATCAACCGGGTTTTCCTCAACATCATGATGGTCTTCCGCAAGTCCATCATCATGCCCCAATCCGAGGAGTTGAAAGCCATTTCAGATCTCAAATAGTAGTCAACTCATCTCCAATAGTAAGCCCTGTTGCACATGGTCGATCTATCAAAGTGAGGCCACAAGGATTGAAAATGTTACCATCTTTCTATGGTAAAGGAACCGAGGAACCTTACCTTCACATTTCTGAATTTGAAGCGGTGTGTGGCACAACTGGAGGACAAGGGTTTACACCGGATCAAGTTAAGCTCGTGTTAGTTTAATTCACATTGAATGACACTTCAAAACAATGGTTTCTGTCATTGCCATCCGCAAGCATCTTTACGTGGGAGGATATGCAACAACAATTCTTAGAAGAGTATTACTCACCTCAACGAACAAGTGATGCAAGGGCTGATATTCGGAATTTCCAACAACAACCGGGTGAGCTTTTCTATGAAGCTTGGAAAAAGGTTTAAACAATTGCTAAGGAATTGTCCTCATCATGGTATTCCATAATAGGAGTTGATCAATACATTTTATGATGGATTATCCATTGATGACATCCGGGATGTGAACTCTACTACAGGAGGAACAATTCTTTCCAATCATATAGAGGTGGATTGGGAATTCTTAGAGAAAATGACGGTGAACTCAAAAAGGCAAGCTTAATCTAATAAGAAGAAGAAACATGCCATTGTTAGATCTACAACTACTACTAATGCCAATGAAAGATTAGAACAGTTGGAAAGAGCAAATCAAATGTTGGAACGTCAGTTGGCGAGTTTGAATCTCAATGGGGGAAATATGACACCTCAAGGCGGACCAATCTTTCCCGTGTGTGAAGGATGTGGTGATTTGGGACATGCTATTATGGATTGTCCAATGAAAGTAGGTAGACCTGAGGAATAGGTTAGTCAAGTATGTGGTGATTGAAAATAATATGATATGAACTCTAATACATATCATCTAGGTTTGCGTAATCATCCCAATTTTAAGTATGGTAACACATCTAATCAATCTAATCCTTATTTTCAGGTACCAAATCAGGAAGGTCAACCATACCAGAACCGACAACCGATGTATAATAACCAAAATTACAACCAAGGGGGATACAACAAGGGTTACTAACGAAATTATCAACCTAATGGCGATCAAGGAGGTTGAAGCAATTCATCCAAAGTAATGGACTTTCTTAGAGAGATTAAGAAAGATAATGAGTTAAGAGATAAAACTATGGAGGTACTAGCTTAGCAAGTCAGACAACTAGCAGAAGAGGTGGTATAATTGAGGAGAAATCCAGGAACGTTACCTAGTGACACCACTGTCAATCGTCAACATCAAATGTCAGGTGCAAGAAATACAAAGAGTGCAAACATCAATCAGGTAAGTATTATTCGCTCTAGTAAACTATATGACAATAAAGTGGTCTCTCCACCACAATTTGAAGAAGGAGTGGTGGAGGACCTTGGCGAGGATGGCAAAAGTGATGATGAGTGTCAACCGGACATACATAGTGTTAAACAATAGAAAAAAGTAACTTTTCAAGATACACCAAAACCTGTGCTTAAAAAAGAGTCACCTAAGGTCAATGGTAAGGATATGGAGGTTACTACCATACCTTATCTAAAGTATTTAGAAAATACTGAAAAGTCGAAAATTTCAAACAAACGAGGTCCTCAACAAGAGGAAATTTGAGAAATTTTCAAGCAAGTAAAAATCAACATTCCATTACTCGATGTAATTAAACAGGTGCCATCTTATGCTAAATATCTTAAGTACATGTGTACTAAAAAAACAAAACTTAATTTCCAAAAATGCTTGATTTAACAGAAAAAGTGGAGTGTTGTGTTAATAGGTTCTTTACCCCTAAAACTTCGGGATCCTGGAACGCCCTTGATTCCAATTCAAGTTGGTGACTTTAAAATGGCAGGGGTGTTATTGGATCTTGGAGCAAGTGTAAATGGCAGGGGTGTTATTGGATCTTGGAGCAAGTGTAAGTATTCTTCCAGGAAGCTTATATGGTCAATACGATTTCGGTCCACTTCGTAAGGCCGATAGTACCGTAGTATTAGCCGATTTGACACCTAAGCTTCCTAGAGGAATCGTGTCTGATGTGATTGTCATGGTTGAAGATTTCTACTACCCGGTTGATTTTTTAGTCTTAGACTATGTGTCAAATGATAAAACAAAGCAACCTAATGTCATACTTGGTAGACCATTCTTGGCCACCATAAATGCTTTGATAAATTATAGAACCGGAACAATGGATATGACATTTGGTAATAGGAAGTTGCTTTTAAATGTGTTTTCTAATACACCAAATTCTCTACCCAATGATGAATGCTTTATGGCGGACGCCATTGAGGAGTGTAATCTTCACAAAAGTGAGGATGCCACCAAAGAGTCTTGTTTTGTTTGTAATGACGCAGGTTGGAATCCTATGATGGATCTAGCGATTGAAGAACAAAAGTTGGACCTGATGGTTGTTGATGTTGGTAGACCCCCTGGACATATCAAGTTGAAAACTTGCCCGAGCATATAGACAAAAAGATGAATCCCTCCTTGGAAAACCCACCGGAGTTGGAGTTGAAAGATCTTCCCAAGCACCTTAAATATGCATTTTTGGTAGAAGACAATACATTGCCCATAATCATTACAGCCAAAAGAAGATCAAGAAGCCTCGTTGTTACAAGTCCTTCAAACATACAAAGCTACGATAGGGTGGACACTTACAGATTTGAAAGGTATAAGCCCTTTAATTGTGATGCATAAGATCATAACCGATGCCGATGCCAAACCGTCACGTGATAATCAAAGAAGGTTGAATACAAACATGCTGGAAGTAGTTAAGAAAGAAGTACTTAAGTGGTTGGATGCCGGTATAATTAAATTATACAACAAAACATTAGCCCATGCACAATTAAATTATACAACAACCGAAAAGGAATTGCTTGTAGTAGTATATGCCTTAGATAAATTCTGGTCATATATATGTGGGAGTAAAGTAATTGTTTATTCTGATCATAGTGCAGTCAGATATCTAATGGAGAAGAAGGATGCCAAATCTTGACTTATTCGATGGATCTTGTTACTATAAGAATTTGACTTGGAGATACGTGATAAGAAGGGAAGCGAAAATGTAGTCGCGAATCACCTGTCAAGAGTTGTGCATCAAACCACTGATTCACATCAGGAGATTAATGAGACATTCCAGGATGAGCAATTACTATCCATATCGTCCGAACCATGGTATGCTAACTTTGTAAATTATTTGGCTGTAGGTAACATTCCCGACCATTGGAACAAGAGAAAGAGACAACAATTCATGTCGTAGGTGAAATATTACATTTGGAACGAACCAGACCTATTCAAGGTTGGATCGGATCAAATCATCCGGCGATGCATTCCCGAATCCGAAATTTCAGACGTGTTAGAACATGCACACTCATTCGCATGCGGGGGTCATTTTAGCGGACAGAAAACGGGTTGAAAGATCCTATCTTGTGGACTCTTTTGGCCAACTATCTTTCGTGATTCATATAATTTTGCCAAAAATTGTTTAAAATGCCAACGAAATGGGAAGTATATCAAAACTCAATGAAATGCCCATGCAACCAATTCTCATGGTTGATATCTTTGATGTTTAGGGAATTGATTTCATGGGCCATTCCCAAATTCGTATGGTAATTTATATATTTTAGTGGCAGTTGACTACGTATCAAAATGGGTGGAGGCAATTTCCACTAAAATAAATGACCATAACGTTGTGCGTAAATTTGTTCAAAGTAATATTTTCTCACGATTTGGTCTTCCCCGTGTGATCATAAGTGATGGGGGTCACATTTTAATAATTTTTACTTTGTAAAGTTGTTAAAACGTTAAGGCGTAGATCACTGGATAGCAACACCATATCTTTCTCAAACAAGTGGTCAAATGGAGATATCCAATAGGCAAATTAAGGAAATCTTACAGAAAATGGTACGATCGGACCGTAAGGATTGGTCCACCAAGTTACACGACGCTTTATGGGCCTATCATACCGCTTTCAAGATGCCTATTGGCATGACCCCATATCGGTTGGTCTACAGGAAAGGATGTCATTTACCGGTAGAACTAGCACATCGTGCTTTGTGGTCAATTAAAAATGTTAATCTTGATTACAATGTTGCAGAAAACGCAAGGAAGTTGAGTTTGAACGAACTAGAAGAATTAAGGAACGAGGCATACGAGACGACAGCCACATATAAGGCAAAGATGAAAGAGGTTCATGATGCTAAACTACGGAAGAAAACTTTTGAAGTCGGCCAGAATGTGTGGTTTTATAACTCGCGATTGAAACTGTTTCCTGGTAAGTTAAAAAGAAAATGGATGGGACCGTACGTTGTAATTCGAGTTGGAAATTTTGGAGATATTGAGATTGAAGACCCTAAAGACGGTGTATGACAAATGGTGAATGAGTATCGATTGAAACATTATTTGGAAAGCAAGGATATGAGCGGAAACAACGACGAGTTGGTGAGCTTGTTGGTAAGTGCACCAACTTACGCGACCAATCAGTAAGGATCAGGTAATGGTCTCGCTGAAGAACTAAAACTTAGCGCTTTCTGACAGGCAACTCAACAAACTTTGTGGGTATGTTCACTAGAAACCCTCTTGAGACTTCACTCGTCCACTCGGGCACACCGAGTGGTTTACAAGGTTTGTTGCATACGCTAAATACAACTGTGATTCCTATGAAAGTGAGTTTAGTTTTTTTTATATTTTCCATTTGTTATTTGTTAATTTAATTTGTTCGGTTTTTATGCAAGAATATGCAAACACCCAAGTGTGGGGAAACTCATGGCTAACCAGGTATGTTGAACACAATTGTTCGAAGATTCGGGGCGAATCATGATTTTTTGGTGGGGTGCGCGAATGTGGCACAATTTCAGAAAAACAATAAAAAATATGTAATTGATTTTTAAAGTATGTTCATTTTATTTTATTAGTTTCTATTTTTACATCATTAGTTGGTATTTCAAAAAAAAAAAATTTTTGGAACCACCACCACCGACGCCGATGGCGTCAGTCCAGCCCCAGGCTACTGCCGAGCGGTGGTGACCAACGCTGGGCTTGGCGTCGACCCACCGCCACCGACACCCATGCCATCGTCACCGACGTTGCGGCCCAGCTGGGCGCGGGTCGGCCCATTTCTGGGCGGGTAACCCGAAAATTTATAGCCACAAACTCAACCCAACTGAGAATTTAAAGGAAATGTGGATCAAACTTCAATTTTTCATCATCTTACTCCATTCTTCCTCTCAAATCCTCTCAAGAATACCAAACCCTAGATTTTTAACTTCTTCAATTCTCAGCCAAATCAAGCAAACCATAGATGCATATTGCTTAGTTTTTCGAAGGGATCACATCTTACCGATTAGTTTTGCGAGATTCTCCCTCGTTTGCAAGATAACGGGAGTTTAAAGTTTGAAATTTTAGGGTTTTTTTGCTCAAAATCACTCTGTTTTTCTTCTTTTTCATCTAAGAACATCACATTGTGTAAAGATATGAGTTTCATTATGTAATTACATGTTTTGCCTTTACATTGCCATGGTATGTCAAATTCATGTGTAAAATCTTAAATTTCATAGTAATCTCTTACGAGAGTCATGTACATGTGATAAGAACGTTGAGTTATGTTGATTTGTGCTATGTTGATTAATTATACATGAGTTTGGGAAATAAATTGAGACATGATAATGTTAGAAGTGACTGTTGGTAAAATGATGATACTAAAGTTGTTTCATATGAATGATTTGGTGTTTATTATGTCAATGAACTTAAAAGTCCTTGTCATTTGTACGGAATATAGTAGAAATCCGACAACTCTACTTTTGTTATGTAAACTTCATGAGTACAATTGTGAACTTTATGGTAGGCATCCTTATTAAGGGATGCTCGTGAGAATGTTACTTAATATTGAGATTATGGTTCGTGATACTTATGTTATCGCATAGAATTGATTTGGGGTCTGTGTACGCAATATAGACTTAAAGATCCTTATTAATTAGGTGCGAATAATCCACATATTGCATATTTACTCATGATGGTGACTAAATAGAGATGTGTTAATTGCAGGAACCATGCCACGAACCAAGGAATCAACTTCTAGAGGAAAAGGAAAAGCTACTGCCTCATCCTTGGAACCCTCAGGAAAACACATGAGGCGAAGCACAAGTAACATAACTGAAATAGTTCTGTCAGCGAAAAGGATGAATCAATGGGAACCAACTCTAGTGGCGATGACATTGATTATGATTCCGATGGGAATCCTGTTTGGACGGAGTACAAGAAGCCATTGTCCAAGTTTCCACGGGAGATGCAACCACAATTGTACATGGACAAATTCAAGGGAAATAATGACCTCACTACACTCATGGTTTGTGAGAGACCTATGGAACTTTTGGAATTTCGAATGTTTGGTGTGGTTGAATGCTTTGAAAGATTGGGGTGGAGAGAGGTATTGACATTTGTTAAGATGGATAAGCCACATGTGTATATGAATTAAATCATGGAATGGATGTCTACTTTGGTGAGGAAAGATGGATCAAACCCTCCACATACCACAACACTAATTGGCAAGGTCAGTGGGAAAACAATGGTTATGTCTTTTAAGACAATCTCTCAAGTGGCCAAGTTTGATACTGCACCCGGGCCTTATGAATATCTACATTAAAGCTCAATTCTAGAAATCCTAACTGGGGATTACCTGAGGGAGGTCTTGAATGATGTATTTACTCTTCCTATCACTGTATTAACTTCTGACAACATGAACAGAAGCAACATGAAGATCTTACCAAAGTTAGTGATAGTGATCCTGAGTAAGAATGTGATCCCTAGAATTTATGATAGAGGAAGAGTGAGACATTATGAGTTGAGAGCGCTTCATGCCCTCCTCACCGGTAGACACATGTTGTCCTACTGGTAATTGGTAATGATGAACATTTAGAAAAGTCACGAAAATAGGGCCTGGTTGATGATTCCACACTGCCGATTAATTACCATGTTGTTGCGTAAGCAAAAGTCATGTCCAATGATGCTTTGGCCATTCCAATCACTGTTTTAAAGTTCAAACTTAATCAGTTGGGAGGACAATTATGGGAATACAAGAAGACGACCACTCATTATCAACTACAAGACAAGGACAGAGGTCGAGTGTTGATGGTGAGACAAGATGATGTTCCTCAATATGAGGATACAGATGATGTTGCAATGGGACAAGGTGGTGTGAGAGCAATTAAGGATGTGGATGCTGGTACAAGGGAACCAACCAAGGAAGAAGAGATCCACGAAGCAGTTGTTAGGGTTAGACCCTTTGGCTTTTCAGGATGGACCTTGGATCAGAGGCACATGTATGATTAACAGTCATGTGAAAGGGAACGACAAAAAAGGTGGAGAGAGAGCTATGATAGGATGACGGAGTAGTATGAACAACAAATGAGAGATGCATGGGCGGTACCAGAACAATATGATAGAGAGCTATGTTAAGACATGAGGATGTATGCCCGTGACTCTGCGTATGAACGCGAACAAGCTATTAATGATTATTTTGTGTATCAGGAACAGGTTCGCCAGTACAATGACTACCATGCAGGGCTGTCGTATCAAGCTCGACCACAACCGGTGGATTGGAGTACTTTACCAGAATACATGCCCGGGAAGCAATATGAGAGGTACCCACAAGCTCAACCGTCATAGTGGATACCAACGGATACAACGCCTGATGGACGCTCACACGCGACGGGGGAAGCCGGAAGCTTTGACATGCACGCCATGCACCAAAGTCTGATGGAATCCTTCTTTGGACCTCCACTGCCCAAACCTCCATTTGGATGAGATCAGAACACTCTCTGATCACTTGATCAGGTCCATGTGTTTCTCCACTCTATTTGTTTCATATTCGAACATGTTATCTGCTGTTATTTTCATCTACTCTCTTTTGGTGTGTTTAAATTATGGTTGGGGGTGTAAAACAATAACAATGTATGTGGGAATGTATGAATCTGGTGGCATGTGTGTTATCGTAAAACCTGAATGATGATCTGTTGTTATGATTAGGAGAGCATGGTTATGATGTTAAAAATGCCCTTAAATCCACAATATCTCCGAAAGACCGAATGGTGCACTGGGAACAATGCACCTTCTAAGTGTGGGGATGAGGGGAATTATGCAGAATTAAGGTAAAACGTCACACCCTCGCTTATAGCGGAAACACGAGGATGCGACGGACGGGATCGTCATAACACTTGGTATAATTACATAGACATAATATATGCAAAATCCTCGTGTCATGACGTCACCCGACACAATGGTAACTTGTGTCGTGGTTAGTCAGTTCCACGACTAACATAGTCTATTAATTCAAGAATTTAACATACACATTGTTCATAAATAAAAACAAACGATGTACAATACTAATGGAATCCTATTGAATCTTGAGGGTCTCTGCTAAGGCATCAGCTCTAGCTATCCTCTTTGATTATGTTCACCTGAAAAGATATGCTCAAAAATGTCAACACATAATGTTGGTGAGTTCCGCAGGTTTAAATTTAAAACATGTAATTGATGCTGTATAGAATTTGATACGGAATCATACTGCAAGCACAAACCACATAACATGTGTTTTAGACAACCAAACCTAATGACGTTATGCATATAAATTAGCCGGAATATATTCACCCTTGGCCTGATTACTGGCAGCTGTGTTGGTAACTCGCAAGTTAACCAATCGTCGAAGGGTGGGGGTGTCAACCCAGTAGTACTACCAATACCTAACCGTTGGTTCCCAAACCCGGGAATTAATGGTTGTAAGAATCCATAGAATAACACCATGTATGCATGCAAAACAGTATCACATTGATTCCAAGTATAGAATATAGAATGTACAGCATTGAAAACGGGTGAGCATACTTTTCCCCCATTGATTGAAAACATTGAAAACTTGTATAAGCATAAAAAGGGACCACGAAACTCACCTTGAATTGATGTAATGCATAAAGACTTCACAGAATAAGCAATGCACGATCAAACACGATCAATACCTATTATTGATTATAACTAAGCCTTAAAAACATATTCAGCGCGAATAGATACGTTTGATTGAATTCAAGTCGGTTCGGTTTGTCTCGTACACGATTAGATATATGTATTCAAGTTTGATTATAAATTTAGTGTTTCTTGGGTTTAATATCTGGAAATGTTTAGATATATTATGTATAATTCGTTGTAATATTTTGAAATATTATTTAACATTGCTTACGATTACATATATAACTTATAATTACGTTGGTAAACAATTTATGTATAATTTCTATGATTTTCCATGATTATTTTGTAATTAATTACGATATAATGCCTATTTTTTATAAAAATGATTATTTATAATATTTATAAATAATATTTTATAAAGATTTTTAAAGTTTTTAAATAAAATAAATTTATAGAAATAATTTTGTAAGATTTTAAATAAAGGAAGTTTATAAAATTTATTTTATAATTTTTAAGAATTTTTGTAGAATTTTTAGAAGCTTAAAAAGCTTTAAAAAATAAATGCAGTGGCCCGGGGTCGAACTCGGGACCTCTAACTCACCAACCCACACACATACCACTGAACCAAAGGCTTATAGCCGCGACAGAACCCGGTTCGATTTCTTTTTAAACATGGTCTGCCCAGTTTCCCCAAATCGACCGAAACCCTAATTTAGTTTGATCCAAATTGAACACGAATTCGATATTGTTAACTGTTAAAATCATGGGGCTTTTGATCCCCATGTATAAACGAGTAGAATGATAGGTTTACTTACCTGATTTGTTTCGAATTGATGATAAGAACCATGAAGAACAGGTCGCGGTTATCCAGAATCCAATTGATTATCAAATTGTGATGAAAATCAAATTACTTGTACAGAAAGCTTTGAATGATGCTAATGATCAATAGCCCTATGTTAATTGCAGTGTATATAGGTCGGAGGGTGAGGTTTGATTAGTTGCAGGTTCGACAGTGAAGATGATGATCGATGTTGTTGTTTGTGTGTTTGTGATTAGGATTACAGGCTGCAATTCGATTTATAGGCTGTTAAAGTTCGAGTGGTTCGATTAGATTTGATTAAATTAGTATTTAGTGGGTGAATTAGCCGTTGAACGTTCGGGTAATAAAGTGGAAAAGTTTATGGCCGTTAATCGACTGTTACTGTGCGTTTTAGAGGTTCACTGAGTTCGATTCTTGTTGGCGAAGCGGTTTGGTATATTTTAGGCTGTTAAAATTGAGTTTTTACACGGTTTTGGTGGTCGCCGGAGCATTGCCGGACTTCGGCCGGAATTTGGCAAGAAAATCGAAAGGGGCGGGGGGTTGGGTTTGAAATTTCAAAGTTACAGATTTAGTCCCTGCGGTTTCCTTATTATTATTTTATGTTTTAAACTTGTTTTTGAAGTTTCAGAAATGACAACATACCCCCCTGAACTTATTTATTTTTATTACTTGTTATTATTATTATTATTATTATTATTTTTATCATCATTATTATTATTATTATTATTATTATTATTATTATTATTATTATTATTATTATTATTATTATTATTATTATTATTGTTATTATTATTATTATTATTATTAACACAAACGTGTATACGGGAAATTCAACTAAAACGGAAATAGTAAGCAAGTAAGAGTAGTTAATACACACGGAACGAGTACATGATGATAATTCGGCTAACACAATAATTAGACTATAAGACATACGTGAGGATTGTTAAAACACACGTTGAGTTAACGAGCTTGATGCTGATTGACGGTCTATTGGTGACAGATGCTACACACCATCACATTCACCACATGATCTTCAACAAGAAGAATCTTAGGTTTTCTTTCTGATTTGAGAATATCTTGAATGTTTCTAAAACTATGTTCATTAAATCCATCTGTATCATTTGAACTGTCACACTAATGTGACAGTAAACTCACAATGTTCTTTGCTTGATATTATGAGGTGTCACAGTATCCCAGTTGAGGGAATTTCATCCCGAAATTCAACTGGTGCTAGGTCCAAGAGTGTCATCCTCGAATAGATGTGGATATTTGAGTCTCATCTGATCTTCACGTTCCCATGTAAACTCCGGCCCTCGTTGAGAATTCCATCTCACACGAACAATTGGTATCTTGTTGCATCTTAACTTCTTGACCTTTCGGTCCATGACCTCAATAGGTTCTTCCACAAAATGGAGACTTTGATCAATCCTGATATCCTCAATAGGCACGTGAAGTGATTCATCAGCTAAACACTTCTTGAGGTTTGATACATGGAAAGTATCATGCACACTGCCAAGCTCTTGTGGCAACCTTAATCGATATGCCACTGGACCAATCCTCTGATATGCCACTGGACCAATCCTCTCTGTGATCTCAAATGGTCCAATATATCTTGGGGCTAACTTCCCCTTCTTTACAAACCGAACGATCCCTTTCCAAGGAGAGACCTTAAGTAACACTCGATCTCCAACATTAAATTCTAACGGCTTTCGACGGTTGTCGGCATAGCTCTTTTGGCGATCTCGAGCAGCTTTAAGTCTATCTTTGATTAGGAAAATCTTATCAGTAGTTTCTTGTATGATTTCGGGTCCTGTTAGCTGACTCTCGCCAATCTCGGCCCAACATACAGGTGATCTACATTTTCGGCCATACAACGCTTCGAATGGTGCACACCCAATACTAGTATGGTAGCTGTTATTGTAGGAAAACTCAATCAACGGTAGATGAGTATCCCAACTGCCACCAAAATTAATGACACATGCTCGTAGCATGTCCTCAAGCGTCAGTATTGTGCGTTCACATTGGCCGTCTGTCTGGGGGTGATAGGCTGTACTCATGTCTAACCGAGTGCCCATCGCTTTTTGCAACGTCTGCCAAAAGCGTGAAGTAAATCGACTGTCTCGGTCGGATATGATTGACACCGACACTCCATGCCGTGTCACGACCTCTTTGATGTACAATCTTGCCAGCTTATCCATTTTATAATCTTCTCGGATAGGCAAGAAATGAGCGGATTTAGTCAGTCGATCCACTGCGACCCATATCAAGTCGTGCCCGCTTGGCGTTCTCGGGAGTTTGGTAATGAAATCCATGGTGATGTTCTCCCATTTCCACTCGGGTATTTCAGGTTGTTGCAATAATCCCGATGGTTTCTGGTGTTCAGCTTTGACTTTTGAACACGTCAAGCATTTGCTCACATATAGAGCAATATCTTTCTTCATACCCGGCCACCAGTACAGATCCTTCAGATCGTGGTACATCTTGTCTGCACCGGGATGAATCGAATATCGAGTCTTGTGTGCTTCATCTAAGACTAGTGTGCGTACATCTCCCCATTTGGGGACCCATATGCGATCAATGAAATAATGTACGCCGTCATCCTTGCGATTCATTTGTTTATCCAACCCTCGGAATTCTTCTCCCGCAAGGTTTTCTTCTTTTAGAGCCTCACTTTGCGCACTTTGAATTTGAGCTTTCAAGTTCGCTTGGATAGTCAACCCCAAAGCTCTAACACGTAGTGGTTTTACGCGTTCTTTACAACTGAGGGCATCAGCCACCACATTTGCTTTCCCCGGATGATACCGGATTTCGCAATCGTAGTCATTAAGTAGTTCTACCCATCGTCGTTGTCGCATGTTGAGCTCTTTCTGATTCAGGATGTGTTGAAGGCTCTTATGATCGGTATAGATGATGCATTTGGTTCCATACAGAAAGTGCCTCCATATCTTAAGTGCAAAAACTACAGCGCCCAACTCTAAATCATGAGTTGTGTAGTTCTTCTCGTGCACTTTTAGTTGTCGTGAGGCGTATGCAATCACCTTATCTCTCTGCATCAATACCCATCCCAATCCTTGATGCGAAGCATCGCAATACACCACGAAGTCGTCTGTTCCCTCCGGAAGGGACAGTATTGGAGCATTGCACAACTTTTCCTTTAACGTTTGAAAAGCTTGTTCTTGTGCATGTCCCCAATCAAACTTCTTATCCTTCTGGGTTAGCATGGTCAACGGTTGTGCGATTTTTGAAAAGTTCGCAATAAACCGTCGATAATACCCGCCAATCCTAAGAATTGTCGGATTTCTGATGGTGTTTGGGGTGTATCCTATTTCTTCACCGCTTCAATCTTGCTAGGGTCTACATGGATTCCATCTTTATTAACCACATGGCCCAAAAAACTTCACTTCTTGAAGCCAGAATTCACACTTCGAGAATTTGGTGAAAAGCTTCTCTTCCCGCAACAATTCTAGAATTGCTCGAAGGTGTTTCTCAAGATCCTCTTTCGATCGAGAATAGATAAGTATATCGTCTATGAACACGATTACGAACTTATCCAAGTATGGTTTGCACACTCGATTCATCAAATCCATCAACACAGCTGGTGCATTAGTCAGCCCGAACGGCATGACTAAGAACTCATAGTGCCCGTAACGAGTCCTGAATGCTGTTTTCGGTATGTCATCCTCAAAACTCTCAGTTGATGATATCCAGAACGAAGATCAATCTTGGAGAAATACGAAGCTCCTTGTAATTGATCAAACAAATCATCAATTCTTGGAAGTGGGTATCGATTCTTCACAGTCAACTTGTTCAACTCGCGATAATCGATACACATACGAAATGACCCGTCTTTCTTCTTGACAAATAGAACCGGTGATCCCCATGGTGAATGACTCGTTTGAATGAATCCCTTCTTTTCTTGAGTTACAGCCACAAAACTTCGGGTTGTTTTAGCCTTCTTATCAGATCTTCCAGCGTTAGACTTGAACTCCTTTCTCTTCTCGGTTCCCTTCCCCAGTAGTCCGGTTCTCACCATTTCATCAGTAAGAGCGCCAGCCTTCTAAATTGTGCTCTGGATTGTAGGAGGAGCAGTTGCTGTCACCAGTGCTCAGATTTGAGGCGCAAGTCCCCAGATATACCTCTCGATTCTCTTGGATTCCGGTGTGACTAAATGCGGAACCAATCTTGCCAATTCATGAAATCGATCAGTATACGCTGCGTGCCCGGCTCCCACCATTACGTGATTCCAGAATTTTTGTTCAAGTTTTCGCATTTCATTGAGAGGACAGTATTCCTCAGAAATCAATGCCTTAAATTCATCCCAGGTCATCTGCATTGCAGACTCCCTTCCTCTAGCCTAAACCTGGGTGTTCCACCAGGTTAATGCCTTGCCTTGCAGTGAGCAGGTGGCATATTTGATCCGTTGACTATCGAGGCATTCACTAATGTCGATTACTGCCTCCATCTTCTCGATCCATCTGGTCAAGGCTATCGCTCCGCCTTTCCTATCGAATTCGTGGGGTTTGCAAGCCACAAATTCTTTATATGTGCATCCCCGTTTGGTATAGTTGATACCAGTTTCGTTTCCATTTGTTCTACCAATGTCAGTGTCATCTACTACCCCTTGGTTATGTTGGCCATTGGTGTTATGATCACCGTGGATGGGTTAATTTAGCAGGGTGTTGCTTACTTGCGTCACAATAGTAGGAACCAATGCAGCTAGCTGCTGAGCAATCATAGCAGCTATATCAGGATTGCCAGTTTCCTGATTATTGTCAGCTGGAGCACCACCAGCTCTTGATGGTCTACCCCTTCTCCTGTTTTGTGGGGCTTCAACTTCTTGGTTGGTTTTGCGAGTGACTCTCTTAGGCGCCATCTTCTGATTACAGGAAGATGTGAACGTTAGTTACCGCATGATTTCGTTTATCAAGTTTCTATAACCCATGCTTCGGTCCATTAAGATCATTATGTAGCCCAGTTTAAGCACCTTCTTGGTACACCAGTGATGTTTATATATAGGGTTCCCCGCAGCGCTCCCACCACATCCACGATATACCTTGAATAATACTTAAACTGGTTACATAACATCTTAATTTTCCTTAGCACCTACTCAAAGTATAACATTTTGTATGGGTAGAGAGTATCGTTACTCCTCTACATTCATGTATTCCACTTTCATTCTAAGCATTAATCAGTAGTTACTGAAACGCAAAGTGGAGGAATGCCTCATAAGGTCAATATCGTGATTGGAAATACCATGAAGGCTCTAAGTAGGACAGGACTTGAGTAAATGTTGATAATGTTTGATTGCCTTCAACAAGGACTTACTAGAATTATGACCCTAGCACCCTAGGGTATAGAATAGAAACGTGTGATACTCACAATCGTTACCTCATGGTAAGATTAGCCAAACTTCTCATGCATGGTGAATTACAATTACGTGTGCACCCGTAATGGTAATTTACCTTGCATGATCACCCTTAGCTTTGCTTACCCCAAGTTAACATCATATTATTATTTAGATTCAACAAGCACAAATAATGTAATGTCCTCATGTCCATGAGCCAGTATTCCAATAGTAGCATGTAATATCAAGTAAGCATATAAGCATATTATGTCTAATGATAACTGCATAACCGTCATACTTCCAGAATTTCAGTCATAACCATGATAGGGTCGGATTCAATATCCGAGATCGACGCTACCCGCGTGATCACCGAAGTTCCCTAATGATGTACGCATGCAAGCGTAAAGTTCTAGTATCAAAGTATCCCATGGAGAAAGACTAAGAGTATTAATGTCTCCCTCGGGATGTTCAGATAACACATGTATATGTATAAAATCAAGTATGTAGGAACATACTTGTATATTAAATTCATAGATTTAATATACTTAAACCATTTGTCTTGTAGTTTTGTGTATTGACCATAGTTTATCACTCGTCCCAGAAATCCCCAGGTAGCGTAACGGGTCTCGCAATGAGATTTATACGAATACGCTTGCCTTAGCCCGAAGGCCTTTTGCCAAGAAATCCAAAATACAGGTGTCTATGTGTCACACAAATCATGAAAGACATTTAGGTAAAATCAAATGCACACAATCCCTAGCATGCATTCTATATGAAGGTTCTTTGGTTATAGTCTAGGTCGAGCTCTCCACCTAATTCTCTATAACCAAGGCTCTGATACTAATCTGTCACACCCTCGCTTACAGCGGAAACACGAGGATGCGACGGACGGGATCGTCATAACACTTGGTATAATTACAGAGAAATAATATAATCAAAATCCTCGTGTCATGACGTCGCCCGACACAATGGTGACTTGTGTCGTGGTTAGTCAGTTCCACGACTAACATAGTCTATTAATTCAAGAATTTAACATACACATTGTTCATAAATAAAAACAAACGAGGTACAATACTAATGCAATCCTATTGAATCCTGAGGGTCTCTTCTAAGGCATCAACTCTAGCTATCCTCTTTGATTATGTTCACCTGAAAAGATATGATTAAAAATGTCAACACATAATGTTGGTGAGTTCCGCAGGTTTAAATTTAAAACATGTAATTGATGCTTTATAGAATTTGATGTGGAATCATACTGCAAGCACAAACCACATAACATGTGTTTTAGACAACCAAATCTAATGACATTATGCATATAAATTAGCCGGAATATATTCACCCTTGGCCTGATTGCTGGCAGCTGTGTTGGTAACTCGCAAGTTAACCAATCGTCGAAGGGTGGGGGTGTCAACCCAGTAGTACTACCAATACCTAACCGTTGGTTCCTAAACCCGGGAATTAATGGTTGTAAGAATCCATAGAATAACACCATGTATGCATGCAAAACAGTATCACATTGATTCCAAGTATAGAATATAGAATGTACAGCATTGAAAACGAGTGAGCATACTTTTCCCCCATTGATTGAAAACATTGAAAACTTGTATAAGCATAAAAAGGGGCCATGAAACTCACCTTGAATTGATGTAATGCACAAAGACTTCACAGAATAAGCAATGCACGATCAAACACGATCAATACCTATTATTGATTATAACTAAGCCTTTAAAACATATTCAGCGCGAATAGATATGTTTGATTAATTCAAGTCAGTTCGGTTTGTCTCGTACACTATTAGATATATGTATTCAAGTTTGATTATAAATTTAGTATTTCATGGGTTTAATATCTGGAAATGTTTAGATATATTATGTATAAATTCGTCGTAATATTTTGAAATATTATTTAACATTGCTTATGATTACATATATAACTTATAATTACGTTGGTAAATAATTTATGTATAATTTCTATGATTTTCCATGATTATTTTGTAATTAATTACGATATAATGCCTATTTTTTATAAAAATGATTATTTATAATATTTATAAATAATATTTTATAAAGATTTTTAAGGTTTTTAAATAAAATAAATTTACAGAAAATAATTTTGTAAGATTTTAAATAAAGGAAGTTTATAAAATTTATTTTATAATTTTTAAGAATTTTTGTAGAATTTTTAGAAGCTTAAAAAGCTTTAAAAAAATAAATGCAGTGGCCCGGGGTCGAACCCGGGACCTCTAACTCACCAACCCACACACATACCATTGAACCAAAGGCTTATAGCCGCGACAGAACCCGGCTCGATTTATTTTTAAACATGGTGTGCCCAGTTTCCCCAAATCGACCGAAACCCTAATTTAGTTTGATCCAAATTGAACACGAATTCGATATTGTTAACTGTTAAAATCATGGGGCTTTTGATCCCCGTGTATAAACGAGTAGAATGATAGGTTTAGTTACCTAATTTGTTTCGAATTGATGATAAGAACCATGAAGAACAGTCGCGGTTATCCCGAATCCAATTGATGATCAAATCGTGATGAAAATCAAATTACTTATACAGAAAGCTTTAAATGATGCTAATGATCAAGTTAAAATTGAGTTTTTACACGGTTTTGGTGGTCGCCGGAGCATTGCAGGACTTCGGCCGGAATTTGGCCGGAAAATCGAAAGGGGCGGGGGTTGGGTTTGAAATTCAAAGTTACAGATTTGGTCCCTGCGGTTTCCTTATTATTATTTTATATTTTAAACTTGTTTTTGAAGTTTCGGAAATGACAACATACCCCCCTGAACTTATTTATTTTTATTACTTGTTATTATTATTATTATTATTTTTATTATCATTATTATTATTATTATTATTATTATTATTATTATTATTTTTATTATTATTGTTATTATTATTATTATTATTAACACAAACGTGTGTACAGGAAATTCAACTAAAATGGAAATAGTAAGCAAGTAAGAGTAGTTAATACACACGGAACGAGTACATGATGATAATTCGGCTAACACAATAATTAGACTATAAGACATACGTGAGGATTGTTAATACACACGTTGAGTTAACGAGCTTGATGCTGATTGACGGTCTATTGGTGACAGATGCTACACACCATCACATTCACCACATGATCTTCAACAAGAAGAATCTTAGATTTCCTTTCTGATTTGGGAATATCTTGAATGTTTCTAAAACTTTGTTCATTAAATCCATCTGTATCATCTGAACTGTCATACTAATGTGACAGTAAACTCACAATGTTCTTTGCTTGATATTGTGAGGTGTCACATAAAAGGTAAAAAAATTTCAAAAACCATTTTGCCAAATGTGAATCTTTGCAAAAAGTTTTCAAGTAAAACTTAGTGTATTTATGAAACTAGAACTTTCAATATAAATCATGTTGGCTATTAGAGATTGATATAGATCTTAGGTCATGGTCATGTTCCTTAAGTTCGGGAAAAAGTGTTCTAGCAGGTTATTTTTGGAAATATGATGGATACCTAGTTAGTGTTAACAAGTTTTTGATATAATGAACTCATGTGCACATCGATAGCCTAAATTCCTACTTGGTGAGATATTGAGCCTATGACTTCAAACACATCATATATATATATATATATATATATATATATATATATATATATATATATATATTCATTTGCTAAGGGTAGGCCATATACCACTGTTGTTGCAGAACTTGTATTGTTCGATGCATATCAAGACTATAAGCAATATGTTGCACATAAATGACAAAGGCAATTTAGGAGCTCATTCAATTGTTATCGTTTGTTAGTGTCATCCATCCTATCCCTTAGTAGCCATGTTGAGCCTTAAATCATTCTTTTGTGGAACCCAATAAAGTAAAAGAGCATCCGAAGTCAAGCTTATATTATGAAAAAAAGAAAGAGGGAGAGAAAAAATGAAAAAAAAAATTATTGAAAAAAAGTGGTTCAAAAAGGATTAAAGTGATTTAGCTCTTTGAGTCATATTGATAAGGATGGTTTAATGGTTTGGGTTATATTTATATGTGTGATAGCCACTTTTAAAAGCCAAAATTTCCTACCTCGTGCTTAAACCCAAAAACCTATAAGTCCTTTAAACGTGTGCAATATCTATGCAAATTAACCGAGAAGAGTGAATTATTGTGCAGGGTGTGTACATGAGATCAAAATCAAATGTTAAGATTAGTTGGGTGATATCTTATTTTGCTTATAATTGACATGCTAGAATGTAATTCTATTAAACGATGTAACTCGTGTGAATAAGGGCATGACCTTGGACCTTAATTAACCTTTAATAGATGACTAGTGAGATATATATTTGCAATTATGGTTTTATAAATTACAATTGAGCTTTGTTTGAGGACAAGCAAAAGGTAAGTGTGGGGATTATGATCGGGTGGTGAAAGTTCAACGTTTAACGACTTTATTTCCAGATTTTACAAATAAATGAATGAGGAATATAGTTACTTTGAGATTATCTTATATTTTTAAGTTAAATAGGAAAATATGAAGAAATGGGAAGAAACGGAATAATAATTGGAGCTCGAGAAGTCAAGATATGATAAATCGAAGTTTTACGCTAGTAGTATCTTAAAACGGGCATAACTTGAGCTAGGAAAGGGGTTATAGGACCCATGATCTATCAACAGAAAGTACTTGGAAAGCTACACATTAAAATCAAGGTTGTACAGGAAGGTGGTGCCACCGAAACCTCCATAGGCGCCACCGAAGCCTCCATAGGTGCCACCGACGCTTGGTCCGGGTTTTTGTTGAGATTTGGCCTATTTTGAAGGGAGTTAAAAAGGGAAAAACCCTAAAACGAATTGACTTTTTACACAGCAATTTTGGATGAAAATCAACCATCTTGGATCATTCTCAAGCTCTTCCAACATCAAGAACATCAATTTCATCCGGATTACATGATCAATTACACTTTTGTTGAAGAATCGATGATGATGCAAGGCTAAATCCATTGTGATTCACTTCGAGGAACGGGTTTGTGCAAGTTCTTATTTTTCTTAGTTTGTAACCTAGATTGGGATTGAATCTTGAACCATTTAAGTTCTCTTAGATTTAATTTATAATTTGATTATTTAAACGGTTTGATTATGATTTAACCTAAGTTTGATATTCTTTAACTTTAGTTGTCTTTAATTATTATGTGATTGATTATTAGAATTAGGGTTTCATGATTCAAATTGGTAATTGTGTGAATAAGGTACTTTAAACTTTAATCTGTAAGTATCACTTAAATCATATCATGTGTAGGTCACCATTAATGACTTCTCACTAGGTTTTATTCAAGAAAAATTATAAGTTTGCCAAACCTGAATCCTGAAGTAGGTTGTTTTTTAATTAAGATTGTTAAAAACCTAAACTTTGTTTCATTAATTTAATTATTTCTCAATCAAATCCATAAATCAATTTACTTTTCAATGTTTAATTCTTTTAGTTTAATCGTTGCTAGCACTTTCCTGTGATTCCATGTGGATTCGACACCCTTCTTACCCTTTTCTATTAAGGGTGATTAAGAACTCTTTAATTAATATTTTTGACCGACCACACGACGTCGATCAATGCTCCAAGACCAAGAGTTTTCACAGCCAAAGCTATTGAAGCTGCCCCTTCCTTTCACTTGAATTATAGCTTTCTGCTCTTCACAAATTTCCTAAGGAATTTCATGTTATGTGTTCCGGAATTGTAAGGCCCCGTTCCCGGAGACCTCACAGTTGGTCATTCATAGCACTAAACATACATAATAGTATGCATTTCATAAAACATTGCAGTGGAATTTCATTAGCAAAAGCCATTCATTTTATTAATGATTACTATTGTTATGCAATACAACATTGTTAAGTTACAAAAATATCATTTAATTGCATTACAAAACAACAATACTAATATGCGTGAATGGATGCAAGTCTTGCCCTGCCGAGTAGCCTCCCCACGTCCCATCCTCAGCATCATTACCTGCCAACTGAAAATGCATAAAAGTCAGCGTTGCTGAGTGAGTCCTAGTATTATAGTGTTAAGATACTTTATACAATTCATATATGAAAATACTCTTTTCATTAAAATACTTTCTTTACTTTCGTACGTGATCATTCATTGTACATACATCAAGGTCTAACCTTATACATCATTCATTATCACACGTATTCGTTCGTTTCATACTTTATCATTATCTTTCACTAACTCTAGATCCTGTCAAAACTTTACCCCCATCATGGCCCGAAGCCATCATTCCGGGCACAAAGCCTCTTTACTTCCTAGCACAAATCTTTATCATATCCTGGCACAAAGCCATATGATATCCAGGGTAAAGTGACAAGGATCCCATTTCATACTGGGGATCAATCACCAAGACTGACCCCCCTGTGTGTG
The DNA here is from genome assembly GCA_024085815.1 of Flaveria linearis. Taxonomy (NCBI): domain Eukaryota; kingdom Viridiplantae; phylum Streptophyta; class Magnoliopsida; order Asterales; family Asteraceae; genus Flaveria; species Flaveria linearis. The sequence continues at coordinate 27,134,748 of CM044008.1, forward strand.
AACCCTCATGGGTTAGCCAAAATCGCACGCTATAATACACACAGTTGAGCTAACAACTCTCAATGAGTTGTGATCCTCCTTTCATTTTGCTTGCAAGCCTTTTTTTCATTCGCTCTTTATGTTCCACTTTCATTATCATTAATCTTATTATTTTCTTTAATGATAATACTTTACGTTTATAATTATGAACACACCACGTAAAGTCACACATCAATATACATAAGGAACATAAGAACAAAGCATAACCATGCATAAAATAGGCACATATAAACCTTAGGTCAAACTAGGGTCAAAACCTAAAAATCTGATTTTCTAGAAATTTCAGAAAATTTTCTAAGTGTTCAGGAACATGGGCACTATGCAGGCATATGAGCCCTGCTTAGGCGAATTATCACTATTCGGGCACATAACCCTACACTTGGCTGTTTTCACTAACTCCTGGGCGCATGAACTATTCAGGCGTGTGAGCCTACACTTAGGCGCCTGAGTAGTTGGGTGCATGGGCACTATTGGGGCGCATGACCCCAATACTTAGGCGTCTGGCCAACTATTCTAGGCGTATGAACTACTGTTCAGGCACATGGGGGTACGCTTAGTCATTCTAAGGTACAAAACTGGGTGCATGAGGTACTGTTTGGGCGCATGACCTCACCTAAAGATTTTCTAAGGCAAATTCTTAGGCGCATGGGCCCTGTTTGGGCGCATGACCATCTTCACACATGTTTCTAAGTTATTTTTCAGTCCCAAACATTAACTTTACCTATTCTAAGCTTGTTACAACCATTCTAGACATCAACAAAGCATTAACAACCATAAAAACATCCAAACTCATATACATATACATATGGTTATACACATCACATTTATAAAAAGGGTTTTACATGCATTTTCAGCCTCAAAAACTTTTAAAAACATATAAAACCCAGGTCTAGAAACTCACCCTTTGTAGCAAACAAGCCAAACTCCCCCAAACTTACTTGTACACTAATTCAAATACCTAAGCATGTCAAAAACACCTAACCGAACACATTTACACACATAAGAACAAGTAGAACTCGGTCACAAGGTTAAAACCCGGTTAAAACTTGCAAAAATATAAGGAAACTCACCTCTTAGCAAATTTTCCTTCTCCTTCTCTCTAAAATCCGATAATTCTGCTTTCTATCTCTAAAATACTGAGAGTAGCTGATTGTAACAAAAGAAGTGGGCGGCCATGCCCACTTTAAACATAATAATAATATTTTGTCCTTTTTGCACTTTTGGCCCCTCCACTTTGGCCTCTTTTCATCCCCTTCAAGATACTTTATTTTCTTTTTCTCACTCCTTTTCTTTTCTTTTAAATTGATAAAATTTCCGGGCGTTACAGGAATGAAGCCACACAATGTCACAGAAAATCAAATCAAGCTTATGGCATTCCCCTTCGCTATGCAAGATTCGGATAAAGAATGATTATATTACCTACCACCGGGGTTGGTAACACACATGGAATGATCTTGCAAAACTGTTCTTAGACATATACTTCCCGGAAGTCAAAGCCTATATTATACGAAAGGAGATCATCAGGATTAAGCAAGAAAAAAGAGAAGCTTTGAATACCTATTGGGAAAAATTCAAGAAGCCATGTGCTCGATGCCCATAACATGGAATCTCGAAACATCAACTATTTCAATACTTTTGTGAAGGGTTAGCACCACTAGAGAGACATTTGATAAATACCTCTAGTGGGGAACTTTACTTGATAAAACACCGACTTAGATCCTTGATAATTTCTATAGCTGAAGATACCAAATATTCCTCACAAGAAGATGGATGGTATGATGATGTACCACGGGCGGTTAAAGAAGTGAGCACCCCTCATATTGAAGTCAACTTGTTGAATTGACTAAACCTGTAATGCAACTTACAAAAGGTAAGGAAGTTAAGACAAAACCTCAAGCATGTGGAATATGCTTCTAGTTTGGACACCACACTGATATGTGTCCCTCACTTCAAGAAAATATTAAAGAGGCACAAGTAATAGGAGGAAATCCGAGACAGAATTCAAGACTTTATTAACAACCCAGAAATAATCGAAATTGGTGACAAGCACCTAATGTTGGTTATCCACAAAGACCCCCACAATTCTATCAAAGACATCCATTTCATATGTAAAACAATCAACAAAACTTTCAGCCTTGACAACAATAATAGGCAGGGAGCTTGGGAATGTTTTTGGAAACATAGTAAAAGATTTAGCAACTATTACACACACATTCTAACAAAAGACAAGAGCTAGCATTAAGAACTTTGAGCAATAAGTGGCTCAACTTGCTAATTCCGTAAGTAAGTTGGAATCTCATGGTAAACTACCTGCTCAAACCGAGATAAATCCTAAGTTTAATGTTTATGCTATTAACTTGAAAATTGAGGAGAGTTGCAAAGGCCTGGAAATACATGAAGCAGACAAGAAAGAAGAGATTGTTGATGCAAATAAGGATTATAAAATGAATAAAGTATTAAATCCAATTAAAATTGATATGAGATTTACTCCTCCCGCTCTATTCCTTTCGATACTTAGAGGCACACAAAAGAACGGGACGAACAAGAAATCATGGATACTTTCCGAAAGGTAGAGTCAAACATTCCACTTGTTGATGCTATTAAACAAGTTTCACGGTATGCTAAATTTTTATGGAACTTTACGTCAAAGAAGAAAATAAAAGGTAATGAAATGACAAAAGTAAGTGAAAATGTTTCTATTGTGTTACAAAAGAGATTACCCCAAAATTGCAAGGATCCAGGTGTCTGCATCATTCCTTGTAAATTAGGAAATGTTAGTGTTCCTAGAGCAATGCTTGACCTTGTAGTCTTTATTAACGTTTTACCACACTCACTTTTAAAAACATTTAATGTAGGACCGTTAAAGAGGACTGGAGTAGTCATTCAATTGGCCAATAAGTCTATAGTACTCCCAAAAGGTGTATTAGAGGATTTGTTAGTTTAAGTGAATGAACTAGTCTTTCCAACTGATTTTTATACGTTAGATATAAAGGATGATAACTCTCCAAATTCAAGTTTTATTTTGATTGAAAGACCATTTTTAAAAACTGCTAGAACTAAGATTGATGTTTATAATAGTAAACTTTCTATGGAGTTTGATGGGGAGATAATCAATTTCAACATAGATGATGCAATGTGTTACCCAAGCGATATCTCATCCTTAAACTATTTAGATATAATTGAATCACTAACTGTTGAATGTATTGATCGGGTGGTGAAAGTTCAACGTTTAATGGCTTTATTTCCGTGTTTTACGTATAAATGTATGAGAAATAGAGTTACTTTGGGATTATTTGGTGTTTGTAGGTTGAACGTGAAGAATACGGAAAAATGGGAAGAAACAGGATGGTAATTGGAGTTCGAGAAGTCAAGATATGGTAAATCGAAGTTGTACGGCAATGATATCTTAAAACGAGCATAACTTGAGCTAGGAAGGGAGTTACGGGGCCCATGACCTATCAACGGAAAGGTCTCGAAAAACTACACATGAAAATCAAGGTTGCACAGGAAGGCGGCGCCACCGACGCCCCCATAGGCGCCACCGACGCCGGGGTGCGGGTTTTTGTTGAGATTAGACCTATTTCGAAGGGATAAAAAGGAGGAAAAACCCTAATTCGAGTAACAACTTCACACACTGCAATCTTGGACGAAAATTAACCTTCTTGGATCATTCTCAAGCTCTTCTAACATCAAGAACGTCGATTTCATCCGAATTACATGATCAATTACACTCATGTTGAAGAATCGATGATGATGCAAGGCTAAATCCATTGTGATTCAGTTCGGGGGAAGGGTTTGACCAAGTTCTTATTTTTCTTATCTTTTAACCTAGATTTGAGATTAAATGTCGAACCTTTTAAGTTCTTGTTGGATTTAATTTATGATTTGATTAGTTAAACGGTTTGATTATATGTTAACCTAATTTTGATCTTCTTTAACTTTGATTGTCTATGATCATTACGTGATTGATTATTAGAATTAGGGTTTCATTATTCAAATTGGTAATTGTGTGAATAAGGTCCTTTAAACTTTAATCCATAATTGTCACTTAAATCATATCATGTGTAAGTCACCATTAATGACTTCTCATTAGGTTTCATTCAAGAAAAATTATAACTTTGCCAAACCTGGATCCTAAAGTGGGTTGCTTTCTCCTCAAGATTGTTAAAAACCTAAACTTTATTTCGTTAATTTAATTAGTTCTTAATTAAGTCCATCAATCAATTTACTTTTTTAATGTTTAGTAGTGTTAAATTAATCGTTGCTAGCACTTTACTGTGATTCCCTGTGGATTCGACACCCTGCTTACCCTTTGCTATTAAGGGTGATTAAGGACTCTTTAATATATATTTTTGACCGACCACACGACATCGATCAAAATGGCGCCGTTGCCGGGGAGGATATGCAACAACAATTCCTAGAAGAGTATTACATACCTCAACGAACAAGTGATGCAAGGGCTAACATTCGGAACTTCCAACAACAACCAAGTGAACTTTTCTAAGAAGCTTGGAAGCGGTTTAAACAATTGCTAAGGAATTGCCCTCATCATGGTATCCCACAATGGGAGTTGATCAATGCATTTTATGATGGATTATCCACTGATGACATCCGGGATGTGAACTCTACTACGGGTGGAACATTCCTTTCCAATCATGTAGAGGTGGATTGGGAATTCTTAGAGAAAATGGCGGTGAACTCAAAATGGCAAGCTCAATCTAATAGGAAGAAGAAACACGCCATTGTTAGATCTGCAACCACTACTAATGCCAATGAAAGATTAGAACAATTGGAGAGAGCTAATCAAATGTTGGAACGCCAGTTGGCAAGTTTGAATCTCAATGGGGGAAATGTGACACCTCAAGGCGGACCAATCTTTTCCGTGTATGAAGGATGTGGTGATATTGGCCATGTTATCATGGATTGTCCAATGAAAGTGGGTAGACCTGAGGAAGAAGTAAATCAAGTATATGGTGATCGAAAGCAATATGATATGAATTCTAATACATATCATCCAGGTTTGCGTAATCACCCCAATTTTAAGTATGGTAACACATCTAATCAATCTAATCCTCATTTTCAGGTACCAAATCAAGGAGGTCAACCGTATCAGAACCGACAACCGATGTATAACAACCAGAATTACAACCAAGGAGGATACAACAAGGGTTACCAACGAAATTATCAACCTAATGGCGATCAAGGAAGCTCAAGCAACTCATCCGAGATCATGGACTTTCTCCGAGAGATTAAGAAAGACAATGAGGTACGAGATAAAACTGTGGAGGCATTAGCAAAACAAGTTGGACAACTAGCGGAAGAGATGGCACAATTGCGAAGAAATCCAGGAACGTTGCCTAGTGACACCACTGTTAATCCTCAACATCAAACGTCAGGTGCAAGAAATACAAAGAGTGCAAACATCAATCAGGTAAGTATTCTTCGCTCTGGTAAAGTTTATGACAATAACGTGGTTTCTCCACCACCATTCGAAGAAGGAGTGGTGGAGGACCTCGGTGAGGATGGGAGAAGTGATGATGAGTGTGAACCGGACACCCATAGTGTTAAACAAAAGAAAAAAGTAACTTTTCAAGATACACCAAAATCTGAGCTTAAAAATGAGTCCCCTAAGGTCAATGGTAAGGATATGGAGGTTAATACCATACCTTATCCAAAGGCCTTAGAAAATCCTGAGAAGTCAAAGCCTTTAAACAAACGGGGTCCTCAACAAGAAGAAATTTGGGAAATTTTCAAGCAAGTTAAGGTAAATATTCCTTTACTCGATGCAATTAAACAGGTACCGGCTTATGCTAAATATCTTAAGGATATGTGTACTCAAAAACGAAACAATAAATTTCCAAAAATGCTTGATTTAACAAAAAAATGAGTGCTGTGTTAATGGGTTCGTTGCCTCCGAAACTTCGGGATCCCAGAACGCCTTTGATACCAATTCAAGTTGGTGACTTTAAAATGGCAGGGGCGTTACTGGATCTTGGAGCGAGTGTAAGTATTCTTCCGGGAAGCTTATATAATTAGTACGATTTTGGTCCACTTCGTAAGGCCGATACTACCGTAGTATTAGCCGATTTGACACCTAAGCTTCCTAGAGGAATCGTGTCTGATGTGATTGTCATGGTTGAAGATTTCTACTACCCGGTTGATTTCTTAGTTTTAGACTATGTGTCAAATGATAAAACAAAGCAACCTAACATCATACTTGGTAGACCATTCTTGGCCACCACGAATGCGTTGATAAACTGTAGAACCGGGACGGTGGATATGACATTTGGTAATAGGAAATTGCGTTTAAACGTGTTTGCTAATACACCAAACTCTCTAGTCAATGATGAATGCTTTATGGCGGACATCATTGAGGAATGTAATCCTCACGAAAGTGAGGATGCCACCAAAGAGACTTGTTTTGTTTGTGATGATGCAGGTTGGAATCATATGACAGATCTAGTAATTGAGGCACAAAAGTTAGATGTCATGGTTGTTGATGCTGGTAGGCCCCCATGGACACATCAAGTTGAGAACTTGCCGGAGCATATAGACAAAAAGATGAAGCCTTCATTGGAAAGCCCATCAGACTTGGAATTGAAAGATCTTCCCAAGCACCTCAAATATGCATTCTTGGGAGAAGACAACACGTTGCCCGTAATCATCGCAGCCGACTTAGAAGCAGATCAAGAAGCCTCATTATTACAGGTTCTTCAAACATACAAAGCTGCGATAGGATGGACACTTGCTGATTTGAAAGGTATAAGCCCTTCGATTGTGATGCATAAGATCATAACTGATGCCAATGCCAAACCGTCACGCGATACACAAAGAAGGTTGAATCCAAACATGCGGGAAGTAGTCAAGAAGGAAGTACTTAAGTGGTTGGATGCCGGTATAATCTACCCAATCTCTGACAGCACATGGGTAAGTCCAACTCAAACGGTACCAAAGAAAGCAGGTATTCTAGTGGTCAAAAGCGAGAAAGGTGAGCAAATCGCCACTCGGCCGGTAACCGGGTGGCGTGTTTGTATTGATTATAGGAAACTAAATGCTGCTACATCTAAGGATCATTTTCCACTTCCATTCATTGATCAGATCATTGAGAAATTGGCAGGTCAGAAGTTTTATTGTTTTCTAGATGGCTATTCGGGATATAATCAAATTGCTATTCATCCTGAGGACCAACAAAAGACGACATTCACTTGCCCTTATGGCACATTCGCTTTTAAAGGTGTATTCATCCTGAGGACCAACAAAAGACGACATTCACTTGCCCTTATCACTTGCCCTTTGGTTTGTGTAATGCCCCGGCCACCTTTCAAAGGTGTATGATGAGTATCTTTTCAGATATGGTCGGGGAGTCTCTAGAAATTTTCATGGATGATTTTTCAATTTTTGGTTCTACTTTTGATAAATGTCTACATGAATTAACCAAAGTGTTGAAACGATGTGTTGAAACAAACTTAGTCCTAAGTTGGGAGAAAAGTCACTTTATGGTTCAAGAGGGAACGGTTCTAGGGCATGTCATATCTAATTGGGGAATTGAGGTAGATCGGGCCAAAATCACGGTAATTTCCACTCTACCTCCTCCGGTTAATGTTAAAGGTGTGCGATCAATCTTAGGACACGCAGGGTTTTATAGACGGTTCATTAAGGGCTTCAGCGTCATAACTAAACCCTTATGTAACTTACTTTTGAAAGACGTACCCTTTGTGTTCGATAAAGAATGTTTGCATGCTTTTAACACGTTAAAAGAGAAATTAGTGGAGGCCCCAATCTTGCAATCACCTAATTGGTCACTTCCGTTTGAAATTATGTGTGATGCAAGCGATTTTGCAATTGGGGCTGTTTTGGGTCAACGGGTGGATAAGAAACCCGTTGCAATATACTATGCAAGTAAAACATTAGCCGATGCTCAGTTAAATTATACAACAACTGAAAAAGAATTGCTTGCAGTAGTATATGCCTTAGACAAATTCCGTTCATATATATGGGGAAGTAAAGTAATTGTTTATTCTGATCACAGTGCAGTCAGGTATCTGATGGAGAAAAAGGATGCTAAACCTCGACTTATACGTTGGATATTGTTACTACAAGAATTTGACTTGGAGATACGTGATAAGAAGGGAAGCAAAAATGTAGTCGCAGATCATTTGTCAAGAGTGATGCATCAAAACACTGATTCACATCAGGAGATTAATGAGACATTTCCAGATGAGCAATTATTATCCATTTCTTCTGAACCATGGTATGCTAACTTTGCAAACTATTTGGCTGCAGGTACCACTCCCGACCATTGGAACAAGAGGAAGAGACAACAATTCATGTCGCAGGTCAAATATTACATTTGGGACGAACCAGATCTATTCAAGGTCGGCGCGGATCAAATCATCCGAAGATGCATTCCTGAAACCGAAATTCAAGACGTGTTAGAACATGCACACTCATCTGCATGTGGGGGTCATTTTAGCGGACAGAAAACCGGTCACAAGATCCTATCTTGTGGACTCTTTTGGCCCACCATATTTCGTGATTCGTATAATTTTGCTAAAAATTGTTTGAAATGCCAACAAATGGGAAGTATATCAAAACGTAATGAAATGCCCATGCAACCAATTCTCGTGGTCGATATCTTTGATGTTTGGGGAATTGATTTCATGGGCCCATTCCCAAATTCGTATGGCAATCTATATATTTTAGTGGCTGTGGATTACGTGTCAAAATGGGTGGAGGCAATCGCCACTAAAACAAATGACCATAACGTTGTGTGTAAATTTGTTCAAAGTAATATTTTCTCACGATTTGGTCTTCCCCGTGTGATCATAAGTGATGGGGGGTCACATTTTAAGAATTTTCACTTTGGAAAGTTGTTAAAACGTTATGGCGTAGATCACCGAATAGCAACACCATACCACCCTCAAACGAGTGGTCAAGTGGAGGTTTCCAATAGGCAAATTAAGGAAATCTTACAGAAAACTGTACGATCGGACAGTAAAGATTGGTCCACCAAGTTAAACGACGCTTTATGGGCCTATCGTACCGCTTTCAAAACGCCTATTGGTACCACCCCATATCGGTTGGTCTACGGGAAAGGATGTCACTTACCTGTCGAACTCGCTCATCGTGCTTTATGGGCAATTAAAAATGTTAATCTTGATTACAATGTTGCAGGCACTGCACGGAAGTTGGGTTTGAACGAACTGGAAGAATTAAGGAACGAGGCATACGAGACGACAGCCGCATACAAGGCAAGGATGAAAGAAGTGCACGATGCTAAGTTACGGAAGAAGACTTTTGAAGTCGGCCAGAAGGTGTGGTTGTATAAGTCACGGTTGAAATTGTTTCCCGGTAAGTTGAAAAGCAAATGGATGGGACCGTATGTTGTCATTCGCGTTGGTAAGTTTGGCGATGTCGAGATTGAAGACCTTAAAGACGGTGTACGACAAATGGTGAATGGACATCGGTTGAAACATTATCTAGAAAGCAAGGATATGAGTGAAACCAACGAAGAATTGGTGAGCTTCTTGGTAAGTGCACCAATTTACACAACAAATCCGTAAGGATCAGGTAACGGTCTGGCTGAAGACCTAAAACTTAGCGCTTTCCGAGAGGCAACTCGTTGAACTTTGTGGGTGTGTTCACTAGAAACCCTCACGAGACTTCACTCGTCCACTCGGGCGTATCGAGTGGTTTAAAAGGCTTGTTGCATCCGCTAAATGCAACCGTGATTCCTACGAAAGTGAGTTTAGTTGTTATTTTTTTCGTTTCTTCATTACCATATGATTTTGTTTTTTTTTAATGCAAGAACTTGACAACACCCAAGTGTGGGGAACTTCATGGATAGACAGGAATGTGCACAGAATTTTTTTGACGATTCGGGGCGAATCCTGATTTTTCGTGGTGGGGTGCGACGCGAAGGTGGCATGATTTCCGAAAAACAAACAAAAAATACAATTTACTTATTATTATTATTATTAATAATTTTTTTTTCTATTTACATGAGTTTTTAGTTTTTCTCCTTTGTTAGTAGTTAAAAAAAATGTTTTTGGAAACCACCGCCACCGACGCCGTCACCGCCGCCACCGACGCCATCGGTGCCCACCATCTCCAAACCCACTGTCGGGCGGTGGTAACCGACGCTGGGCTTGGCGCCGGTCCACCACCACTGACGCCGCCATCACCGCCACCGACGCCGCGGCCCAGTCAGGCGCGGGTCGGCCCGTTTTTTACCCAATTTACCCGAAATCCACAACCAAAAACACAATTTTGTTCAGATTTGAGGATACATCTGGATCATAACTTCCTTTTTCATTATCTTCTCTCCATCTTTTCTCTCTAAACTCTCAAGAACACCATGGAGTCCTAATTTCAACTTCTTCGATTCTTAACCAAATCAAGCAAATAATATGTGCATCTTGCTTAGTTTTTCGAGGGGATTACGTTTCACCGATTAGTTTTGCAAGATTCTCACTCGTTTGCGAGAAAACGGGAGTTTAAAGTTCGGATTTTTGGGGGTTTTTACACAAAATCACTCCTTTCTTCGTTTTGTTCATCTAAACACCTCACATTGTTCCATGGTATGTCTTTTGTTACTTCATTACATGTTGTGATCCTAGATGACCATGGTATGTTTATTTCCTTGTGTAAAATCTTAAATTTCATATCAATTGCCTAAGGAAGTAGTATACAAATGATGAGCATGTTAAGTTGTGTGATTTGTGCTATGTTGATTAATTCTACATGAGTTTGGGAAATAGGGTGAGATATGATGATGATAGAAGTAAAGGTTGGTAAAATGATGACAATGAATTGTTTCATATGAATGATTTGGTGTTTATGATGTCAATAAACTTAAAAGCCCTTATCATTTGCATGGAATTTGATGGAAAGCCAACGACTTTACTCATGTTATGTGCAATTCATGAGGGCAAGTATGAACTTTATGGTGGATCTCCACATTAAGGAACACTCGTGAGTATTAATTTGAGATTATGGGTTAGTGATACTTCTATTATGGCATAGAATTGATTTGGGGACTATATACACAATATAGACTTAAAAATCCTTATTAATTAGGTGTGATAGAACTCATAATCCATATAATTGTTTGTTTACTCATGAGGGAGCTAAATTGATATCTGTTCATCGCAGGAATCATGCCACGAACCAAGGAATCAACTTCTCGAGGAAAAGGCAAAGCTTCCGCCTCATCCTCTGAACCTTCGGGAAAACGTACGAGGCGAAGCACAAGCAATATAACCGACACAAGTTCTGAAAGCGAAAGGGATGAAGCAATGGACACCAACTCTAGTGGCGATGACATTGACTATGATTCCGGTGGGAATCCTATTTGGACGGAGAACAAGAAGCCACTATCCAAGTTCCCACGAGAGATGCAACCACAACTGTACATGGACAACTTCAAGGGCAAGAATGACCTCACTACACTCATGGTTTGTGAAAGACCCATGGAACTCCCAGAGTTTCGAATGTTTGAGTGACTGAATGCTTTGAAAGGTTGGGATGGAGAGAGGTATTGACATTTGTCAAAATGGATAAGCCACATGTGTATGTGAATCAAATCATGGAATGGATGTCTACGCTTGTAAGAAAGGATGGATCAAACCCACCACACACCACTACACTAACTGGCAAGGTCGGTGGGAAAACAATGGTTATGTCTTTTCAGACAATTTCTCAAGTGGCAAAGTTTGATACTGTACCCGGGCCCTATGAATATCTACACGAAAGCTCAATTCTGGAAATCCCAACTGGGGATTACCTGCGGGAGGTCTTAAATGATATCTTTGCTGTTCCAATCACTGCCTTAACTTCTGACAGCATGAACAGAAGTAACATGAAGATCTTACCAAAGCTACTGACAGTGATCCTGAGCAAGAATATGATCCCTAGAATCTCTGACAGAGGAAGAGTGCGACACTATGAACTTAGAGTGCTTCATGCCCTCCTCACTGGTAGACACATGTTGTCTTACCGGCAATTAGTAATGATGAACATTTGGGAAAGCCGAGAAAGCAGGGCGCGGTTGATGATTCCACACTGCCGCTTGATTACCATGTTGTTGCGCAAGCAAAAGGTTGTGTCCAACGAGGCTTTGGCCATTCCAATCACTGTTTTAAAGTTCAAAATTAATCGGTTGGGAGGACAATCATGGGAATACAAAAAGACAGCCACTCACTATCAACTACGAGACAAAGATAGTGGTCGAGTGTTAATGGTGCAACGGGATGATATTCCTCGATATGCGGATACGGATGATGTTGCTATGGGTCAAGGTGGTGTGAGAGCACTTGAGGATGTGGATGCTGGTACAAGGGAGCCAACTGAGGAAGAAGAAATCCAGGCAGCAGTTGTCAGAGCCAGACCTTTTGGTTTTTCAGGATGGACCTTGGATCAGAGGCACATGTATGATGAACAGTCACGAGAAAGCGAGCGACAAAGAAGGTGGAGAGAAAGCTATGATAGGACGACAGAGGAGTTTGAGCAACAATCGAGGGATGCATGGGCAGCACAAGAACAGCGTGACAGAGAGCTACGTGATGACATGAGGATGTATGCGCGTGACTCCGCATATGCACGCGAGCAAGCTATTAATGATTATTTTATGTATCAGGAACAGGTTCGCCAGTATAATGACTACCATGCAGGGCTGCCGTATCAAGCTCGACCACAACCCGTGGATTGGAGTGCTCTACCACAATACACGCCCGGGCAGTAATATGAGAGGTACCCACAAGCTCAACCGTCATAGTGGGTACCAACGGCGACAACCCCCGATGGAAGCTCACACGCGACGAGGGAGACCGAAAGCTTTGACATGCACGCCATGCACCAAAGTCTGATGGAATCTTTCTTTGGACCACCACTGCCCAGACCTTCGTTTGGATGAGATCAGAACACTCTCTGATCACTTGATCAGGTCCACGTGTTTCTACCACTCTATCTGTTTTATGTTCAAACATGTTATTTGCTGTTATTCTCGTCAACACTCTTTTGGTGTGTTTAATCTGTGGTTGGGGGTGTAAAACAATAACTATGTATGTGGGAATGAGTGAATCTATGGTAGGTGTTGTGGTACAACCCGAGTGATGACTTGTTTTGATGATTGGGAGAGCATGGATATGATGATGAAAACTCCCCTTAAATCCACAATTGCTCCAACAGACTGAATGGTGCATTAGGGACAATGCACCCTTAAGTGTGGGGATGAGGGGGGTTATGCAAATTAAGGTAAAAATTAGAAAAATTTTGAAAAAAAAAACCATTTTGCCAAATATGAATTTTTGTAAAAGTTTTCAAGTAAAGCTCAGTGTGTTTATGAAACCAGAACCTTCACTTGTTGTTTATTAGAGATTGATATAGATCTTAGGTCATGGCCATGTTCCTCAAGTTCAGAAAAAGTGTTCTAGCGGGTCATTTGTGGAAATATGATGGATACCCAGTTAGTGTTAACAAGTACTTGATATAATAAACTCATGTGCACATAGGCAACCTAAGTTCCTACTTAGTGAGATTTTGAGCCTATGACTTCATACACATCATACACATATTCAATTGTTGAGGGTAGGCCATATATTAATGTTGTTACAGAACTTGTGTTGTTGATGCATACCAATACCATAAGCAAGGTGTTTGCACACGAATGATAAAGGCAATCTAGGAACCCATCTACTTGTTAAACGTTTGTCAGTCTCATCCATCATTTCCCTTAGTAGCCACGTTGAGCCTTAAACCATTTTTTTTGTTAAACCCAAGACATGAAGCCCAAGTTATTAGTTGATAACCAATCGTTAAGCCATTCAAAGTGAAAGAGCATGAAAGAGCATCCAAAGTCAAGTTTATATTATAAAATAAAAAAAAATGAAAAAAAAAATTTGAAAAAAAAAGAAAAAAAAAGAAGGAAAAAGAAAAGAAAAAAAAGAGAGAGACTATTGGGCCAAAAAGGATTGAAGTGAGTTAGCTCTTTGAGTCATGTTGATAAGGATAGTTTAATGATTTGGGTTATAAGTAGATGTGTGCTAGCCACTTTTAAAAGCCAAAACTTCCTACCCGTGCCTAAACCCAAAACCCATAAGTCCTTTAGACGTGCGCAAGATCTATGCAAATGGTGGAGGTGTGATCACTATACAAGCCTATGTGGACAACATAGTATATTGGGTTAGTGAGTGATTACACTAGTACATCTTTTACTAGTTCAGAATAAACCGAGAGGAGTGAACTATTGTGAGGGGTGTGTACATGAGATTAAAAATCAACATCATGATAGCATTAGTTGGGTGACATCTTATTTTGCTTATGATTGACTTGTTAGAACATGAATCTACCAGACGATATTCGTTGTGTGAACGGGGCATGACCTTTGACCTTAGTTAATCTTTATTAGGTGACTAGTGAGGTAAATTATCAATGATGGTTTTGTAAATTACAATTGAGCTTTGCTTGAGGACAAGCAAAAGGTAAGTGCGGGGATTGTGATCGGGTGGTGAAAGTTCAACGTTTAATGGCTTTATTTCCGTGTTTTACGTATAAATGTACGAGAAATAGAGTTACTTTGGGATTATTTGGTGTTTGTAGGTTGAACGTGAAGAATACGGAAAAATGGGAAGAAACGGGATGGTAATTGGAGTTCGAGAAGTCAAGATATGGTAAATCGAAGTTGTACGGCAATGATATCTTAAAACGAGCATAACTTGAGCTAGGAAGGGAGTTACGGGGCCCATGACCTATCAACGGAAAGGTCTCGAAAAACTACACATGAAAATCAAGGTTGCACAGGAAGGCGGCGCCACCGACGCCCCCATAGGCGCCACCGACGCCGGGGTGCGGGTTTTTGTTGAGATTAGACCTATTTCGAAGGGATAAAAAGGAGGAAAAACCCTAATTCTAGTAACAACTTCACACACTGCAATATTGGACGAAAATTAACCTTCTTGGATCATTCTCAAGCTCTTCTAACATCAAGAACGTCGATTTCATCCGAATTACATGATCAATTACACTCATGTTGAAGAATCGATGATGATGCAAGGCTAAATCCATTGTGATTCACTTCGGGGGAAGGGTTTGACCAAGTTCTTATTTTTCTTATCTTGTAACCTAGATTTGAGATTAAATCTCGAACCTTTTAAGTTCTTGTTGGATTTAATTTATGATTTGATTAGTTAAACGGTTTGATTATATGTTAACCTAATTTTGATCTTCTTTAACTTTGATTGTCTATGATCATTACGTGATTGATTATTAGAATTAGGGTTTCATTATTCAAATTGGTAATTATGTGAATAAGGTCCTTTAAACTTTAATCCATAATTGTCACTTAAATCATATCATGTGTAAGTCACCATTAATGACTTCTCATTAGGTTTCATTCAAGAAAAATTATAACTTTGCCAAACCTGGATCCTAAAGTGGGTTGCTTTCTCCTCAAGATTGTTAAAAACCTAAACTTTATTTCGTTAATTTAATTAGTTCTTAATTAAGTCCATCAATCAATTTACTTTTTTAATGTTTAGTAGTGTTAAATTAATCGTTGCTAGCACTTTCCTGTGATTCCCTGTGGATTCGACACCCTACTTACCCTTTGCTATTAAGGGTGATTAAGGACTCTTTAATATATATTTTTGACCGACCACACGACATCGATCATGTATTAAGTTATTTAACATTGATCTTCCATCTTTAGCGTCAAACAAAATGATTGATAAGGATGCAATAAAAGAACATATTATAAGGTCTAATCTTGGGGAGGTCTTGATGGAGTTTGCACCAGATTGAATGAGACTTTTAAAAGTCTAGCCAAAGACATTAAAAAGAGGAGCTATGCGGGAGGCAACCCGTATTTAATTTGTTTTTTTAATTTCTATCTTGTTTTAAAACTTTTTAATTATTTATTTTCATCTTTTTTAAAAAAAATTAATTGTCAAACAGAAGGTTGAAACAGCTATGTCAAAAAATCTTCATAAAAATAAAACGGTCACGTCAAGAATGAAAAAAAAAACAAAATTGGAAAACGGGCACGTGAGGATCGTTTTGTAAGTCAGACACGGCTACGTAAGCTTTCTAGAAAAAAAAGGCTCAAACCATCCTCCAATTATAATCATTACATGGCTTATTTTCCAATCTCGACTTCATGACCATACCCTTCCTTTGTTCATCCATCACATCCACCACCTCAGTAAATCTCATCCCACACTCTGCTCCAAGCCTCGAGTACGATGCTTAATTCAAAGCTTGGGGAGAGGTAATTCTAAAATTTTTATCTTACTCATCCTTCAATTACATATTGCATTTTGGTTTGCATCATAGTCATGGTAATATTATGTTTGCATTATATTAGTTCTAAAAAAACAGGGATAACACCTTCGTAGTCCTAAGAAAGATTTTGATAACAACATGAAAAATAATATTACCCTTTATTATGTTAATCATAGGTTGCGTGCCAAAGAAGGTTGATAGTAATAAAAAAACAAGTGTATTACGTTATCATAGTGCCCTTTGTTCTTGGTTTACAATGATAAAAAATGCCTAATGTCCATGGGTGCCTAATGCTATTGTGATCACATAAGGACCCCAAGACCTAGCAAAAATAAGTTGAGAAATGAGAGTTGAGAGTTGAGTTCATCTGATTTAAAAACAAAATAAACAAAAAGAAGAAAAAAAGAAAAGAACAAGAAGCAAAAAGCGAAAAGAAAAAGAAAAAAAAAGGTAGGTATATGATAAATAAGTCGCAATAGTTGCAAATCATTTGTGATCTCACGTGTGAAATATTAACTACTAGCACTCTATAGTCCTTGAGATTAGAAAGGTTTACACCGTGTAAAGAAAAATGTTGACGTACTTAAATGATTAATTTAACATGGATTAATTGATATGAAACAATAAATTCAGAATTTAAGGGTTTAAAGATCATAACTAGCAAATTAGGTACATTTGTTAATAAAAATCTTGAAAGCCTCATTTGTGCATGACAATTGAAAATTAACATAGTAAGATGATTTCGTGCTCATACTTCTTACACGGGGTTATGATAGGTGTTGCCAGTATCCTAATCATGTTACTATTTGTTTTGTTATTATTTGTTTTCACTTTCCGGTTTATTACTATTCTTGACTTCCTTAAGGACAAGAAAATGTTTAAGATTGGGGAGATTTGTTAGTTATATATTTAGACGCTAATTATTATAATTCTAGAGTATATTTTGGTATTTATTTTGAATTCCTTGTATGCATTTTTTGTTTATTTTGTATAATAATAGTTTTTGTGGGATGAAATCTACTTTGGTATGTTTTGATTGGTTTTATAGGTTTAACAATTGAAAAAGAAGAATAAAAGGCTTAAAATAAAATATTATTAATTTTGGGATTTTTAATGCTTCTTATTAAAATCTTATGAAGAACTCAAAGTCAAACCTTAAAAAAAAGAGGAGTTAATTGGAGCAAATGAGCATAAATAGGTGCCGGAAAATAAAAGAAAAGACATCTTCACAAAGAAAAAAAACTTGGAATTGAGAATTTTGGTGGACAAATATTTTAGAAGGAAAATGGAATCTTGGTGATTTCCTAATTTTCGGAAGATCCTTTAATTAATTTGATTTTGATTTGTAAGTTTTCTTTTATTTTGATTAACCTAGTCGTCATGTCTGGCTAGGGCACTTCTTCTTTCAACATTAAGGTTTAATTTCTTTAATTTTAGTTTGAACTTATGTGAAACATTTATGAGATGTTTTTATTTTAATAGTTTGTTTGTTTGATTGTTGATCTTAAACCTGGATCTACTCGGCACATATTAGATTGTTAGTAAAATTGGTCACCTTATTAACTTTTCTAATAAAGTTATTCAAGATTTATAAACCTAATCAAGTTTTGAATTTTTATAGAAGGAATAATTAATTGTTTGAGTTTGTCTATGTATTCATCCTTGTTATAAAATCACACAATTTAGTTAAACATACCGAACGGCGTGTGTGTTTAATTATAAATGATACTTTTATCATTGTAACCCGCATGCTAAGATCCGAACGACATGAGCTTAGGGTAGTGGGTTGGCTCTGATCAATGAACTGAGATTGATTAGACATTAGATAGAGTGGATATCCGAACGGCGTGATATCTAGTATCAGTACAAATCATTAATTAAAAAATAGTTATTGCACCGTAATCGTTAATGATCTTAAGCCGAATTGGATCCAGAAATTACCTTAGTGTTGGAATTAGTTTTCATGTTTGAATTTACTTCGCAATTTAATCAACGATTTTAGTAATTACTTTTCACAATAAAAAATACAAAACAATGTCAAAATTCGTTTTTCTGGCAGAATCTTAACACGACCGCGTGAAATTTCTTTACAGTTCTAATATGGCCGTGTTAGCTTGCTAGAATTTTTCTACTTTTTGTAATTTATTTCTAGTTTTAGTTTCTAATTAAAACCTCCACCTTCCTTAACCCATAACCAACTAAAGTAACTATGCTAAAACGTTTTTGTATCAAATAATTAACACGTATCCCTGAGGACATAAACACTACTTTTGATCATACTATTCTTAGCGTGTGCACGTAAAAGGTTCACATTTTTATTGTTTATTTGCTGGATTCGACACCCGACAAGAATATATTATTTGGTCTGAAATTAATTAGTAATCAAGCAGCACTTTTTCTACCAATCTTATTTACAGTTTGTGACTTTGTGGTTCATTATCGCTTTCACAAGCAATTTCTAACACTTTGTGTAATTATGTTACACATTACTAGACTACATACATTGCAAGTTTGTTATCTCACTTGTGTTTTTGTTGAGGTCATGCATACATAAAATGTTAAAATAAATTTGAACCTTTTAAATATAAGAGGGTACGAAGTCGTGACCGAGGGAGGTGGGGAAAGCCTGGTCCATAGTGGGAACACGTACCATGTCTGAACCCGATGAACAAAATAAACCCCTAGACTCGTATTTTTACTGGACATCACCAATCACTCAAACTATTGGTAGTGAAACCATACCACACAAAACGTAGACATGAAAAATACGAGGGAAACGGAGAAAATTGGATAACTTGCGAAAAGGAGAAAATCTAAGGAAAATAGGAAAAAAAATTATTTGTCATCTAACGAAAACTAAGGAGAACAGGATGATTCTGTGTGACTTAATAACTTTAGCATACTACGTATACATGTTAAAATGATAATAAATACATCATTGTTCTTGCCTAATCTATATACGATGTTATTTACAATGTCAGTCAATCTATCTAATTATCATAATGCATGTTAACAGGTCTATGTAACTTGTAAGTATACTAATGTGTGCTTGTTTGTCTAATGCAGGTTAGTGATGTTTTTGTTAGAATCAAAGCACACGAACACACAATAGAAAGCAATAAACATTATGAGTCACGAGTGATTTTTAAGGTTTGGTCGTGGTGTGCAACCTATGTCTTCTTAGGACAATTAGGGTTTTCTCTTTATTGAATGATAATAATTACGAATACGAATACATTAATAGATTAAAATTAGGCTTAATCTTTTTAGTTAGCTAAATAATTAAACTGGATCCATTATAACTTGGGCTAGTCAAGCCCATCTACATTAAGTTTTTAATCCACCCGAAGCCTACACCCAACAATTATATTTTTATTTTTGAAATTGTTATGCTTACGTATTTTTTTTGAACAACAGATGACTCCAAACCTTACAATCTATCAGGACTGATTACCTGAACCTAGTCGCCAGTCGCAAGTCATATCCCCCAGATGTGCGGGAACCGGATTGAATCCGTAAACCCTCGCCCTCCATCCGTAAACCCTCGCCCCCCATACGTAAACCCTCACAAGTCATACCCCCGGAGTGAATCCGTAAACCTTTACGTATTTAGTCAAGATCAATTCAACAACTTTTGTTCCAGGCTAACGTAAATTTTCAAGGAATGTATAATAAGAGATTTATTTCTTCCCCTTTGCTTTTGTTTTTCACTTCCTTTAAACTATGTCTTTAGTAAATTAATAACGACAATAATTTAATTTAGAGTAAATTATTAATTCCGTCCCTATCGTTTGATTACTTCTGTCACTTTAAAAGTAATTTTTAGATCTCGCCCTTTTGAGAGTGGTTTACATGCATCTTGTTGTCATTTCAATCCAGATGATTACACACAATTAATCAATCAATTATGAAAAATAGACAAGCATGATACATAATAATTTATATTGGTTTAGTCTAATCTAGACACATGCGTTTCACTTTGGTGCAACCAATAATTTATTATTGCTAAGCTCTCACCTCTCACCTCTCATTATGAGAACTAATAATTATAAGTTGACATAGATATAAATACAAGTTCGGTTTTAACCCTTGTCGAACGAGAACACATAAACAAAGCATGATAAGAAATATGGGGTCATTCATGAAAACACCAAACCCAACCATCAAGTTAAATGTGAAAATTTAATATTGTATTATTCTTATGTTAAATATGAAAATTTAATTTTTATGCAAGTTTATGATAACCTTTATAATGATCTATGAAAATGAACTATATATAGTCATCTAGAATTTCACTGGGATAGTCCTAGATGCCATTTATGAAAACACCAAACCCAACCATCAACACAGATGCCTAGCGTCACTTAGTTGATATGCATGCGAACAAAAACACAAAGTTTTGATCCCCATTAACAATTACAAATAGCATGTAAAGACCATAATGCCCTTCAACGCTCAAACCTATAACAAACTTGTTGCTCCGAACGTTCATATCGGTCTTTTCAAGTGGTATAGAGGTTGAACAATCTACCATGGATGCATACATTATCAAGACCAATGAGGTAGTGGTTCAAACTTCAACATCGCCCGCTGAGTGATTTTTTTTCTACTTCAGCCCTTATGACAATCAAAAAATAACCCTTTTATCACCTAGTACACAAAGGATGTTTTGATGGCGGGGGTGTGTAAGGAATAATGTATGAACATTGCTTCTTCCAACCGTAGCCCACACATATGTCAAGAATCGAAATATAGAATGAATACATAATAAGAGTTGGGATCAATTAAGAACTAATAAATATTTTGAGAACCATGAGAACTAATATCAATAGGTTATATTTTCTAAATTCAATACTTTTTACAAACACTTGTATATTTTTATATACATTAAAACCCATAAAATAGAATGAATATTGTTTCTTCCAACCGTAGCCTATACATCATGTCAAGAATCGAAAGATAGAATGAATACATACCAAGAATTAGGATCATTTGAGAACTAATAAATATCTTGAGAACCAATAAAACTAATATCAATAGATTATATTTTTTTAAATTATATACTTTTATACACAGTTGTATATGTTTATATACATTAAAAATCATAAAAATAACTTAAAAATCATCAAACTAATGTTTGCATATATTTTTGAAATTTTTATGTGTTTAACTACACATGTGTAAATAATATAATCTACATATGATTTACACATGTATAAATTATAAGTTCGTTCATTAATTTTCTTTTTGAACTTCAAGAGAGACGCCTTAATTTTATATATTAATCATTTATTATATAAACACATATTAATATTTATGTGTTAATATTAGTTATCACAGTTTTAAGATATTTCTTAGTTATCAAATGATTCTAACCCTAGATTAGAGATCCTAAAAAATACCGGGTATGGACCTGACCCGGTGGTTCCTACCTTGGGGAACCATACCCGGTCCCTAGCTACCCGTTTTAACCCGTCGTTTCTTACCCAGTTCTTAAGTTTGGTAGTGTAAACAGACACGACCAGGACCGGGTACTACGGGTTCCTACTGTTGGAAGCAT
Organism: Flaveria linearis; assembly: GCA_024085815.1. Taxonomy (NCBI): domain Eukaryota; kingdom Viridiplantae; phylum Streptophyta; class Magnoliopsida; order Asterales; family Asteraceae; genus Flaveria; species Flaveria linearis. The sequence goes on from CM044008.1 coordinate 27,156,625, forward strand.
TCTTGATCATTTTGAATGTTGGGTGACGGTTTTATAGCCATTTTTATAGTTTTCCCCCCAAAAGATCACCATTTTGCCCCCCTAAGTGAGTATAAATAGATGTTGGCCAATCATACCACTACAAAACTTAATATCCAAAAGCAAAAACACAAAAAACCTCTTGTTGTACAATTACTTCTCTTATTTTACTCTCTTTAGTCTTTACCTCCTAAGTTATGACAACCTCACAGTCATTCGTTGCTTAAGGTTCTTCCCCTACCCCAACCAGTTCGAGTTATCCTGTATAATCAGAACCCGAAAATTTGGTGCAATTAGGGTTTGGTGGAAATGAGTGATCGGTCTCAAAAGGCTCATTGTAAGTATTATGAAGAAATTTTGCAAAGTGTTAAAAACCAACCCCGAATATTGAACAAACCGAATTGGGTGGTGATGGTGAAATATTTACTTACAACGTAGAGAGAGTTTGCGATAGGATGACAAAGTCTATGATTCAAGAAGCTTTGCCGTTCAACCACTTTGACAACGATCAGTTAACAAAGATGATTCGAGAAACGCTCCAACCTTGTTACAAGCACGTAAATCGTTCCACACTTAGACGTTAGTGTTTGAAATTATGGCAAAATGCACAAATTGATTTAATTGGATTTATTGAAAGTTTATATATATGTTTTAACTTAACTAGTGACGATTGGTTGGCGCCACACGATTTACCGAAATTGTATATTTGTGTTACCGTTCATTTGGTAGATCCTAATTCGTTGCAAATGATAATATTTGTTTCAACTTTTAGATAATGTAATGACAACATGTTATTTATAAAATAAAATATTTTAATAACATTTGATAATGCCTCAAACAATACAATCCCCGTTGAAAAGCTAAAATTAAAATATAAACTAATTTGTAATTGTGATTTTTTTCATAATCATTGTGTTGCACATATTATTAAGTTAGTGGTACAAGATGGGTCACCCGTGAATTTCATTGAGAAATTTAGGATCACTTTTATTTATATATTACAAGATGATTATGAAAAAATAGAAAAGTAAATCAAGAATATCAAGAGTCATATAAGGATATGAATTCTTCATATTTAGGTCATAATTGGAATGTGCCTACCTGATGGAACTCGACTTGTCATATGTAAACATACGCTTTAAAACAGAAAAGATAATTTAAGAGCGTTTCACAATAGCCTTTAGTAAATGAGTCAAGCCGTACCATTTCAGGATATTAGATCGAACGGAATTCAACATTCCATCAATTTTCTTAACGTTTTTAAAAACTCGACCACAAAATAGTCAGGTATTTATTATCCAACTCTTACTTTTGTTCGTTTGGAATTATATTTTATGACGTTAAATTTAAAAAACTTATCAAGATAAAAATAAGATGTTTAGAAAAATGATACCACAAATTTTAAAATTTTTTTCTAGAACTTCATATGCATCCGCTTTAAACCTGTAATTATATTTTATGGGGGTTGAAGGTTTAACAGATGAAATATGTGATAATTTGAAAATGTATGAAGAGGACTTATAAATTTCAACTGATGCAAAAGATGCTTTCAACCACTATTTGAAACAATTTTAATTTTTATTTTTACAAATTACTGACTCAACAGCACCTACTCGTCACAGGATGAAGGCTCAAGTAGTCGTGGCTCGTTCAGGACTCCTTAAGAGAATTTTGAGTGTTGTTCGAGATATGATGACTAAATGTCAAACGGGTAGCACCCCAACAAGTGAGCTTGGTAGGTTCAGTGGAAGAGACTTTATATCCACTATGACTACCGAGGATATCAGAGTTTTAATATTTTGGCTTGATGAAAAGGAAAGAAAGAACAATATCCCGGTTCTTTTCGTGCGGTTCTTTTCGCGCATGACCCGTGATTTACTAACAGTCCTAGTTTCTATAGTAGTTTTGTAATCTGGCTTTTTCTTTTAGTGACAGGTGTCATCGTTAAAAATAACAAAACTTCCTTTATAGTCGTTGGAGATATGCATATGCCTAAAGGATCAGTTGAACGTGGTAGATTGTATACAAGACAAACGTACCTCGAAAACAAGTAATAATTGAACCACAAATAAAACAATGAAGTGTAATATGGAGTTTCTTCTAGCATATCCAACCAAAAACTTGCATACGATGAACAAGAAAGAAAACGGAGATAAAGAAAATGAATAAAATCTGAATAATATATATATTTTTTTGTTTAGAATGAAGTTGTATTTCTTGACATTTATGTTTCATTTCATTTTAAAATTAATAAAAACAATGAATTTATGTTTATCTAATGTTTTATTTCTTTGTTTATATATATTTACTTTGAAATTAATATTACAATTTATTAAATTGAATTTAATATTACGATAATTTAAATTACAATTCCTAACTTAAAACCTAAATTAAAAGTAAAATTTTTAACTTAAAATAGAAATCAACATTATAATTTCTAACTTAACTTAAAAATTACAATTTCTAACAACATCAATTAAAATTGTGATTCCTAACTTAACTTAATAAATTACGATCTCTAACTTAAAGCAGATATTTAAATTATAATTCCTAACTTAAAACTACAATTAAAATTAAAAGTAAATCTCTTGAAGAAGCTCAAAAATATTTCGGTAAGCAAACGATCTTCCGTAAAGTCGTGCATATTCAACTAGAGATTCTTCAGTTATTCTCTCTATTTCAGTTTCAGTCATATAGTCTATCATTCTCTGATAGATTGTAGTAAATTTTTCAAGATTTGACATTATCTTTCTCCATTTTTTTAATAACATCATTTGTATGCTCCGCCCGTGAATAACTCATTTTCTCATCAAGTTTAACCTTAAGGAGCTCCTAGAAATCAGAATTTTCTTGTCGATTTTGAATTTTGATCATGGTAGTGGCAACCCATATTCCTCTTTGTCGGACCAGAATCTTGACATTTTTTTCGAACTTTGAATGTTTAATTATTGGAAAAAAAGAGTTGAAGGTTGGTTTTAATATTTTGAAAATTATCTAGCTGTATTATAGTGAAAAAACCCACAACTGTCTAATTTATAGCCGTTGCCAAAGATTTAATTTATAGCCACTATCAAATATTTAAAAATATTCAACAAAAAATGTCTGACTGTACATGGTTCTAGAACTGACCCCGACTTGAGCCTTCCCTACCCTAACCAAGTACACCGAGTAGGAGATAGGGGTACCTCAATCCGGGTCCCGTTCCTACATAATTTCTAAGTGTACACAATTTCAAAAATACCCAATGAACCTATATTTTTTGTTCCGGGCATGACCCTATACCCGGTTTATGTATTTTTATCCTAGATAATAATTGCTCTAAACTAACTATGAAGTTCCAAACCAATGATCTCTGGTCAAGGGGAAGGTGGGAGCCTTTGTCTCTTTTGAAGGTTTAAGATTTAAATCTTGGCAGGGGTGAATATTTCTAAATTGATGATACTAACAACTAATAACTAAGCAGCCGAAAAAAAAAAAAAAAAAAAAAAAAAAAAAAAAAAAAAAAAAAAAAAAAAACCTATGAAGTTCCAATTTACAAGTAGTCCCAACAATTTTGGGTTTTAACCAACATTAGCCCGATGCAAAAGTCCAAAGCCTTAATACATTCAAAATATCTTTCTATTTCTCTTACCTCTTCACCCTTATCCCTCTTTCACTCGACCTTCATTTCCTCACACTTCCAATGGCTACCATCAACATCTCCCTCATCTCTAAAACCCTAGCCCCAAAACCCCCAAACCCCACCTCAAAACCCTCATCTTTCATCACTTCAAACCTCCCTTTACCCAATTCAAAACCCCTAAAACCCATCTTCACCCGACCCATTCCCAATTCGACCCGGGTCCGAACCCACATAACCAAGGCTGCAGTCGATGGCGACTACTCGTCAAGAAGAAGCAGCAGCAGTGAGCCCAGGGAGACGATTATGCTACCGGGGTGTGATTATAACCATTGGTTGATTGTCATGGAGTTCCCCAAAGATCCTGCGCCCACGAGGGAGCAGATGATTGATACGTATCTTAATACGCTTGCTACTGTTCTTGGGAGGTTTGAGTTTTGATCTTTTTTGATGATTTTGTTTGTAGGTTTGTTGAATGGTTGATTCTTGTGTTTGTGTTGATATAGTTTGGTTTTGGTGTGTGAGATTGGATGCACAGGAGGTGTTTGTGTTTATGTCTAAGGGGTTAAGTGGATTGTGTTCATGTGAATGTTTGTTAATCCATGCTTAGTTTGGATTGATTTACTTGAATAACCGAAAAGATTGAACTGATTGAGAAGCTGGTTCGGTTATGGTTTTCTTTTGTACTGATTCTTATTGTTCAGCTATGGTTATATATATATATATGTATACATATCTAAACCGAATTGTGTTAAAGCTCTTATCTTTGATATCCTTAAAAAGCAACATATGACAGTTTAAAATGTTCTGTACAATCTTTTTGTAGATAATATGTCTTGCTTTTGACTTCTCTTTCTCCTTTATACATTAACAAGCTTGTTGTTTTTCAATTACCTTAGAACTTGAAAGGATTTATTCACTGAAATGGAATAGAATTGGTGTGATTCTATAACCAAAGGAACCAACCGTTTGTTACTGAAACCCGACTGATTATGAAAATGTTAAAACCGTTTGGTTTTGAACCGTATCAACCCATGAATGTTAATTTTACTCCAGAAGATCTAAATTTATCCGACATTTCATAATTGTGAGAAATTGTTGATGTCAGTATGGAAGAAGCAAAGAAGAACATGTATGCTTTTAGCACCACCACATACACAGGATTCCAGTGCACAGTATCCGAAGAAACGTCTGAAAAGTTCAAGGGTAAGTATATATTAACCGCACCGTTTAGTTATCAATACTAGTGTTTAATTGAAGATATTTATATCTAATTGTCAATTGACTTCTTGTTTTGTAGGATTACCTGGAGTTCTTTGGGTTTTGCCTGATTCTTACATAGATGTGAAGAATAAAGACTATGGAGGTTATTTATTTTTAGACAATGAAAAATATAATGAACATGGATTGTTAAACATGTTATGGCTTACGGGTTGTTTTTCTTTGATGCATTGATTCTTTGTTTATAACGTTTTAGGTGACAAGTACGTGAATGGGGAAATAATTCCTTGCCAGTATCCTACCTATCAACCAAAACCAAAAAAGCAATCTAAATACGAGAGTAAAAGGTACGTAAGACAAAGAGATGGACCGCCTTCTGAGCAGAGAAGACCAAAGCAAGAGGCTACTTCTTCTGAATGAATCACTCTCACATGATATCTCATGGTAACTTTCGCTAATGTTAAAAATAATAATATAGTTTTGTAATCATATATAACTTACAATTTAAATCATACTTGTTTTTATAATGAATACAAAATTGTTTGTGGGTTAACCATACCTTGTGTTTTAAAAAGCACGAGGCAATCAGGGTCCTCTGATTGTATATAAATATATGTGCACACGCACGTGTGTAGTTATTAACATGATTAAAACAACACATGGATCATGAGGAAACTGTGATGAAGTGTGGCTTAGATTCTCAGGTAGTTTGGTAGGTGTTCAGGGAAATATTCTGGTCTTTAAAGATAATGACCCATTTATTTCATTAAAAATGCATTGGCTATTTAGCAGCGCAAAATATGAGGCGGCCTGATGCCAAAACGCCTTACTGTGAAAATGAAAAACCCTAAAAAGCACTTGCCTCTGCACGCTTTTTATAAGTTATAACACGTACCCAACTTGATGCATACTACAAAATTATCTGCTTTAACCCAACTTGACCCATACTACAAAATTATCTGCTTTGACCCAAGTTGACCCATTTTGCCAAATGTGACTGGATTACATTTGAAGCTTAATGAACATCCTAACCATAAGTTAGAAGACTACTTAAAACACATAACTGCTTATATTAGTTCTTATACTATTAAGTGTGTTCTGCAGGCTGCAACCATTAGCTGGAAAAGAAAGACAATATGAGCATTTTTATTCCAAATATCTGAAATGAGATGGGTGAAAACTGTAGCTGAAATCATTTGTTAATTTTAGTGCTAGCTAGAAGTATTTTTATTCGGTCTGCTAGAATATATGTCAAGAATTTATTTTCATGTTCTAGCCTTGTGAAAGTTTCAGAAGATGGTCTTATCAACGTGATTTTGAAAGCATGTGTGGTTCTGAATCATCAATATTCTGCAAATCATGATTATTGTGATTAATCCTGTGGTTCAACCAGCATAAATTACAGATAAATACCAGGTTAATTGCATACAAGTTATAAACTGATCTGGTATCTGAGCTTGAGGCTCGGGTTTAAATGATGGGCCCTCTTTATAACTATCTCGAAACGAATTTATAGATGTGGGAAGCAGATTTAACTTTTTTAGGGATCAACTAACTATCAAGTTTCAAATTAAAATCCGCATGACACTGTTCATAGGTCATTTGGTGCTGACTAGTTTTGGTCAACCTCAAAATAAACAAAAACGAAAAACAAACAAACATAACCAGTGTATTCCACTTATTTCAAAAACTATTTAGTGTAGTGAAAGGAGGGCATAATAAAAACAGACCTTATTCCACTCCCTCTTAGACCTCCAACTCCAATGGGCAAATGTATGGTCAATAACCTGAATAACCCGCTATGAATAAAAAGGTACAGTTTGAAAGCCATATGATGATAGATGTAACAGAGGCACTCACGCATTTCATGTCATAAATGAAAGTATACCAAATTCATTGAAAATAATCAAAGCCATAATCATCCACTGTGGACAAACAAGATTCAACAATGACCCATAAAAAGTAAAATGCTTTAAGATAATGAAAACTACAAATCATTGATCAGCCCACTTGAGTCTATAATATATGTATTTACTTCTGTTAACAAGTTCCACAAGCTCCTTTGCTTCATCAATGGCTGACTCCTTCACTAATCCATCCAACACCCCCTGCAAATTCAATCTACCAACATTGATCTCCTTGAGCAAACCCTCTTTGCTCAACTCAAATCCAAATCTGTAATCACCCTTTTTACACGCAAATGATACGATTATCCTAAATGTCACCGAATCAGGAACAATCTTGTTTTTCAACATTTCTGCATACCATTTCTTGACCTCCATTAAATCACCCTTCTTCACAAATCCATTGATCAAACCATTGTAAGTATACACATCCGGCTCCACCCCGTTGCTCTTCATCTCATCAAACAATCCAACAGCTCCTGTGATCCGTTTATCAACGATCAACCCTCGCACCTTCGCATTGTAACTCCTGATATCAGGTTCAAGATTCTTGCTTTTCATCACCTCCCATTGCTTATCACCTTCTGATACATTCCCATTTCGGTATAGTGCATCAAGAATCGTATTGTACGTATATAAACTACATTCGCATCCGTTTTTCTCCATCTCATCGATCACTTTCAACGCTGCATCAGTATCTTCCATGTCACAAAAACCTTTGATGACAACATTGTACGATACCTCATCCGGTTCAATCGCCAACTCCTCACGAAGCTCACGAAACAAATCACGAATCTCACTTAATCTCTTCGAATTAACGCATGCTGTGAGAAGGGCGTTTGCGGATAAGACCGTACGTGGGCAATTTAGTTTAGGCATTTCATCGAACAACTTGCGTGCATGATCATACATTCTTGATTTCCCATACAACGAGATCAATCTAGCGACAAATGGCTCGTGGGTCATATCAGTTTTGTATCTCTTTTGGTGCTCGAGGATTTGTTCGATGTAGTAGTGCTGTCTACCGTGTGAAAGATGGTTAACAACGTCTTCGTAGTACTTGTAACTGTAACGAAATGGGCCTGTGTTTGAAGCTTTCTTGAATTTATCGATGAATATTTTGAGGTTTCGTAATGAATCTGTTAATTGTGACATGGGTAATGGCTCAAAGGCTAGTTTTTCCGTTGTGGGTTGTGAATTGACGGTGGTGGTGGTGGTTGCAGCAGCTGTTATGGGGTCGCCGGTGGTTTTTTGGGGCATTTTGACTTTTTTGTCACTGTTTTGGAGGTGCTGGTGTTGGTGGAGGCGGCGGTGGCGGTGGCGGTGGTGCCGTTAAAGATGCGGCGGAGACGGCCGTTAGCGGCGGAGGACATGGTGTTTTTGAAGGTTTTTGTGTCACAGATGAAGGGTTTACAGGAAGTATTATTAAGTGTTATTGTCCGAAAACATATTTGTGCAAACAAGGTAATATAAAACAATACTTTTTTTTTTCACTTTAGTATAGTTTAAGACTTTAAGGGGTGATGTTACACCCAAGGGGTGAATTCAACCCTCTATAGTCTATATGACTCGTGATAGACTATTAAATATTACACGATTACGGTTTTCTTACAAATCAATGTCACGTTACATTAGTGAATCTTATCCTTATACGAGTTGTGAAACCCTACTCGACCTACATAGAGTTCATCCAAAGTGTTAAATTGACACGCTCTATATGAGTCGTATATGGCCAAATGAGTCGTATGGTTAAACGGACTCCCACAATACGACTCACATAGGAAACATAGGTTGTATAGAATTGGCTTCTCGACAAAGCTGAGGCACCTCACAGAGTCACTTGTGTCCCTTCATGACCCATATGGAGCTACACGAGACACCTATATGAGTTTAACCTTACGTGACTCGTATAAAGTTTCAGATTAATTAAAACTAGTAAGATGACTCGCGTTTTGCAGCAGGTATCGTCATTCAAACACATTCAATAGTACGAAGAAAAGGGTATTGTGAGAAAATAAATTTGTAATTGTTGTGATGCAAAATGGTTCAAAAGTGGCAGCCCAAAGAAGGAAGTACAAGCAGCCCAAGTATTGCATATCAACCCAAAGAACCAGCCCAGAAAAATAGGAGCATTCGCACGAAAAGGATTCCAGAAAGATTAAAAGAATATGTGATGTGATGTCATATAGGTGGAGAATTAAATTAATTAATTATGTAAAAATGTTATATAGTGAAAGAAGGTGTGTTGATGAGGGCATAGAAAAGTACACACAGTTTGTTAGGCTCTCCTTCCCATCCTCCTTTCTCTGTAACTTCTTCTTCTCATCTTCTCTTTCCTTGAATATCAACCCTAAATTTCTATTGAATTGTGTTGGCCTCATTAATAATTCACTTCATTGGTGCTTTCATTGACCATTAGCATCATGGCTGATGGTACTCGATTCAAATTGCTGGATGACTGTGTCAAATCCCTGCAAGAGGCGCAACAACAATCGAAGGTCACTCATGATGAGCTGCGCTCCGAGGTTTCTTTGATTGCTACATCCCTGGAAGATCAGAAGAAGGTTTTGAACAAGGTCTTAGTCTAACTCAGCTTCTTTACCTCCAAACCCAACTCACCGCCTCCTGTGGATACATCCACCTCCGTCGGTGACGTGGGTACGTCGACGTTGGGACGACATAAACCTGCTCCGATTTATTTGCCTCGATTCACCGAAGCACATCCGGAACGATGGGTAGCTTAAGCAATTCGTTATTTTGATTTCTATTCGATACCAGATCCGGATCAACTCACGATTGCTTCGTTTTATTTGGATGATGAGGCGGCGGACTGGTATGATTAGATGAGTAGGCATTACAAGTTATCACGATGGTCTTCTTTTACAGATGCATTGATTCGCCAATTCTGGGTTGGGGAATTGGAGGATCCTGAGGGTATTTTGGCTAAATTACAACAAACTTCGACCGTGTCTGATTACCGTCATCGGTTTGAAGAGATTTCTACTCGGACGATACCCCTTCCACCAGAGTTTTTAGTCAGCTGTTGTATTTCCGGTTTACGATCGGATATTAAACAGTCCGTCCTTATTCATCAACCCACTACGGTGGATGAGGCTTTTCAGTTAGCCCAATTGCATGAGAATAGACTTCAGCTCGAAAAGGGCTTGGGCCGTGTTGCTTTTAATCAGGCTTCTAAGCCCATTTTACCAACTCGGAAACCATTCTCCTCCTCTACCGTGGTACCTACGCCCTTGGTTCCTAATCCTAAACCCCCACCCTCTTCCATCGGTTTTTGTCGTTTGACACCAGCCGAGTTGGCGCAGAAGAGAGCTCATGGGCTGTGTTATAAGTGCGACGAGAAATATACGTTGGATCATAAATGTAAATCTACTCCTCAATTGTTATCTTTTGATAAAGAACCATTGCCCCCCTTCGTAGAGTCTTGCTCCTCTGTCTCGACAACCGACTCCACTTTGGCTGAAACACTACAATTGGAAGACGTAAAAACTCATTCCTCAATTTATTATAATGCTTTGGCTGGCGGTACTTCTACCACCACTCTTCGTTTCACGGGCTTTGTCAAGGGAAAGTCCGTACAGGTATTACTTGATGGGGGAGTACCCACTGTTTTGTGCAAACACGAGTTGCTACATTTTTAAATTTACCGGTGGAATCCATTACTCCGTTTTCGGTCTTGGTTGGAAGTGATGAACGCCTCCCCTGTTCCAGTCTTTCCAAACAGGTGGAATTAGTAATCCAGAATTCTTCCATTTTTGTTGATTTTTATGTCTTACCGTTACAAGGCTGGGATATGGTTTTGGGTGTCTCATGGTTGTCTACATTAGGACCAGTCATTACCAACTATGCTACAGCTCAGTTTGAATTTCAGAATGGTGATTCCCGTATCCTTTGGCAAGGAAATGCAACACCTGTCCTTGAACCGATTCAATTTAATGGATTGTGTCATTTAGCGTCCCAAGATGCTATTGCTGCATGTTACCATTTACAGCTATTATCACCCAATTCCCTTCCTCCGGTTGAATGCCCAACAGACATTCAACCTTTATTATCCGAGTTTGCTCACATCTTCAAACCACCTACTGCCTTGCCCCCTTCTCGGTCACAGGACCACAACATCGAGCTATTACCTAATGCAGCCCCTGTTGCAGTTCGTCCCTATCGTTATCCCCATTTCCAAAAACAGGAGATTGATAAATTAGTCAGTGACATGCTTACTCAGGGAATTATTCGTCCAAGTAATAGTCCCTTCTCCTCTCCGGTTTTATTAGTACGAAAGAAAGATGGCACTTGGCGTTTTTGTGTTGACTATCGCGCCCTTAATTCCATCACGGTGCGCGATTGTTTTCCAATCCCAACAGTGGATGAACTTTTTGATGAGTTATATGGAGCTACTTATTTTTCTAAGTTGGATTTATTGGCCGGTTATCATCAAATTTGTCTTCAGGAGGGGGCGATCGCGAAAACAACCTTTCGCACACATGATGGCCATAATGAGTTTCTTGTCATGCCGTTTGGGCTTACTAATGCCCCTTCTACCTTTCAACGTTTGATGAATGACGTGTTTTGACCGTTTCTTCGCAAATTCGTTTTGGTATTCTTTGATGATATTTTAATCTATAGTGATTCTTGGGTATCTTATTTGGATCATCTTCGTTTGGTGTTTCAAACCTTAGCCTCTCATCAGCTTGTTGCAAAGCTTTCTAAATGCAATTTTGGGCAAACGATTGTGGGTTACTTAGGTCACTTGATTTCAGCAAATGGAGTGGCAGTAGACCCTGCCAAGATTGACTGCATTCAAAATTGGCCAACTCCAAAATCTATTAAAGATATTCGGAGTTTTCTTGGGTTAACCGGCTATTACCAACGCTTTATAAACAATTATGCATCCATCACCGGGCCTCTCACTGATTTACTTAGCAAAGATGCTTTTTGTTGGACTGACCAAACCGAAGCTGCTTTTGCTGCCTTAAAAAATACCTTAGCAGCACCCCTGTGTTACGGTTACCCGATTTTTCTAAAACCTTTACTATAGAAACTGATGCATCAGGATCCGGAATTGGCGCAGTCCTGTCTCAAGACAAGCATCCCATTGCTTACTATATCCGCAAGTTATGCCCACGTATGTAACGCGCTTCGGCTTATCAACGCGAAATGTTTGCCATTACTCAAGCGATTGCGAAGTGGCGACAATACCTACTCGGTCGAAAATTTCAAATTATTACCGATTAACAGTCTTTGCGGAATCTTAAGGATCAAATTATTCAAACACCTGATCAACAAAAATGGGTGGGTAAGTTCTTAGGCTATGATTTTGATATTGTCTATCGACCGGGAAAGTTGAATGCGGCTGCCGATGCTTTATCCCGCCACCCTTCTTTTTAATAGTTTGCCTTATCTTCACAAAATCTTTCCTTCTTGGATGATTTACGACAGGCCACTCGTTCGAGTTCTGCACTGCAAACTCTCAAACACGCTATTGAAAAAAATCCTGCTGAGTTTCCGGATTATACCATCACAGAGGAGTTGTTGTTGTTTCGTGGCCGCCTGATGGTGCACCCGGATTTTCCCTTACGTCAGTTATTACTACGAGAGTTTCACACTTCACTGACCGGTGGCCATTCAGGCATTACCCGCACCTTCCACCGCCTATCTTCTAATTTCTATTAGAAAAATATGAGACAAGATGTCAAAGAATTCGTTCGCAATTGCCAAATTTGTCAACAAATGAAGTCATCCTACTTACCACCAGGAGGTTTACTGCAACCACTACCGATTCCTCAATTGGGTTTTGAAAATCTTGCTCTAGATTTCATCACTGGGTTGCCTCCATCACAAGGAAAAATAGTAATTATGGTAGTGGTCGACCGTCTCTCTAAGTACGGTCATTTTATTGGTCTGTCTACCTCCTTTACTAGTATTACCGTTGCTAATGCTTTTGTAGCAGAAATAGTTCGCCTTCATGGGATTCCTCTGGATATTGTCTCTGACCGAGACCCCCGCTTTATGTTCGATTTTTGGAAGGAGCTACACCGCTTACGGGGCACGACTTTGCCTTTAGCACAGCCTACCACCCGCAATCAGATGGTCAAACGGAGTCCTTAAATAAATGTCTTGAGATGTATCTTTGCTGTTTTGTATTGGATTACCCACGTATGTGGCTCCGCCTCTTACCTTGGGCGGAATATTAGTACAATACGGCTTATCAAACATCAGCCAAGATGACTCCTTTTGAAGTTCTATATGGCCGAAAGCCTCCCACCATTGCTCGGTATCTTCGAGATGCCACCGAAAACCCATTAGTCAAAGCTCAATTTGTGGAACGTGACTTGGTTTTGGATCTACTTAAGCACAATTTATTTCAAGCTTAAGCCCGCATGAAAAACTTTACGGATAGCCATCGTCGTGATATTCAATTCCAAGTGGGTGATTGGGTCTTTGTGAAGTTACAACCGTATCACCAAGGGTCCGTTTGATTACAACGTCACTCCAAATTGGGTCGTCGTTATTTTGGACCTTATCAAATTCTTCCTAAAGTTGGACCGGTGGCCTATAAATTGGAACTTCCGGTTGGGGCCCAAATTCATAACGTGTTTCACGTTTCTTTGCTTCGTAAATGTATTGGTAAACCGGAGCAACAAGTCACACCCTTGAATTTGGTTGATTCCACCAGCACATTAGTTTTGCATCCCACTGCTATTCTCGATCATCATACTGTTGATCGCGGCACTCATAGCATTGAGCGGTATCTCGTACACTGGGACGTTCTGTCTGCTGAGGAGGCCACTTGGGAAGATAAGTTCACCTTGCTCAAAGCATTTCCTGAATTACACCTTGAGGACAAGGTGAATGTTATAGGGGGTGGTAATGTTGTGATGCAAAATGATTCAAAAGTGGCAGCCCAAGAAGGAAGTACAAGCAGCCCAAGTATTGAAGATCAACCCAAAGAACCAGGCCAGAAAAATAGGAGCATTCTCACAAAAAAGATTCCAGAAAGATTAAAAGAATAGGTGATATGATGTGATATAGGTGGAGAATTAAATTAATTAATTATGTAAAAAGGTTATATAGTGAAATAAGATGTGTTGATGAGGACATAGAAAAGTACACGCAGTTTGTTAGGTTCTCCCTCCCATCCTCCTTTCTCTGTAACTTCTTCTTCTCATCTTCTCTTTCCTTGAATATCAACCCTAATTTTCTATTGAATTGTGTTGGCCTCGTTAATAATTCACTTCAGTAATGTAATTAATTCAGTATGACAATCAATAATCCTAAATAACCTTTGAAACTAAATACACAAATTAGTTTGGTCTCATGATGAATCCATTCATCTTGTAAACTTCATTTACAATTTTATATCAGTTTCACAAAAGTTGGAAACTAAGTTGACCCGTAATATAAACAACTACAACCACCTTTATAGAACACATGTTCATAAATTTGTTCCAAATTAACTATATATGTTATATTAACCTTGCTGCAATGCCTACTCGGATTTAAAACAGAAAGGAAGAAGCAATTAAACATAGGACATTAGAATTAAGTGAAGCAACTATATGGTTACCATAACAAAAACTATGAAACTATCTAACCATTATATATAAAATTCTAAGTATCTTTAGCATAATTGGAAGCTAATTTATAGCACAGATCACATATACATTGTGACTTATAGATAAAAAAGTTAAAGAATTAAGTCTAATACTTTGCCTTTTGTTTATTGTTGTCATATACTCTACCATATTCATTGATATCCAATAGATGTTTTCCTTCATTACTAAGCTTTACGTTTCCTTCGTTTATTTCTAAAGTTTATAAGTGTTGGAATTTAGTTGCTTCTTCTTCCTACACTGAGTCGTGGCTTAGGGTTGTTATCTTGCTTTCCTACTCACAGAGGGCTTATCTTGTCAGTTACGACTTTACGCTATTAGTCTTGTCGTGTCATTGGGCTTTATGTAGCTGAGTTACTACTTGAGAGTTACACATCCCTTTTAAGGCGTGAGCAGTAGTTGAGGGTTGTTTTATTGAGTTGCTATTAGTCTTTCCTACTAGCAGTTGGTCGTTGCTATCATTCAAAGGGTATGCCACGACTGAAGTTGTAACACCCTGAAATTTTAAAAGGAAATTAATTAACAAAATAATAAAAATAATCATAATAAGTTAATAACATTACGATTAAACATAGCAAATGGCCAAAATTTTAAAACAACCCTAATACCCTCTAACCCACCTTACGACGATCTTTAATGGTGATCGGGTCTTTAGTGAGTTCTCTAGCGTCATGATGGTTTCAAAGGCAGCTCAACGTTCTCTTGCCTTTTTCTCATTTGATTCCGGCTTGCAACAACCAGGCAATAAGGGAAAAGAGCTTGAAATTCTCTCGGTTTGAGTTTTGAGCATGTAACAACGACAATCATGGTTATATCGGTGCTGAGGGTAGTGCGAGTGCCATTGGGGGATAATGAAGGTGAGATTCGAACTATGGTGAAATGCTAGTTGTTCCTCGACAATTTGTGTGTTCAAGGGTTGTTGAAAAGTTTCTAGCAGTGGTGGTGTCTTCATCAACAGTAAGAACAAGTTGGAGCAACTCCAAGGAAGGCTACCAAGTAAGTAAAGAATGGAACTAGTGAGTAGTCGTTGTGGTGGTTACACCATGGTAATGATAGTAGGTATGTTAGAGGTTATGATGACTTCATGATAAGATGAAGATAACGGATTTTATGATAATGCTTATGAGAGTTCATAAAATGATCATATTTTTTGGGTGGTGATGGATGTACAATGATGATGATGACTGATATGATGATGATGATGACATATAGATTTATGAGACAATAGCTATGGCGGAGTTGTCTATGATGATTCCTAGTAATGAGGGTTTAGTAATGATGATTGTAACATCTCGTGTTTTTTGTTAAAATAAAAGTTAATCTTGTTAAGTTCTTGTAAGGACTAATTATGCCCATTATGAAATTTATGGATTACTTATGCTTATCTTTTAATTTGTTTTTTTAAATGCTTTAATTTGAAAGGCTATGGTTTATTAAATTGTACATAATAATAAATAATATTAATATTACTAATAGTTATGATAATAATAATAATAACAACTAAGTTAATAGTAATAATAATGATAATAACTTTAATAATAATAAATAGCAATAACAATAATAATATTAACATATTGGTAATTGGTAATGGTAACACTAATGATAAAATTTATAATAATTATAATACTTATAACAATTTATAAAGTTGTTAAACTTAAAAATGGTTAAAACTTAAAATAACCAAGTTAAGGGGGGCCTTTATGTTAACTATCCGTATTAAGTCCCAACTAAATTGCACCACTACCATAACACATATTGATTCTTAACTTAGCAACCTCAATCATCAGTTTATCTACATGGAAGACTGTTACCTGTATTGATCATCATTTAGCCGCATGGCATGACAACTCATTTGCATTACAATTGTTACCCGCATTGGACCATAGTCATCCGCTTTGGTCTTTAGTCACCCAAATCACCTTTTAAACCACCTGCATCCTCTACACTTAAACTGGATTCTAACAACCTTTCATCCATATCAATTATTATCTACATTAATTGCAAGACGCATTGAGCCATTCACCTGCATTGAATCTCATGCATCCGTACCCTTCATATTGGTAAATTTATGACACTATTCATCTACACTAGATGCTATGCATCCGTATCAAATATGTTCGGCCGCATTGAACAATCCATCCGTATTAGGTTACTGTCATCCGCATTAAAGGGCACTTAGAACATTCTATTAAGGAATATTAACAAAGTGTTGATTAGGTGTTGATTGTTATTTAATATGACTGATGTTACTGTATGAGTTCCCATATGTTTTAGTACTATGAAAAGGTTACTTGTTTCTATATGTTATATGATGAACTTAAAAGATGTCATGAAAGTATTATTCTTTATACAATGGAACATTAATTAATGAAAATGATAGTGGAAGCTAATGAATGTTACACGGGCCCAAATGATGAATAAAAAGTCCTGTGAGTATCATAAATGAATTTCATTTATGTGAGTCAAATGAATGGAATGTACCTTTATTTATGGGGAAAATTATGAAAATAGCCATTTGACCAAATCGAATTACTAAAATAACCGATCAAAATTAAAGTTTATAAAAAAACAACCAATCGTAGCCCGCCACATGTCATCTCTCGCTGATGTAACAAGGGATTATGGGAATCTCTCGCTAGAAAAGCAGTCGGGCGAGGATCTCACATAATCCCTCGCTCACGTGTACCTCCTAGCTGATGTGGCTTGATCCCTTGATGAGTCAGCGAAGGATTATAAGAATCCCTCGCCCATAATGACGAAAATACCCCCTCGCCCATAATTAAAATATATATTTTTTTAAACAAAAAAATCCAAGATTTTTAATTATTTATTTTTTTTAAATACTTAGAAGTTTAATTTAATTTTAGTTTACCCTATATAATATGTCTACTTATACTCATTTTATTAATATATCTGATGATAAAGATTTAATATATTTTATGAATGTTGTTCTTAATGATCAAAAAAAATTTTTACATTATTCGTAAGTGAAGAAACCGGTGTTGGTAGTAGCTCTGTTATCCATGAAAAAAAATTAGATTTTACAAACGACACTGAAAAGTTTTTATGATTTAAACGATATTCCTATGGATGACGAGAGGCTGGGTCCAATCCCTCGCCTAAGTAGACGCATTCCCTCGCTGATATGGTTGATCTCGGGCTGACGTGGGCGAGGGCTGGGTCCAATCACTCGCGTAGGGTGACGGGCTCCTCGCTGACTCGACTTGGGTAGGGTCAAATCCCTCGCCTAGGGAGATGGACCCCTCGCTTAAGTATTTTTTTTAATTACACAATTTACACGTGGGCGAGATAATTACACGTGGGCGAGGGAAAACTAATACACGTGGGAGAGGGTTTATGACTTTTCCTCGCCCCCGACGAGGGTCAAAGTCAAATGTCCTTTTTCGTATTTTTAATGGTCAATGGTTATTTTGGTAATTTAAGTTGGTCAATTGGTCATTTTAGTAATTTTCCCTTATTTATGAGCAGGCTGTGTAACTTGCAATGTGAGTCAAGTATCAGAGTTTAGCTACCGCGATAAATATGTACTGATGGGGGTTGACATTTTGTTGTCAACCCTATATTTGGGATCTATGTTTGTGTGAATCCAATTTACGAAAGATGAAAGATAATGAATGAAATAAAAATAATTAACATTATACAGGATGTTATGATAGTCATCATGACTGATATGAATGATAAATGTGTGTTCCTTAAAGGAATTGAAGGCATGTTTTCTATATATTATTAGACTATAACTCATTCATTAATGCTGACTTTGTATGTATATTAGTGGGTATGATGAAAGCTGAGGATGGTATGAGAGTGAAGCTACTTGGGAACCGAGGACTGGCAACATCGTTTATAAACTGATGTTTTACCTTTAAATGCAATTTAATATTTTGGTTTGAGAACAAATGTTTGCTATTCTATAAAGACAAATGTTTAGAGATAATTCTTTTTATGTAAGGACTCATGTGTTCGGGGCCTTACAAAGGTGTCTTTTTATTACCCACACCTTGGAGACCACTAAACATGTCCTTTTTATATGATTTTTAGTGTTGTAATGGGGGTAGTACCCTATCAAAGACTATAACCTACGTAAGCATGAATATAATCATATAACCAGAGAAGTGAGACCAGGTAACTAAGCTTGTGAAGGAGTTTAACATAGAGAAGCAGAGCGATCTACTAATGTAGTCTAAATCTATTTATCACCAAATTTGCATAAATATATGAATCACCAAATCATCTTGATGTTTTTCTTGCAAGGGCCTAAGAGACAATTAGGAAAGAGAAGACAGACTGTTTTACAAAAGGGTAATATGAAAAGTGACTCGGAGGTGATATATTATAGAAAGAACAAGTGCATGCCATAAGCCTTTAACCGTTTTAATGCTTTGCAATGCGGTACCCTTATACATCCAAAGTTGTGAATCACTGTAGATCTATTTCCTAAATACTGGTATGTATAATAATTTTCATATGCATAGGGTAACTTGACACAACATAAGATTCCTCATATACGTGTAAATTATTTAACACGATTAATATCCTCGATATACGTGCGAATTACTTTGACACAATGTAATATTCCATGAAATATGTGCAAACTATTTAACATGATTTGGGATTTCTCGTTACATGTGCTAATTATTTGTCAAGCAGTAAGATTCAGTTAGAACTTACTATCTACACCGATTTATGTTTATTCATTTTTATTTAATTTTATTAATGGATTAATTCATTTCCTTTTTTTCAAATTTATTTAGAAAGTTGCTAATGATGTCGTTCTAGCGTAGCAACTATATAAATGGCGATGAATCTTCTAATAATATGAGCGATAATTCTCCTTACAAAGAGATGAGAAGTGAATCTCCTGAGGAGATGGGGTTGTATGAAATCGATCAGCTCATAACATATCTTCGCTTATTTATTCTTACCTTTATAGAAGTCTAACAATATTGTTAATTTAGGTGTTCGCGTCTTGTGATAAGTTTGGTGGATTGGGTTGGAAGACTTGAGAATGGCAACAAACGACCATTTTATCCAATTTATCGATTCATTTACCATATTGAGTAAGCTTATTAAGAGCATAACCTTTACTTTTTCTTAAATATCACAACCACATTCTAACCAATTTATAACTTTTTAGGAGTTCTTGCCTACTTGAATCAAAACTGAGAAAATGTAAAAATAATTTGTGTCAATTTGGTTTAATGGAAATCATAACTTTAGTCAATGTACGACCAACAGAGTGGAGGACAAGCATGCGGTATTGAAGATACTTCTTCAACACACAATAAAATCAGTTAAATATGTGATGTATATCGATCAAATCGTGAAGCAACATGAAATACTTGCTAAATTAAACATGAAATACGACCAATCAGATATTCTTTAGAAAATTTATTTTCTAAAGTAGTCCAACTCTTATCAATCATCATAACTGTGTTTACAAACAAATATTAAATATCTTAACACATTTAAAACTAAGGAAATACAATAAGGGCGTACCTGGTGCTGCAAAGAGCTCCCGCGTTTTCGCAGGGTCCAGGGAGGGTCCCCCACATTTTGTGGGGAGGCCGTTTCCACGGATCGAACCTGAGACCTTCGGTCCCTTAATAAACTTCGGTCCCATTTAATCGAACCTGAGACCTTCGGTTCCTTAAGGAAGTACAATATAAAAGTTAAATATTTAATAAACTTCCTAACCCTAAGTTAACATACCAAATACATACATTCATTCTTATATACATACATACACACATACTATTTCATCTTAACTAAGTTAAATATCCATTTTTTCATAACATAAAACTTGCTAAACCTACTTTCAAACAATAACTACATATTAATACAAAATTAACATACCAAATACATACATACATTCTTATATTCATACCAAATACATACATTCTTATATTCATACATACACACATGTTATTTCAAACAATCTTAATACAAACATACACACATGTTAATACAATATTAACACAAAATTAACATATCAAATACATACATCCTTTAATACAAACATACACACATGTTCTTTCATCTCAACTAAATATCTATTTTTTCATAACCATAAAACTTATAAACCTAATTTCAACAATAACTACATACACACATGTTAAACATCCAGATTTTCATAAACAAAATATACTTCAAAACCCCAAACAACTACAAATTAACACATTAAATACATACATTCTTAAATACATACATACACACATGTTAAACATCTATGTTTTCATAACCATATAAACTTTATTACCCTAATTTCAAAATATTAACTAAAAATTAACATAAAATTAGGTAAAATTGAGATTAGTACCTGAAATCAGGAGTGGTGGTGGTGGCTAGGGTGCAAAGGAGGCGGCGACGGTGGTGGAGCGGCGGTGGTGGAACAGCGGTGGTGGAGCGGCGGTGGTGGAGCAGCGGTGGTGGAGCAGCGGTTGTGGAGAGCAACTTTGAAAATGGCGGTGGTGGAGCAGCGGTGGGTGTCGCCGGCCGACGGTGCCGGTCACTGGGGAGGTGGGGTAGGGTTGCCTGTCGCCGGTCGCCGGGAGTAGGGTGGGGGTGGGCCGTGGGGGTGGGGTTGGCGGTGGGGGTGGGGTTGGCGGTGGGGGTGAATGTTGAATGAAATGGGGACCAGATCTGAAAATCCCGACCTTATAATATGCAGAAGCTTTTTGCGGCGATATATCGCCGCAAATAACCTATTACGACGAAAATGTTTACATCAAATAAAAATAAAGTTAAATTTAAATACTCTTTTTTGCAACGATTTATCGCCGCAAATAAGTATTCTACAAATAAAAAATAAAAAATAAAACTTTATTTTTATTACATGTTTTTCGCGACGAAAAGTCGCCGCAAATTAGTTGCCGGGAATTTTTCCGCCCTTTAAAAAATTGTCGTGAAATGAAAAAAATTAAAAAAATATATTTTGGTTATTTGCGACGAAAATATCGCCGCAAAAACTGATTTTGACTGGAAAAGTCAAAAAAGCAAAATTCTTTGTCGTTTACCGACTTTTTTGCGACGAAATACTTATCGCAGTAAAAAAATTAGTCACAAAAAACAGATTTTTTTGTAGTGAGACGATAGTGGGAGGGTGGGTTGGGGTTGGTTGTAGTTAATTACACAAATAGTCCCTAAATTAAAAGAGAATGATAAAATTACAAAAATGGTCATTCAAAGGATATTTTAGTCATTTTATTTAAATTTAATAGAGAAATTAACGTCTGTTATTTTTAATACCTTATCTCGTTACAAAATTGAAAACACAATACCCCAACTTGTTATAAAAAACCCTTAGTACTCAAATCTGTTATTTTATATAAACCATAAATACTATTTATGTAATTAACTCTTATTATAACTATGTAAATATTTGGTAAATAATATTTATTTAATAATATAATACTTGATTTAAATAATAAAAATATAAATGAAAAAAACAAATATAATGTTAATTTAAATTATTATAAATAAAATAACACTAAATATAGTAAATTTAATCATAAACATTATCTCATATATTAATTAGAATAACTTTATTAAATAAGGACAATTTAGAAACACCTGCATAAAACACTTGTGCCATATGCTTAAATAGTTGTTATAGGTGTCTTATAAAAATAAAAAATTACCAATATAGCCGTGGGTTTTGTATTATATAGTAGTAGAGATAGATATAATTTTTTTAAAAAAATTTCGTCCCATTGAGAAGATTGGGCCCTAGGCGGTCGCCACCCCACCCTCGAGGGCCACCCATGGATATACTAATTAAAGGTGTGTTCGCTCCATGCTTTGGTTCTCTTTGATCCAAAATTCAGGTTGAAGGCTCCTTCAGCAACCTGCGGGACATGTTAGTCGATATATTTGTTTATAAGTTTCCCATGATCGATTATCTTGTATTATGTTTAGCTATATTTGAGTTCAAGTGTTATTAGATACAATCTTCTATCCTTGTAACACTATATGAGGTGAATCATCTTATGATTATTTAGTATATTCGATCTAAAACTGACAAATCATGTTTATGTTGAACCAATTCACAATTCTATAGTAGATACATATCGTGTTTTCGTCTTATATGAGAAATTAGCATGATTAAAATATTATTAATAGGCATTGTGAATTTGTGATGTCTTGATCTCGATGCCTTGTTTTTCACATTGATTGTCCACACGACTTTGATCAAAACTTATCAAGTAATTGACTAATTTGATGTTAGGCATGCATATAGGGTACTAATATTAATACACCAACTATTATAAGTTGACAACTTCAAATACGTCTCATATAACGTTTCGGACGTTTAGGGTCAACAATCACTGAATGCAAGAAAAATTCAGGGTGGTTGTAAGAAAATTATACGTCTCATATAGCTCCATATAACCCCCTATATGACGCATATCGACCTATACGACATGTATAACAAAATTCGACATTTAATACGAGGAAAAATTCAGGATATATAGTACTATACGACCCGTATGGAATACAGGGTGTTGATTTATAATTGTGGGTGTGTGTAGATGGCGGCTCACTAGATATTTAACTTTGCTTACGGTCGAGTCAATATCTTTGGAGTTATGCTTCCAATGTGGAGATGTAGGACCCAAGAACGTGTATAACGTTTGAGCAAAATACAACGTATTCTTTTAATGATCACTGGTCAACACAAGGACACATTTTCAATCTTTTTAGTCTTCTATACTTAAAAAAATTTCATGACACATGCACCACGTTTATAAGAGAAGTAATAACCACTTTGTGGATTTGGTTGCTTCTATTTCTATTTAGATAAAACCGTAAACCCAAATAATTTTTTTTTTAATTTTAACCAACTAACAATTAAAACAATTATATTAAGAGTCTTTTTTTATTAAGATTGATAAATCTAAAATTTAATAATCGATTAAGTTTATTTTGTATTAAATCTATTAAGCACGTTTATTTAATTAAAAACTCAATTTAGTTAACTAATCCCCCGCTAATGTACGTGGGGCTAGCATACTTGATATATGATTTGTCTTTTAATATGTAGGTTTTAGATTTAAACCTAGACATGTATAACTTGGTGTAATTTAGCCGTAGGAGTGAAATAGATTAAAAAAAACCAGTCCACCGTGTTATAATTATCTTTATAAGTTCGCTTAAAAGTTTACCTTAAATGAAGGGATGCTACCTACGAAGTTCCGGTTGCAAAGAGAATATTGGCGACCTTAGCTGAAGATTAGCAAGTTGCAATAAGTTTTTGTTTCAAGACATCAAGTTTTCTTTGTTGTGATTATTATAGACTTCAATTGATTATTTCACATGTTCACATATTACAATTGAAGTATTTTCATGTGATTTGATCAATCGTTTTTCTTATGTGCTCACACATATGTGTTGGTTTTCTTTATATGATATGATCTGATCATCCTTTTATCTTCTAATTCTTGAATTAAATGAATAATAAAAACAATTGATTAAATATATATTGAAACATATTAGTTTATTTGATGTGTAAGGTTTATGGGGAGATTTTAGAAAAATAACAGTTTCTCAAACCGTTATCTCCAAGTGGTATTCTTAAAAACTTTATTTAAAACGTATTTTATGGGTTCCTTCCAAACATAATCCATCAACTTTTATTTATATTACTCGATCCGACTTGAACGGAAAATTCCGACATCAAGTTGAGATACACTCGAGAACCGAAGAAACGAACCCGAAGGAAAAAAATTTCTGGTTCCGTCACTACATACATAATATAAAAAAGAAAATATTCCAAACGACAATATTTTATAAACAATCTAGCAAGAAGACACAAAATGAAGAGAAAACTACAAGGTAAATATATGTCTTCAATCTAATTGACCGACACGACTTCCATCATCTTCTGATGTATCACTTCTAAACCAAAAGTGACCTTATTCTTATAAGGTCCTACGATACAAACAAAAAGTTGTATGTAGTCCTGTGACTTTTTATGTAAATAAAGATTGAATACAAGCTACTAACACATATTTAACTTAACAAACCCTTAAAACATGGTGTTTATGTAATCCTGAATGAGAGGAAGGGAATGATTCTCATCATAATTGTACATAAGAGGAATCATCCTTGCAAGATTCAGACAAGCCTTTGTGAATGTAGTTGAAAACTGATTTCGGGAGAGACACGCCTTGTTTAGTTGCTTCCATGTGTTGGATATCATTGCCATAACATGTTCATGTGCATTTTGTACCGAACAACCTTCGTGTTCTTTCATGTAGTATGTCACATATGATCCGTCATGACCATCTTGATTCACATCCTAATAGATTGAGAATACTGATTTAGTAGCAGCTAGCACATATGATGGTGTTGCTCGTTTGTTTAATAGTGTATGTATCCATGCATGCATGAATGCATGCATGAGCATGTTTAGAAAAATAATAATATTTATAATATGTTAATAGCCACAAGAACCACATTTATACCTTTTGTAATATATATATAGTTAAAAGCCCTCACTACTATATAACCATCTTAATTGTATCACTTTAATGGAATAAGTGCTAAAGCATTATGTGGTTATCGTGATTCTTAACATTTGGTTCTGTAAATGTCACTCATACATGTATGTATGTATTAATGTATGTTGCGGTAGGATTTTTTACCTTAGCACTTCCTAAATCATCCCAAAGACGAAGAATTTTCGCCAAACAAGACAAGATATCGTTGTTTTCGTTAATAATGCTAGCACTTTCTTTGCTAGTACCACCACCGAGGAGGAAGAACAAGTGCACTATCACAACATATACACCGGTACTAACCATACCATTCTTTAAGTAGTCTTCAGCCATCGGTGTGTATCCTAAAGCAAACCATTTTGCTTCTACTAGAAATGCTTCACAAAGGTTTATCCACTGCATGAATTCATCTTTTCATTGTAAGTTTACTTTTATCATAGATGTATATTGTACATAATTATAAATGCGTAAAAAAACTGTTTGAAGTGATGTATTTTTGTTGTAATGTGTATGTTATCATCATCCTTACCGCTTGTTTCAAGAACTCCTTTGGATTGAACCCACACTTCTTGCATATATTGTCACTTATGTCATGTGTCACGTTAAATAAAGCCTCAACACAGATTCTTAGGTGATATGGGAGTTGTTCAAGAGTATTACTGTCCCATCTGCAAGCAATTTAAGTAATTAGTTATATATATTATTATTGCTCCGCTTTCAATTCATGTTATATTGCTACATCTTTTTTTATTTTACTAGGTATATTTGTTTGTACCTTTTGACTGCATCTGTGAAGAGGATAAGTTCGTCTAGAGTTCCATACACGTCGAAAATGTCATCAATCAAGAAGACAAGGGCAATGGGCTTCGTGAGCTCGATTCTCTGCTGCGATAATCTGGGATCCGTGAGGCTAGCCATTGGCCATAAGTACCAGTGCAATGGTTGGTTCCTTGCATGCTTCAACTCTTGTGCTAGACCCAAATCCTTCCACCATCTATTTTATTATAAGTTAATCACATCAACTTTTAATAAGAATACTGGTGAGTTTAAGCTCAACATATAGAGAATTTTACCTGGAGATTTGATCTACTTCTGTTCGATGTAGCGACCGGTTATTAGCCAACTCCAGCTTGGCTAGCTCACACATGCTAGTCCCAGTGTAATGGTTAATGAATTTCTTGAGCATGAAAGTTGATGGGCTTCTTTGATACGAATGTTGTAAGGTATCATTCACCATTGTAGCTTCATATTGATCAAGAAACCGAAGCTTTTGTTTAAGCCCATGTGCGCTAAAATCCGCAGCCTCTTGAAGTATAGGTTCTCCTTCTATGCTCATCTGTGATGCCTCATATAATGCCATAAGACCCTTAACATCTTCTGCTATTTCTTCTTTAAACTTTCCATCCTTTTGCTTGAAGCTTGCAAAAACATCTAATTTGAACATATTTTACTTAGTAAAATACCATGAAAGCATGCATAACATTTTTAAACAATAATCTAGGGTTAATCCCATTGAGAATAAACCCCTAGGTTCATTCTCAAAATATACACTGGTATATATAGAGAATTAACCTAAGCCTAATGGCCTTATCCTAGATTACAATATTTAGTCATTTTGTGGATTAAAGTGCAAGAATAAAGAATGTGTGTGCTCACCAGCAGAAACATAGTAACCTTCTTGACGAAGGATACGAAAATAGAGGGAATCCTCATAAAGACTCTGACCGTTATTATAGTTAATGGGATTTGACATTCTGGTGTGAAGCATTTTTAACATCGAGTTAATCTCCTCTTTGAAATAATGGTTGATGCAAAGTTTTTGTAGAGCATCAATCATTTTCAAAGGTTCGAAAGTACCATTCTTTAGAAGATTTTGGACTTCTTCCAACTGTTCCGAGTGTTTAATGGATGCTCCTTGCTACATTCACAGAGGCATGCTTAATTTAGATGGTATGATCAAAATTAAGAATGAAGTATATAAAATATAAAAACGTAAAAAATACATGTAATAGTATATAGATTAAGACCTTAATACTTATGTCATTAGCTACAAAGTCATCTTCACAGTGAATTGGGGTAGTTTGAATATCGTGTGGTGTAACATAGTTGTTAATCGCCATAATAAGAGAGAATATGTGTGTGGAGTGTGTTTGAGAGGGATAGAGATTGATACAATTTTCTAGTTATTGTGAGATTGTATTTATAGCCCAAATTTTTTTATGATTTTTACACATGTTCACACATACACACGAAACTATTGTATTCAAGTGGCACTCAATTGTTTTACAGGCTAAAACAAAATAAAATTCCAGTTCTCCTTTCACACACGATGACGTAAACACTACTCTTTATCCGGACATATGCAAAACATGTTGTATGTACGACGTACAAACATGCATAGATTGTATTTATTTTTACATACATTCACTACAAGAAATACGTTTTTTTTTGCGTCTATGTAATTTGCGGCGATAAGTCATGTATCGTCGCAAAAAAGAAGCTAAACGACAAAAAAATCTACTTTTGACTTTTCTACTCAAATATATTTTTAGCGGCAATAGTTCGTCGCAAAAAAGGAAAACAATTTATTTTTCTATTTTTTCAAGTTAAGAATTTTTTGCGACGAAAATTATCGTCGCGATTGATATTTTTAATTTTTTTTATATCACATAAAAATTATCTGATGGAGGGAAAATTCTCGCCAACTTTTTTGCGACGATACTGTCGCTGCAAAAAAGTAAAATTTATAATTTATAATTATTTATTTTTTATTTCCGCACCTTATTTGCGGCGCTAATTTCATCGCAAATAAGTTCTTGAATATTTTAAATAATTTGTAGTTATGGTAAATGTGTCGTCCCAATATCTCTAAATTGCCGCAAAAAAGACTCTGAATTTTATATACAGGGAATCTCAGATCCGTTCCCCATTTTGAAGCCCAACAACCCTCACCCACCCAGCGACGCCCCCCACCGTAAAAAGTACCGGCGCCACCACAGCCCTCACCACCACCGCCGTTACCCCACCCCTCCACCGTCGTCTTCAACACACACGCGCTGCTCCACCACCACTCGCGCTCCACCACCACCCACGCTGCTCCACCACCCACGCGTCCACCACCGTCGCTCCACAGCCTTCGTCGCCGCCGCTAGGCTGCTCCACCACCGTCGCTCCCTGCCACCATAGCCACCACCATTACTTCTAATTTCAGGTAATAACCCACTTATTTTCTAATTTTTATGTTAGTTTATATTATTATTTAAAATTAGGGTTAGGAAATAGAAAATTAACAAGTGATGCAACGTTGTAAGTTTAGTATGAATCTTGTGAAAAACAGTAAGGAAGATGTTTTTTATGTGATTAGGCGTTTAAATCTCATAATAAATTGATTACAAAAGTTTAGAACCATATTACTTTTTCGTGTAGTAGCAAGGAACCATATTTCTTGACGGTGTACCAACGAGATTTAATCGGCCAGATAGAAATGAAGACGCCCCAACTCCACACGTGAGTTTTATGTCTTCCAATCAATATGCACACCTATCAGCAACAGGGTTGATAAAAAAATGGATGGCATGCTTTGGGCAAAACTAAATTGGTTTGTCCTTAACAACAGCTTCGAGATCGAAGAATACATGAAGTAAGTACTTTTTATTTCAGGTTGTATTTTCTTATGTTATCTTTTAAATGATTATTATTAACGCAAATATTATTTATAGTAAATTTATTTCTCAAATACCGCATGGAACTGACTTGCAAACAAATTTTCCTAACTGGTTTAAATAGAAGGTAAACTCATTTTTATATAAAACCGATTATACAAACTAATAATATCATAAACATTATAATTTTCCCTTATTTCAAATAGATCAACCATCAACGAGTAAATGATGAATCTAGTGTTAGTCCTCAGTTATTTGCTTTAGCAAATGGACCACGATATGCAAACTCTTACACTGCTTGTATAGTTAACGGTGTGAGGTTTGTAGTTTATAGCCGAGACTTACGCCGTACAACTCAAAACAGCGGTATCTTAACAACTAGGCAAGACGGAACAAAGTATTATGGTTTGTTGGAAGAGATTCTGGAGCTAGGGTATCTAGATCGTTGCAAGGTTGTGTTGTTTCAATATAAATGGTTTAAAACTAATAACAACAAACTTTGTGTGATTAAGAATAACATAACCAGTATTTCTACTCAAACTGAATGTTTATAAATGACCAATACATTCTTGCAACACAAGCAGAGCAAGTGTTTTATCTTGATGAACCGTCTAAAGCCAGTCAAAGAGTTCAATCAAACAGACATTGGAAGGTTGTCCAAGAGGTGAATCATCAGAAGATTTGGGACCGAGATATTATCATGGAAAATAAAGAAGCAGATTTAATTCATATCAGCACTTCATCTGACCTTTTGTTGTCTGCTGACTTGGGTAATTTGACTTATGATGGTTTGAGTAGAGATGAAGCAACAAAAATCGATGTTTCCCTTGAGCATGTCAACAGAAAGGACGAGACATATGAAGATACGGATGATGGTGAAGACAACAATGCAGACAACGCTATTGATGTTTCTTATAATTAAAATGATGATTTACACGAATTTAATAATGATTATGGAGAAGATTCTTATTACACCGATGAATCCGATTGATTTTAATTTTTAATCTTAATCGAATCATTTATTATGTTTGAATTATTATGTTTATTGAATTGTTTTTTCAATTGTGTGTGTTTAGCTAATAATTCAAAACATTATAAGCAAATATTAATGTTATTTGCGGTATATTTGTATACTTGTATAATCTTTTTTTACAGATGGCAGACGTGGCACGAGGTCTCGATATGGATACCTATGGTCATGGTCCACCTGGTGGTGGTCCACCTGGTGGTGGTCCTCCCGATGAAAATCGATCATGGCAGCCGCCACGACAATACGAGGTCAGTGATGACTCCGACAGCGGTAGCGGAAGAGGTATGATGAATTTTTGTACTATTATCTTTTAAAACATATAATTAACATAGAATTTTTATACTATTATCAATTTGTAGGACAAGGAAAGCGTGAAAAGACCACACTTCAGGGTATGCGCAAGAGAAATCGTCAAGAAAATTTGCTCATAATTAAATTTGATCAAGGTACGCATGACACCTACAAACCTGTAGGTGCTAATCAGGCGACATTTGCTTCACTGGTTGGCACACTCGTCGACAAATTTCCTCAAAACTACAAGAGCTGGAGAAGGATACCTGCAGAGTTGAAGGCGACTATCTGGCCTGACTTACAGGTTAAGTTTTTAATAATTAAATTTAGTAATTAAATATATATACCTTAAGCTATTTGTTTTCATAATTTGCAGATGTATTTTGATATGACTCCCCACGAAGACCTGAGGGCAGGCATTGAGAAATATGCTGTAAACCGGTATAAAAGATCATAAATATCGGTTCAAGCAAAAGCATTTTAGCAAAATAGGTGGGGAGGATAGGGTTGATATTTCTGGTGTTGTGCCACCTAATATGCAAGAATCTAAATGAAAAGGCTATGTGGATTACTACACTTCCCCTAAAGTCAAGGCTCGGTCTGCAACCAACAAGTCCAACAAAAGGAAGCAGACGATCAAGGGACATGGCGGCCAAACATCTCTAGCCCAGTGTCGTTATATGTTTGTAAGTTGTTTTAATCTAATGTGTTTGTAATTTATTTTATGTGTTTGTATTACTTTTATATAATTATATAACTATCTAATGTGTTTACAGCGGGAAGAGGGTTCTGATGAATCTGAGAGTGCCATATTAGCATACTGCCGCTTCTATACAGATTCAAGCGATAATTTCTATCAACCTAAACCCGCTGCATGCTATGTAAGTAATGTACACATCTTACAATTTTATAAAAATAAAGTAATATATAATATCCCCATATATATAACATTGTTTATTGTTTTTTGTAAACTATAAAAGAGCAAATGGTCACGCTTCAACAACACCACCCTGAAATATCAGAGAAACAGATCATGCGACAGGTCTTGGGGGAGCGGCCCGGGTGGGAACGTGGCATCGGTCCAATACCGAGAGTGCCTTCACAACCCCCACCTCCACCTCATAGAACGGATCAACGGATGTTCTCACAATCTGAGGTTGAGGAGATGATAGCAGCGAGACTGGCAAGTGAGCAAGAACAAGTCAGCTAATATGATGACACAACTACAAAGTCAAATCCAAATCCAAGTCCAAAACGCCTTGAAAGAGAAGCGGTCATTCTCAACAAGGTGATGAAGATGAAGAAGATGATGAAGGTGGGTCGTCATAGGATGTTCACTTTGATGTTTGTTATGAATATTTTCAAATATTTTGGAATATTTGTTTGTATGATTTGTTAACTTTAGACAATATTTGGTTTATATGCTATGCTTTGTATTTACAAATGGTTTGATGGTTGTGATGATATTAGTGATTTTGAACAGCAGGTTTGGTACCTAGGAATATATGGGTGGATTGCTGCAAATGCAGCAAAATATTAAAAAAACAGAAGTTTTTTGCGGCGATATGTCGCCGCGAAAAACTTACCTTTCGTCGCAAATAACATTTTGACCAAAATACTTGCGACGATATGTCGCCGCAAAAAACTTACCTTTCGTCGTAAATATTCGTCGCAAAAAGTTTTTTCACCGAATTTCCCTTTTTTTAAAACAAGTGGACCCCACAAAAGAATTTGTCGCAAATAACTTTTTGCGACCACTTTATTACTGGAATGAATAACGAAGAACATTTCGTCGCAAAAAATATATTGCGGCGATTATTGGGGTCTTTTGCGACGAACTCTGTCGCCCTAAAAAAATCCAATTTCTTGTAGTGATTGTTAGCACTCATATATTATATATATGTTCATTCCACCCCTTGTTTTGTGCTTGTATTATTGATGTGTGTATGTTTAATTATTTGTTCTGTCATGCATATATGTATGTTTGAGGATCGTAGAATATATTTGAACCCATAATGATTATATCCCTGTATATAGGCCTAATTTCTGAACAGTGATTAATCAATAATGCAATTTCGACAAAGATCATTAACTAACTAATAATTTAATTAGTACCAAACATTAATCCTTAACTTTGTTTAGTCGATTAATATCTATCTCTAGGATTGAGGGTTCGTGATAAAAGTTTGTACAAAATATGTGGTTGACATATCTTTGGAGGTGCTCTAACCAATGTTTTGAAAACCGGACCGGACCGGCCGGTCCGACCGGTTCGACCGGGAACCGGACTTCAATCCGGTCCGGTTCGGTGCTAAAAACCGGTTTAACAGTGAACCGGTGGTCAGACCGGTTGAACCGGTCGAACCGGCGGTCGAACCGGCGGTCGGACCGGTAACCGGACCGGTTGAACCGGTCGAACCGGTGGTCGGACCGGTAGTTGAACCGGTTGAACCGGCTTTTTTATAAAATTTTTTATTTTTTTGTAATTTTTACATAAATACGATCCGGTTCTTATATACGGTCCGACCGGTTGAACCGGTCCGACCAGTGAACCGGTAAGGCGTCCGGTTCACTGTCCGGTCCGGTTTTAAAAACATTGGCTCTAACGATAAATGGAGTCAGCTTTCCAATATTTTAATTTTCTGTTTTTTCTTTTCTATAATTTTAGCTTTAATGATTAAACAAATATCACACACCAAGTTATAATAAAATTAAATAACTAACTATACGGAAATGATTACTTTTATTATACGATGTTATCTGCTTGTGATATTGATATGCGCTTTATTTACTTTTATCTGGTTTGTACCCTATATATATTATAATATATATATTATAGTGTTGTGTGTGGGTGAACCCTAGTAATACTTCATGTTTTTCAAAAACAAAATAAACTATAGTTTTGTGTTTTTCACCTTTACAAGAAGGTTGAAGGATCAAATTCTTTTGAGCTCTCATTCCACAAAGTTAACGGAGGTTTTCATGGTAATTCTCATTGTATTTCTTGATGATGATGTAACAATACAAAACATCATTATAGATTTATAGAGAGGCTAAAATATCAAAGAATGATGGTGTATGATATATGATGCATGACCATAGGTACAATGTGTAGGGGACCACAACCCTAATACTTCTCTAACAATCAAACACGCAGAACCATGGGGTCCCGGGTCCGGGGTGTCTTTTCACATCCCATTCCTTATCTTTATCTATATAATTACACTAAAAATCACTACTTCTTCTCTCTCCTTTTAATTAAATAATACTTTTTATACCCTTATCATTACTTCTTTCTCTCTCATTCACTCACAACCACTTTAAAAAATATTAAAAAATTTATAAGGATTGTACAGTGATTCTTCAAATATACCAATCCACAATAACATTTTCTCTCTCCTTCACTCACAACCACTCAAAATCATTCCATATAATATACCAAACACACTCACATGATTATAGGGCACGGGTTGTGAATGCTCTTACAATTGCATGTTGTTGGTAGAAATGAAGGGTAGTAAGAATGTGGGATGTAAATGATCTCTTGGTTTAGTGCTTTAATGTTTAAACATTGGCATTGGTTAATAATTATTAATTTTGTGTTAATAACTACTAATCACTAACTTGTTGTTGAAAAAAATAAGAATGTGAGATGAAAATAAAAGAGTAAAAGGATGAAACTTGGATGATCGGAAAGTTTTTTCGGTGGTAGTAGTAGGAAAATTCAAGTTTTAAATATGAGCATCGAAAAGTTTACTAAAAGAATAAAAAATCTGCAAAAGTACTAGTTTAAATCAACTTTAAAGGCCATAACTTCAAAATTTTTAATTTTTTAAAATTATTTATATAAAACTAGTTTTCTATTTTATTTATTTATATTAAAAATAAAAAGGTAATCTTTTGTTTAACATATTTTTTTTCAACAACATTTAATTTAACTTTTTTACATCACTTATTTATTCTTTTGTTTAATTATAATATTTTAATAATATTAAAATTTTTATTAAAGAAATTTTAAATAGAAAAACTGAAATATTTATCTATCTTTTAAACACCTTTGAAAGAAAATTAAAATAAAGCAAACAATTGTTGTGGTGTTTATGATACATCCATTATATATAATTACATACTATACAAAATGCAACCCTATGTACAATAAAATACAAATGTTTATGCAGGATGTACAATACCTAAGATTTTCTTCCTCTCTCTCTCTAGCCCATCATCACTATGACCTACCATCATTGTCGGGTTCGATTTGGACACCCAATGTAGCAGTGGTGTGGTAGTGTTGATGCTCACAAAGTGATCTAATAAAAACAACTTAAATCAGACTCAATTTATAAAAACAAATTAAACCCTAGACAACCTAGCCCTAGACCACTAGATAGGCAAGTGAACTTAATCAACTGCAGACAAGACTAATGATGACCGGAATCGAACCCTACAAACACTATTATAAAATAAACTAGACTCTTGAAGGACTAAAACGAAATTGATTAATATCGGGGGGTTTCTTTTTATGAGGAATCTAGAGAAATAAAAACTACTTTAATTAATTGATTTACTATCGATTTACCAACTAGAACACAAGAAAACAAGAACTCTTAGAAAATTAGGAATGAGGAAGATACTACCTAGGCGAATCCTAGCTGCAACCCTTGAACTTCAAATGGTAATTGAACTATTGTGGAATCGGAATCTAATGATACGAACATCTAAGATACTTAATGGATCCCGGATTATTCTCCAAGTATGATAAAAAAATAGAACCTAGAAGTTGAGTGAAACTACCGAATTGGTCAAATTACCGCTAGTCTATTTGACAACACTTATATACCTGGTTGATAGCTAATCTCTTGATCTAACTTATACAATACATTGACAATGAAAGGGCAACCTTTAAACAATCTATTGGACATGAAAAACAATGCAATTGGCTAACTTAGGAAAAGCTTCTTTCGAGCCGCTTATTCCTAAACAACTAATCACAAGGACAAATCGATTAACTCTCACCTCTCGAACTCAAATCAAGAATAGCATTAAGACTTAATTATCAACTCAAGCAAAATTCCTATGGTTACTACATTTATCAAACCATCAACTAATAAAAAACATAAAGTAATCGATCTAGATATGCAAGTTTCTTTGAAAGTCATTCAACAACTAACATATGGAATATAGCAATCATAAACAACTATACCAAAATGCTCAAACTCTTCAAACTAATTGAATTAACGCCTTTACATAAACCTTAACCATTGAAAGGACCACAGATCTAGTTTGATCAATTAGATTTGATTCGCAGCGGAATAGTATAAGAATTAGACGAAATTCAAGCAAGAACACAAATGATATTTCAATGTAACAGTACTGTTATAGAGAGAGAAAATATTTCTGCAAAAAGGAATGTTTTCATTCAACACACGCTTCGGCCATTTACAAATTAGGTCAACCTTTCTTTTATAAAGGAAGGTGACGTCAGCAGATGTCACTTGATAGTGACATCTAACCGTTATACAACAACTACTGAAAATAAACAAAACTACTGAAGATGTCTATAACAGCTGACATCTTTTTACAACAAAAGCCAAGTGTAAACTAATACTATAACTACTGAAGCTACAACGTCTGAAGAACAAGCTCTTCAGACGTTTTACATTAACCAAACTACTGAAAGCAAACTACTGAAACTACAAAAGAAAACTACTGAAATAAAACCATCACAACTACTGAAGAGTACTACTTCAGCTGTTGTGACAACCTCTGAAGACTTGAACTTCAGACTTTGTCTTCAGTAGATGTTTTCAGACTTTCTCTTCAGTTCTTGATCTTCAGACTTTGTCTTCAGTACTTGAACTTCAGACTTTGTCTTCAATACTTGAACTTCAGACTTTGTCTTCATTACATGTTTTCAGCTGATGTCTTCAGCTGATGTAGCCTTCTTCAGTTGTTATGATGTCTGTGGAACTTAAAGGTTTTTCTGATTTGGCTCATTGGTTCTTTTGGTCCAACAACCATAATAATCGTTCAATAACCAAAATCCATTCAAGTTAACTCAAACCAATCATCAACCTAGGTAGCATTATGATTTTAGCTACTCGTATTGAAAAGAAGATCAACATGTTCGAAACAATGTAGGCTAAACAAATTTATGAAGATAAAAACACGTGTTCAAGCGTTTGTAATAGTTCCTATGATCCTAGCTTCAATCCTTGGCTTCCCATAGTTCTAAAATCTTCAATTCGTCCTTGAGAATGCTCTTGAAACGGCTGGTGGTCGAACTCCCCTCCGTGGTTGAGAAAAGTTGATTAAATACAACTTTGTAAAATTTTCCCGAAGATGCTATGTATGCGATACTTGTAGAAGAACCTCTCTTGTTGTGCGTATGACATAGATTAAACGTGTTTTAAGTATGTTTTTTCAATATATTTTGTTGGTTATTAAACCTATGTTTCTCACCAACATTATATTGTCAGTTTTAAGTATGCTTTTTCAGAAATTCAGAATGACTAACAACGTAATGTTTTCATTTGATGTTTACAACGGTTGGGGTGAAGTTATTGGGAAGACTTGTGTGAAAATAACTATTAACGTGTTTGAGCCTAGCATAATGGTCGATGCACACATCCACTACTATTGAAGACTATGAAGCAGTTATTTAATTTTTTTATTTAGGTTACATATAAAAAGTGTATTAGTCTTTGTTTACACAAATTTTGTATGAATATTTATGTAACCTATATATATGTGTGATATTATGTTTAAAGTTACTGTTAAAATTTGTTTGACTGTAATCAATGAGTTTTGAGCCAAAGAGTCACATCCAAGCATTTCACCCTTCTACCGGGATGTGACATAAAGTGGGGCTGGATGACTAGGGGATCTATACGCAACTTATACACGAGACCACTATACCCTGCGTATAGGGCTATACGCTACGTTTCCTGGGGGTGGGTGTTTAGGGGGTCTGTACACATCTTATACGCCAGATCACTATACGCTGAGTACAGGTCTATACACTGCTTATAGGTTTATACGTTGCGTATAGGGCTATACACC
The DNA here is from genome assembly GCA_024085815.1 of Flaveria linearis. Classification (NCBI taxonomy): domain Eukaryota; kingdom Viridiplantae; phylum Streptophyta; class Magnoliopsida; order Asterales; family Asteraceae; genus Flaveria; species Flaveria linearis. The sequence goes on from CM044008.1 coordinate 27,193,577, forward strand.
GCATATACGGGGTTAGGTGAGTAGGGGCCCTATACGCAACTTATATGCGAGACCACTATACGTTGCATATGGGGGTTTTTGTGTCATACGCTTTTGTTTTATAACCATTATATTTATATTCGTTTTGTTATGCAGATATGTCTTTTGATTTAGAGATTGAGGATGAGGATGTTGACATTATTGTCGATCATCCTTGGCTGTAGTTTGAGCCCGATACCATGGAGCATGCTAAGTGCTCGAAATTTGTACGGATAAAGATCTGTCGTCAAAAAGTCATCGACTGGGTGGTGAGGGATGAGCTCGGAGAGCGCGATAGGCTTGCTTGTATTATCAAAGAAAATATACCATGGTGTCTTTTGTTTGAGACCGTGTTTTTGCCTTCTTATGGGAGACGATACGCCAAGGAGTCGTATTATCTAATGAGATGGGGGAGTACAATGAACGTGCTGAGATTTCATTTAGTTTATGTGGACATCCATTTTAAATGTCCATATAGCGGTTTGTCGTTCTCTCGGGGACTTTACTATGAGCAGGAGACTGTTACCCTTCTATTCCTAGAGGGTATTACTAAGATTGAGGAGAGTTGATTGAGAAATTGGTGGGTTTAAATTGTTGGAGGTCAGTTTCAAAGGACTAAGGGCAGGTTCACTTGTATTAGAGATCCTCTCATCCGTTACTTAAATTGGATGATCGCCACATCTATCACGGGACATGGCAAGAGTCGGGAGTGGTGGGAGCGGTGCACCATTCCCGACCTATTTTACTTGTATTCTTTGCTTACGGGGATGAGGTGCAACCTGGGAAAATGTTTGCGGAGTATTTTTTTTGTATTATCCTTAGTAGGAGTGAAGAGCGGTGTACGACGGCGCTTACATCACGTTGATTGTCCGAGCTTTTAGTTATCTTCCTCAGTATTTTGCTAACTTATCTCCTCCGATCGAACCGGTGAGATTAGATCGTCATACGTTATTTGGCATGCGTATTATATTCTAGTTTTTGGGTGGCATACGATTCTTTGTTCGAACCGGGGAGATCTAGCAGCCGACACCCGTTCAGCAGGTCGGCATTGATGTCCATAACAGCAGCAAGAGCATCTCCCGCATGATTATCCACCGCAAGACCAGCCGCCACATGACCAGCCACCACCTCAGCCATAGACTCGACACATTTACAAAGATCTGGCAAGGGAGCTACAAAAAATATTTGTATCAGCTTGGGCTATTTCAAAGCGCAATTTTGGCCAACGTTCAACAAATAGAGTCGAGAGTTAGCATGCAAAATTAAAAAGATATCTTTAATTAATAAATAGCTCACTGGATAGACTTATAGAGTTTGAAGATCAATTGGTAAACACGTAAGAGGTAAATTTAAAATAAAGTTTTGAGACAAGAAAATTAAAACCATAAATCATCATAACCTCCCGCAATTTAATTACCTACGAGGCAAGGTTTCATACAAAACTCTTGATTTATTAGTTGTCGAAAACACTAAATTGAAAGTGTTGGAGCATATATAGTCATATATAGTGTGTCCGTCGCTTGACGAATAGTCTAGGCTTAATGTTATACACCTTGTAAACACATGAAACTGGGTTATTCGCAGGAGCATATGCGAATGAGACTCAGTCGTACGACTGAGACATGCTAATGGACCAGTCGTGCGACTGAGAGATGCGATTGGGGCATTCGTAAGACTGAGCCATAAGAATGGTCCAGTCGTACGATTGAACCATACGCATGGTCCAATCGCACGAATGGGCCCAGTCGCATCTAATATGGGCCGAGGCCTATATATACCAGTTTCAATGTGTAGAAACCTAAGGGTTTTAGATAGGGTTCCTGGCGCCCAGGTGCTGGCGGATGAGAGGGGAGATCATGCTCGATCTCCCCTTGCCAGAAGTCTTGATTCTTAAGTTGTAACGAGCTTAAAATCGTTATGTTTTATCAATAAAATCATTCGATTATTGTTCGTACTATTGTTTGTCTTTTGGTTTTTATCCTTCCGTCAAGAACGTGCTCGGATGTTCATCGATCCAGTGACTTCACAATTACCAATTGTGAAGTCACTGGATCGATGAACATCCGAGCACGTTCTTGACGGAAGGATAAAAACCAAAAGACAAACAATAGTACGAACAATAATCGAATGATTTTATTGATAAAACATAACGATTTTAAGCTCGTTACAACTTAAGAATCAAGACTTTTGGCAAGGGGAGATCGAGCATGATCTCCCCTCTCATCCGCCAGCACCTGGGCGCCAGGAACTCTATCTAAAACCCTTAGGTTTCTACACATTGAAACTGGTATATATAGGCCTCGGCCCATATTAGATGCGACTGGGCCCATTCGTGCGATTGGACCATGCGTATGGTTCAATCGTACGACTGGACCATTCTTATGGCTCAGTCTTACGAATGCCCCAATCGCATCTCTCAGTCGCACGACTGGTCCATTAGCATGTCTCAGTCGTACGACTGAGTCTCATTCGCATATGCTCCTGCGAATAACCCAGTTTCATGTGTTTACAAGGTGTATAACATTAAGCCTAGACTATTCGTCAAGCGACGGACACACTATATATGACTATATATGCTCCAACAGAAAGTGATGCGCTTAGAAAATGCAAGGTGTGGTTGTCATCTTTTCATGAGTTGTGGCTTACTTTGTGCTTGTCGGCTGAAAAATTATGAATATTCTAGTAATTAATTCTTTAGTTACGTCTCACATCCAGTAACGAATTATATATTAATTAATAATTTATAATGCAGGCACTAAAATTCCACTAGATGCAATTGACGTATTTTGGACGAAACTTAATAAACTTAAATCGTCATTTACAATGGATGAAGAAGTCGAAGTTGAAGAAGAGATGGAACGCATGAATCAAAATAAGGACACAACCTACCACTATAAAATTTAGTTTGGTGAAAAAAATAAAAGGAATTGTGTATCCATGGAAAACTAATAAAAAACACATATTGTTTAAACAGATATTTGCAGTCGTCCAACATTAAAAGTTCAACAGCAAAAACATGACACTCAATAAATTATGTGTGACATGCCGAGACATAGCTCATTTATTGTGTCTTACTTTACCGGAAGAACAAGTTCAGTGGTTAAGTCTCAGAAGCCCACCATGCAACGTAGTCATTCAACGTCTTCTAAAGTGAAAGGAACATCAAATAGTGTCGGAGAATAACAAATTACTAATGAGTTTTCATCTATTGTTGGAGATAAACAATTAGACAATATAAACAGGTTAAGAAATTAGATTCCGTCCATGTTTCATCAGCATATTTCACATATACAAGATGTCCGACCTGATGAAAATTATGGTTTTCAATCTATAGCTTTCGGTTTAGGGTTTAACGAAAATAAGTGCATTTGTGTGCGGCAACAATGTTTAGAATAACTGGACAAACACGAATTGTAATAAAGAGAAGTTTTTGATATTTTGTACCCTTGATAGTATAACGACTTACGCCACACCATAAATTGAAAATGTGTGGAACTTGCACCGGAAGAACATTGGATGATAATGTCGTATACGAGAATAGTGGTTGCTTAAAAGTTTAGTGTTATTCTTCATTTATTAAACAATAACGATTGTCAGACATTTGTTTCCCATATGGGCTGATGCGAGAAGTATGATGCCTCATCATATCATGTCGATTGTTCATGTAAACAATAACCATTTTGTACACGTTAAGTTAGAAAGAGATTATCCGAGGCCTACACTAAGTAATCTTTGGCTTTTTAACCTAAACTTACGTGCTGTATGTAAGGCCCCGCTCCCGGGACGCTTACAGCTGACCATTCATCGCTCTTAATGTTGGGTTTGTTGTACCTTTATGAAAGTTGTTTAACCATTTAAACAAGAAAAATGCAGCGGATTTAAGCCTTAATATATTGATTCATAATCTGGAAATTAAGGTTTATAACTTAATATGAACAAACCCAAGAACATAGGATCGAATATATGCATTTGAACTAGCTATCAAAATGAAACAAACAACCAAAACAACACAATGGAACTACCTTCCATAAGCTGTCAAAATCGTGGATTTGGATGAAGATGATGATGTTCTTGAATGACTAAAATACCAAGGTAGATGTCCTCAAGCTTGCATACCCACAAGTGTAAAGCAAACACCTCTTTTGCTAGGATTTGGGCACCAAAGATCGAACCAAGGAGCTGATGAAAAACAATTTTTCAGCATTGTTTTTCTTCAAAATGTAGAGAGAAAAAGGGTTTCTTGGTTGTTTCATGTATGAGATGAATGTGGAAGATGGAGTGTTCAATACACTAATAAAGAGTGTATTTTTCTAAGGCACAAAATGACCAATAATGCCCCACAAGTGGGCTGCCGAATTTTTTAGTTTAAATGGGTTTCCCACCCATTTTAAAACACCCCATCTATTGAACTAACACTCCTATTAGTTATATAATTAACCTCTTAAATAACATTACAAATAATTTCCATGAACAAAATATCCCTATAAATTGTTCTATCTCATATGCAACTTATTTAGAAAACCCATTTTCTAAATTGGTGTAAATATTTAATTGCATGATCATATCATCAATTAAATTTTAATTGGTGTTTGCTAAACTTGTTATTGGGTATGACCCGACTTGGATCATGACGTACTAACCACATCAATCTTGTATGTGCCTTGGGCATATAAGATCCAACATTCTCCCACTTGCACAAGGTTCATAGAAGATTGATGCAAGCAGTAAATACCGCCTAACAACGGTTTACTACCCTTAATACGCATGACTTAAAAGCCATTCAATAACATCACCCCTTTCAAGTATCCAACTTGAAATGATTTAGGTGAATCAATCATTTATCCTTTTGTTACAGATGTCATGTTAAATTCAAGGACACAGAATGATCATTCCTTATTGATTTAACTTAGTCAAGACTTAGACATCATGCTCTCAACGAATAAGAGGAACAAATTCCATCTTGACTACATACGTTTCTCACAATCACCTTATGTCATACCTGAACATAGCCTTATGTACTGACCATTATTTCAGATCAATGAAGAACTAGCCCATGGTATAACACTTGGTGAATATCAAAACCCAATATGTATCTCAGGTTGGAGGATACCAAATGATATTCGCCTTTACTCAAATTTACTTTTGATCAATCAATAAGATTCCATGTAGTAAGATTTGAGATGCGGGTCAGTCCAATATTCGTATCCCATGAATATCTATGAACCTTAGCAGCAACCAATTGCTCTATATTCATGCCTTATGAATATCCACCAATCCAAGTTCATAACAGTCTTACGTTCATATTTGTTCCCATAAATATAACCGACTACGAACATTTAGAATAATAAAATTATTCATGGATGTAAACATGCTAAAAGGAACATAACTCAAAATATAGTAAATATATAGATGAGTTAAATATTACAATGGTTCCATTTTTTCAATATTAATACTCAACAGATCAATTCTAATCACTAGAATATCGAAGTCCTAAGGCACAAGTATGACTTTAATGCTTTTCCCTTTCAAGGATCTTCGTGAGTGGATCCGCAATGTTTTGATCATTGTGAACTTTGCGAATACATATCTTTCCTTTTTCAACTTCATCCCTTATGTAGTTGAATTTCCGCTCAATGTGCCTGGTCTTTTGATGTGCACGAGGTTCCTTGATTTGAGCAATCGCACCCTCGTTATCACAAAAGATTTCTAGGGGGTCTTGAAAGGTAGAGACCACCCCTAGATCGGCGATAATCTTCTTTATCCATGCAGCTTCCTGAGCTGCCAATGAGGCAGCTATGTATTCAGATTCTGTAGTGGACAATGCTACCATGTCTTGCTTTGAACTCTTCCAAGATACTGCTCCTCCATTCATAATAAAGACATACCCCGATTGTGATCGAGAATCATCTCGATCAGTTTAGAAACTCGCATCCGCGTAACCCTTTACAACGAGTTCCTCTTCATCAGATCCGTATATTAGAAACACATCCTTAGTCCTCCTAAGGTATTTCAATATACTTTTAACAGCCATCTAATGGCTATTACCTGGATTCTGCTGATATCTGCTTGTCATGCTTAACGTGCATGACACGTCCGGTCTAGTGCATATCATCGCATACATGATGGATCCTATAGCAGACACATATGGGATGTCCTTCATACAATTTTGCTCATCCTTTGAGCTTGGACATTGAGATGCACGCAATATGGTCCCTCTTTGAATAGGTACCATACCTTTCTTAGAGTTTCCCATCTTGAACCTTTTCAAGATTTTATCAATGTATGCACTTTGGTTTAGACCTATCAACCGCCTCGATCTATATCAATAGATCTTTATTCCTAAAATATAGGCGGCTTCACCGAGATCTTTTATGGAAAAACAATTTCCAAGCCAGGTTTTAACACCTTCCATGGTTGGAATATCATTTCCAAATAGTAGTATGTCATCAACGTACAATACTAAGAATGTAATTACACTCCCACTAGCCTTTTTATACACACAAGCCTCGTCAACGTTCTTGATGAAACCAAATTTCTTGATCTCTTCATCAAAACATTGATTCCAACTTCTCGATGCTTGTTTCAATCCATAGATTGGTCTCTTTAACTTGCATACTTTATTAGGATGTTTTGGATCGACAAAACCTTCAGGCTGAACCATATGGATAGTATCTTCGAGATGTCCATTAAGAAAAAAGGTTTTGACATCCATTTGCCAAATCTCATAATCATAATGAGCAGCAATGGCAAAACAATATCCTAATAGACTTTAGCATTGCCATAGGCGAGAAGGTTTCATCATAATCAACCCCTTGAGTTTGAGTGAAATATTTTGCTACAAGTCTTGCCTTGTAAGTATCCAAGTTTCCATGCATATCTGTTTTCTTCTTGAAAACCCACTTGCATCCAACCGGTTTGGAGTTAAGTGGAGGGTCAACCAATTCCATTACTTGGTTGTCATACATGGATTGCATCACTACATTCATAGCTTCCAGCCACTTGTCACAATCTGAATTGGACATTGCATCATGGTATGTAGTTGGCTCATCGGAGGCAACTACGTAGCATCCATCCATGAAAAATCCATATCTTTCAGGTGGAATGGATTTCAGGTGAAAAATCCATATGCTAACTCTACAAGACCTGCGAATGTTTTGTGTGTATCGATCAACCTCTTGATCATCATCAACAACCTCCTGTTGATTGCTAGTGTCAACCAAACATGTATCGGCTTGTGGATCTTGATCCTCATCAAATTCCACTGTTCTATACGTTATTCCTTCCATAAGGAACTTGGCTTCCAAGAACTCTGCCTTTCGAGCAATAAATACCTTTTGCTCTGTTGGATCAAAGAAGTAGTATACTACAGTCTTTTGGATATCCAGCAAATATACACTTAGTGGATTGAATTTCCAGTTTGTTTTGGGTGTTAAGCTTAACATAAGCTTCACAACCCCATACTTTTAAATATGATAGCGATGGAACTGTTCCATGCCATATTTCAAAAGGTGTCGAATCCAATTTCTTGGTTGGGGCCATATTCAAAATACGAGCCGTGGAGAGTAGTGTGAAACCCCAAAATGATAGAGGTAGTGAGCTTATAGCCATCATAGATCGAACCATATCCAATAGGGTTCGGTTTCTCCTTTCAGACACACCATCATGTTGTGGTGTTCCGGGAGGAGTAAGTTGTAAGACAATCCCACAACTTCTTAGATGATCCTGAAAAGCCTCACTGAGGTATTCACCTCCTCTATCTGAACGGAGAACTTTGATAGTTCTATTGAGTTGATTTTTTACTTCATTCTTGAAGATTTTGAACATTTCAAAAGCTTCATGTTTATGTTTCATCAAGTACACATAACCATAGCGACTGTAATCGTCGGTAAAGGTAATGAAGTATCTTTCACCATTCCTTGTCATTGTCTTAAAAGGACCACATACATCTGAATGTATGATTCCTAAGAAGTCTTTTGCCCTCTCGTTAGTACCACTAGAGGGCGACTTGGTCATCTTACTTTGTAAACAAGATTCACACTTATCAAATGAACAATTTTCATTTGTTTTCAAAAGACCATTCTTTTAAAGTGTTTGAATCCGATTCTTGTTTATGTGACCAAGACGACAATACCGAAGATAAGAATCACTTAAACCCATTTTAAGTTTCTTGGTGCTTGATTGGTATAATATGTTATTATAGGATGAATTATCATGAACCAATTCGTAAATACCATTAAAGGCATAGCCTTGAAATAAAATACATTATCCATATAAACATAAATACCATCGTTTACAACTTTTAAATCATAACCATATTGTTTTAAAATGGAAATTGAAATTATGTTCCTAGTCAAACTAGGAGCATACAAAATGTTTTTAAGAACAACTTCCAAACCATTTGAAAGTTTCAAAACATAGTCTCCTTGGGCTTCGACATCAACTTTTGCTCCGTTGCCTATGTAGAGACTTGTGTCTCCCTTCTTAAAGTATTTATTTCTTTTGAACCCCTGCAACAGATTGCAAATATGAGTTCCACATCCGGTATCTAATACCCATATGTTTGAAGAAATAACATTTAAGTCAATATGGATCATGAAAGTTGTACCTGAGGTCTGCCCAGCATCCCTCTTGTTTCTCAACTCTTTGAGATAGGTTGGATAATTCCTTTTCCAATGTCATATCTCACCACAGTCAAAGCATGGATCGTTTTCCGTTACCTTAGGCTTCATAAGCTTAGGTTTTGAAGGTTCCGCTTTAACCTTCCCTTTCCCTTTGCCTTTGACTTGACCTTTTCCTTTGGCAACACTTACCTTGGGATCAGGGAATGGCCTTTTCCTATTTCCTCCCTCATTGATCGAGAGAACAGGTAGAACCTTTCTACCCATCCCCGCCTCAGTTGTTTTGAGCATTGCGTGAAGCTCACCAATGCTCTTGTCCCATCCGTTCATATTGTAATTCATTATGAACGTCTCAAACCTTTTAGTTAGGCCATTAAGGATCAAATCCGTGGCCAACTCCTTTGAGACGGGACAGTTAAGCGTCTCGAGGCGATCAATGTGGTTTTTCATCTTAAGTACATAAGATGATACCGATTGGGTTTCTTCCATGCGACACGCATGAAGCGCTCGAACCGTTTCGAAGTGCTCTACCCTAGCTTGTTGAAGGAACATTTCCTTCAATTGGGTAATCATGTCATATGCCCCAAGATGCTCCAAGTCCTTTTGGAGTTTGGGAATCATAGTTCCCAACATGGGGCAGGATACCTGCATGGAATCCTCTGTATACTGAAGCCAATCGACATAGGCGCGAACATCCTCGGGGTCGGGTGGGTCAGGAATAGGATCGTCAACGACATAAGCCTTTTTCTCTTGCTTGAGAACAATTCTCAAGTTTTAAAACCAGTCCATAAAGTTGTTATGGTTCAGACGATCCTTTTCTAATATAGTTCTCAGTGATAAGGTATGGACGGTCGGGGTGGTAGCATTATTGTTTGCGGCCATTCTTCAAAATTTACAAAGTTTTTATTAGTATTTCTGAAAAATTACATTTTAATCGTTAATACCCTTTTATATCTCATAGACAATTAATAATTAAAATCTAGAATCCAACGTTACATTCAAATAATGGTTAAGTGACCTTTATCCCATTATTTAAATTAACAAGGTAGTCAACATTTGACAATTGCAACCTTTTGCAACTTCTAGCCTTTATGGGATCGGTTAAACATCTTATGTTAGGTCAGCATGTTTAATCCCATCAACACCATTGTACGCCATGCTACGGTGACCCTATTCACATGGTTTCCAATTCAAGTCGTCCTACTTACACACACGTGTGAGTTTAAACATACAAGTGGTTAGGTGACCTTTATCCCACAAATACGTTAAGCTCACCTCAAAACACAAGTTCCCTAAAAGTGGTTAGGTGACCTTTATCCCACAAATACGTTAAGCTCACCTCAAAACACAAGTTCCCTAAAAGTGGTTAGGTGACCTTTATCCCACAAATAGTTCTCAAGTGATTCGAGTGTCGTGTAAAAGGATGGTGTTAACTTGTTTCCAAAGGGATTTTAGTTTTCACTAATTCTAGTTTTGAAAACTCTATGCACCTTGTATTTGCATGCTTTTAAAAACATGGTACCCTATGGTTCTCCTTTTTAATAAAAACCCATTTATTAAAATCATTAATCCTTTTAATAACCTTTTATTAACCACTTAATGATTAGGAACTATAAATTTTCAGCTTGTTAAGTTTGCTAATGAGTTTGTTATGCATATCCAAATATCAAACAACAATCATACAACAAACAACCAAACAAGCATAATCATACAAACATATGTGCATAACCATAGCCACTAAGTTGACTACACTTGTTTGCCATCACAAGTGTTGTCATAAGGTCTTTCCTAAGGGTTAACAATGACACATCATATGTGTCCATGAACTCCCACTTGATTCCACATCCAAATGCTTCAAGTGTCCATGTCTTTTATGTCCTTCCTTTTGGGTCTTCATCTTGTGCACCTTCTTTTACAAAATCATATCCTAATAAAATTTTCTAATATAAGAAATGCACCTATTCTATTTATTACATAACCAAATGAATAAATAAATTACAACCCAAATACAAACACAAAAGAAATTATTATAACCCTTTGAATGAATACAACCAACATGACAAAATCACAATTAACCAAATCCAAAACACACATGGTCAAGGCTATGTTATGCACTAAAATATGTATCCATATACATCATTTCAAGAACAAAATGAACCTCTTTTATAACCTTAAAGTTCTGGCCAACATGAACCAAAATATTTAGGTTATGTCCAAACAACACGATCAACCATTTGATGTCATCCTTTCAAGATTTAATCATAAGCATGCAAGATATAACCTTGAAAGGTTGGGGTATCATCATATCATCACAAAAAAACCCCTATTAGGTTGTTAAAACCCCATAAAACCTATTTTATAAGGACAAAAGAAGCTAGTCATCCACATATCCTGCTCTCGATGCCAATGTTGGGTTTGTTGGACCTTTATGAAAGTTGTTTAACCATTTAAACAAGAAAATGAAGCGGATTTAAGCCTTAATATATTGATTCATAATCTGGAAATTAAGGTTTATAACTTAATATGAACAAACCCAAGAACATAGGATCGAATATATGCGTTTGAACTAGCTATCAAAATGAAACAAACAACCAAAACAACACAATAGAACTACCTTCCATAAGCTGTCAAAATCATGGATTTTGATGAAGATGATGATGTTCTTGAATGACCAAAACACCAAGGTAGATGTCCTCAAGCTTGCATACCCACAAGTGTAAAGCAAACACCTCTTTTGCTAGGATTTGGACACCAAAGATCGAACCAAGGAGCTGATGAAAAACGATTTTTCAGCATTGTTTCTCTTCAAAATGTAGAGAGAAAAAGGGTTTCTTGGTTTTTGCATGTATGAGATGAATGTGGAAGATGGAGTGTTCAATACACTAATAAAGAGCGTATTTTTCTAAGGCACAAAATGACCAAGAATGCCCCACAAGTGGGCTGCCGAATTTTTGAGTTTAAATGGGTTTCCCACCCATTTTAAAACACCCCATCTATTGAACTAACACTCCTATTAGTTATATAATTAACCTCTTAAATAACATTACAAATAATTTCCGTGAACAAAATATCCCTATAAGTTGTTCTATCTCAAATGCAACTTATTTAAAAAACCCATTTTCTAAATTGGTGTAAATATTTAATTGCATGATCATATCATCAATTAAATATTAATTGGTGTTTGCTAAACTTGTTATTGGGTATGACCCGACTTGGATCATGACATACTTACCACATCAATCTTGTATGTGCCTTGGGCATATAAGATCCAACACTTAAAACATATAATTTCGTTAACTTCAATAAACATTGTAGCGGAATCAGTAAAATAACTTTTCATTTCAATATAAATGCCTTTGCAGGTTAATACAACATTTATTACAAAACATCGTTGTCGTATTACAGTGCAAAAACATTATACAAAAGAATGCTATCCAAAAAGAGCCGAGTAGCCGTCCCGTGCCATCCTCAGCAACGTTACCTGCCAACTGGAAACACATAAAAAGTCACCGTTGCTGAGTGAGTTCTAGTTTTATAATAAAACATACTTTTCTTTCGTTCAAACCGTTCTTTACTTACATGCGATCACACATCATACGTACACATAGACAATATCATTATTATCTTCATTATTCATTCGTTAACTTTCATTCATTTAACGTATATTGTTAACATTCACATTCGTTACTTTCGTTCATATTCCTTCATAAATTCTTACTTTCATTCGTGCGTTCCTTACATTCATTCGCACGTTCATTACATTCATTCGTACATTCATTACTTTCGATGACATGTACAATACCCCGAACGTTGTGCACGAAGCTGGTTACTGGGCTTGAGGTCCTTCATAGACCTCGAACATTGTGCACGAAGCTGACTCCAGTACCTAGGGCAAGTACATTAACCACTTATCTTTTCTCTTTCATTACGGATCAATGCCAAGTGCTATACCCCGAACATTGTGCACGAAGCTGGTTACTGGGCCTAAGGTCTTTCATAGACCTTGAACATTATGCACGAAGCTGACTCCAGTACCTAGGGCAAGCGGCAAGGATCCCATACATATGGTCAATCATGAGGATTGGACCCCAGTGTGCATCCTTCTTGGGTAGCTAACCCGCACACAGTTGAGCTAACACCCTTCATTGGGTGTGAACCTCCATACATTTGCTTACAAGCCTTTTCTTACTTTGATTCGTTCATTCGTTAATGCATGCATTCTTTCAACCTCCAAGCTCATCCAAACCCATTCTAAGCCAAATCAACCATCCTAAACCTTAGGAATGCATACCACAACACCATTCAAGCACACACAAGCCCAGAAACAAACTCCAAACACATCACACGCAATCACACCCAAATGGGTCAAACATACACATACAAAAATGGGTTTACTATGTGTTCCTGCCCCAAATCAGTTGAAAAAGAGTAAAATAAGGGTCCTAGAACTCACACAAACTACAAGAAGAAGAAGAGCTTCGTGTTGACTCGCTACCCGATGATTTTCGTGCTCGGATCCACCCGGACCAACCTTTTTCTCTCTTCTTTCTCTCTTCTTTCTCTTTTTGCTGAGTTTTCATAAGAATGGGGGTATGTGGCTTCCCTCCCCCTCTTAATCCCCCATTTTTATGAATTTTCTCCCGTTTTGGCAAGTTTGGTCCCCTGACTTTAGACTTTATTTCTTTTTCTTCTTTTGTCGGCTTCAAAGAAAATATCCGGGTGTTACAAGTCCACCCCCCTTATATAGGTTTCGTCCCCGAAACTTGTTATTCCTCGAACAAGCATGGGTAATGCTGTCTCATTTCCTCTTCAGTCTCCCACGTTGACTTGGATCCCTTTCTGTGCTTCCACTGTACACGCACAAGAGGAACCGCTTTATTTCTCAGACTCTTCTCTTTTCGATCGATGATCGCCACTAGTTGCTCCACATTATTGAGCCGTTCATCTACATCGATATCCCCCAGTGGAACAAGCGTATCTTCATCTGCCAAGCACTTCCTTAGATGAGATACGTGGAATGTTGGATGAATTCCACTTAACTCATCTGGTAACTCCAATCTATAGGCCACCTCTCCTACTCGAGCATCTGAACTGAATGATACCCTTCCAAGGTGAGACCTTCAACATAACCCGGTCACCCACCTGGAACTCAATCTGTCTACGTCGTTTATCAGCATACGACTTCTGTGTATCTTTGGCTGCCTTCATGAAGGCGTTGATCCCTTCGAGCTTTTCAGTCTTAGCCTCGATCACCTCGACGCTCCCTAACTCTTTATGACCAATATCACCCCAACAAACGGGGGTTCTGCATCTCCTACCATATAGCATCTCATAAGGTGGCATACCAATGCTAGCATGATAGCTGTTGTTGTATGAGAATTCAACTAACGGTAAGTGGTCATTCCAACTTCCCCCAAAATCAATCACACATGCCTGTTGCATGTCCTCCAATGTCTGAATGGTCCTTTCTGACTGACCATCGGTCTGGGGATGATAAGCCGTGCTGATATGTAACCTCGTCCTCATGGCGTCTTGGAATTTCTTCCAGAATTTGGATGTAGACGGGTGTCACGATCAGAAAAAATAGACACCAGCACACCATGACGATTTACAATTTCCTTGATGAACAGATCAGCCAGCCTCTCAGACGAATATGTCTCACGGATCGGTAGGAAGTGAGCACTCTTCGTCAAGCGGTCAACAATCACCCATATAGCATCATACCCTTTGGGAGTACATGGCAGCTTCGTAATGAAATCCATGGTGATGTGCTCCCACTTCCATTCCGGTATATCCAAAGGTTGGATCTTCCCATACGGCTTTTGATGCTCGGCCTTCACTTGCAAGCAAGTAAGGCACTTACTCACATACTCCACTACATCACACTTCATACCCGGCCACTAATAGTCTTTCTTTATGTCTTGATACATCTTTGTAGCACCGGGATGAATAGAGTATCGAGTCTTATGAGCTTCGTCCATAATCTTCATGCGTAGATCCCCAAAACGAGAAATCCACATCCGCCCGAATCGGGTTTTAACACCAAGTGTGTTCTCACCCAACTCCCCAACCAGACCTCTCATCCTTTTAGAGTTAAGACGGTCTTCTTTCAAGGCTTCATCTTGAAACTCTTTGACTTGCTTCATCACATCAGAGGTCATGATCAGCTGGTACGCCTTCACCCGAATTGGGTCAGGTCTTTCCTTTCGGCTAAGGGCGTCCGCCACCACGTTGGCTTTGCCCGGATGATAATGGATCTCACAGTCATAATCCTTTATGAGTTCCAACCATCACCTTTGCCTCATGTTCAAGTCATTCTGCTTGAAGAAATACTTCAAACTCTTATGGTCAGTGAAAATGGTGCACTTCGTCCCGTAAAGATAGTGCCTCCAAATCTTTAGTGCAAAAACCACGGCTGCTAGCTCCAAGTCATGAGTAGGATCGTTAAGCTCATGAACCTTCAACTGTTAGGATGCGTAGGCTATAACTTTTCCTCTCTACATTAACACACACTCCAACCCCGAGTAGGAAGCATCAGATAAACCACCAGATCTTCACTTCAGTCGGGTAACGACAACACAGGAGCTTGGGTCAACCTCGCCTTCAATTCCTCAAATGCGTTCTCCTGATCTTGACCCCACACAAACTTTACATCTTTCCAGGTCAACTTGGTTAGTGGAGAAGCGATCTTGGAAAAGTCTTGAATAAATCTTCTGTAGTAGCCCGCCAAACCCAAGAAACTACGGATCTTGGATGGCGTCTTTGGAGACTTCCATTGCATCACCGCTTCCACCTTTTCCGGGTCCACCATAATCCCCTCCGGATTCACCACGTGACCCAAGAATTGGGCTTCGCGCAACCAGAACGCGCACTTAGATAACTTAGCATACAACTTCTCCTTTCTTAACGCCTCCAACACCTCTCGAATGTGACCGGCATGCTCTATCTCGCTCTTCGAATAAATCAGGATATCATTAATAAACACAATCACTGATTTATCCAATTTCGGCCGACACACTCGGTTCATCAAGTCCATAAAAGCAGCTAGCGCATTTGTCAAACCAAAGACATGACAAGAAACTCGTAGTGACCGTAGCGTGTGTGAAAACTGTTTTAGGAATATCCTGTTCTTTCACCTTTAGCTGATGGTAGCCAGATCGAAGGTCGATCCTTGAAAACCAACTGGCACCTTGAAGCCGATCGAATAAATCATCAATCCTCGGTAACGGATACCGATTCTTCACTGTCAGCTTGTTCAGCTCATGGTAGTCTATACACATCCTCATACTCCCATCTTTCTTCTTTACAAATAAGACCGGAGCACCCTAAGGAGAGATACTCGGTCTAATGAACCCCTTATCAAGCAGCTCTTGCAACTGCTCCATCAACTCTTTCATCTCTGTCAGTGCCAACCGATACGGTGCCTTGGCAACAGGTTGAGCACCCGGTATCAAATCAATCTGAAACTCAATCTCTCGGTCAGGTGGCACTCCTGATAAGTCTTCTGGGAACATGTCTGGAAAGTCACACACAACCGGAACATCGGATAGTTGTGGTGTTGGCGTTTCCACATCCTTTACATAACACAAGTAGGCGCTACATCCACGTCTCACACACTTTCCCGCCACCGCCATTAAGATTACTTTCGGGATCGTCGTGACCCGATCCCCGTAAACAGTTACAGAACTCCCATCAGGCGCTATCAAACGAATCATCTTATTGCAACACACTATATTCGCCTTGAAGTCCGCCAACCAATCCATCCCAAGAACCAAATCGAAACCACCTAGGATCATCACAAACAGTCTAACATGAAACTTTTGACCTTCTAATTCCACATCACAGTTCTCTATCATCTCAGAAATCCGGGTAGACTTACCTATAGCAGTTTCTACATCAAAAGGCGCGTCCACACGTCTACTACTAACAAGCAGTTTAGCACAGAAAGCAGCAGAAATAAAACTTCTATTGGCACCCGAATCAAATAACACAGAAGCTAAAGTTGGGTTCACCAGAAACGCACCGGACACAACATCAGGGGCCGTCCTAGCTTCCTCTTGTGTCATAGTGAATGCCCTGGCGCTCGCCCTCGGTCCTTCACCCCCCATCTTCTTCACCCCGGAACCCTCAGCCCTTGGCTTCTTGCAGTCTCTGCTCATGTGGCCCTCCCCGTCACAGTTAAAACATTTCCACACTTTACACTCACGTGCCATATGACCTGGCTTACCATATTTGAAGCACACATTTAACCCCCACCTACACTCGCCACTGTGCTCCTTCCCACATTTGCCATACTTTCTCGATCTCATACCCGACGTGGCTACACGGTGATCATCCACTCGTTCCTTCATGTTTCCCGTCAAGGCATCACCCCAACCAAACCTCTTTCCACCCCAGTTCCGATCTCCACTACCCTTCCTACTCCCTTTAGCTACCACCACTACAACCCTCTCCTCATATAACCTCCCGGACAAGTCCATCGCCAACCTAAACATGCTCGGTCAGGCAGCGATCATGTGCCTACGAATATCCGCTGGCAAACCCTGGATGTACCTCTTAATCTTCCGTGACAGAGGCGTCACCTGATCTGGCACCAGACTTGCCATTTCATTGAACTTTGTGGTGTACTGTTGGTGTGTCATGGTTCCCGCCTCTAGTTGCAGAAACTCTCTCTCAACCTTGTCCATTTCCCTGTGAGGACAGAACTCCTCAATCACCAACCTTTTCAACTCGGACCACTTCATTTTCCCAATGGCCCTACTTCCCTCGGCTTGGATGATGTTGTCCCACCAGCCCAGAGCAGAGTCCATAAAAGAGTGGGCAACAAACTTCACTTTCTGATCCTCCCGTCACTCGCTGATGTTCAAAATAGCTTCTATTTCTCTCACCCACCGGTGAGCAGCAGCAGCAGTGCCGTTACCATCAAAAGTAGGGGGCTTGCACCTTTGAAATGCCCCGTAGTTACAGCCTTATGCCGCCTCCGGCGCAGGCTCCTCTTCTTCCTGTTCGTCATCATCAGAAAGAACCGTTTCAGGCTCTGGTTGCTCGTGTCTTCACGAGCACCTATTCCTCTCTTTCCTTTCTCCATCTCTCACAGCCTTAACCACTTTGGTCACCACAGATGGTAAGATCGTCTGCATGAACTGATGCACTTCTTCAATCACCGCCTCTTTCACCAAGGCCCTCAAATTTGCACTCTCATCACCACCCTCCAGATGGGGGTCTCGGGTCCCTCAGGAACCACCTTCTCCATTCTAGGTCTACCTCTTTTGGGCCGCGATGCAGCACCAGGTCCACCACGCGAGTCTTTGGATGATCTACCACCGGCCATCCTGTATCACACACTGAAAGATTTAAACACCAACACGGTCATTCAAGGGAACAACTCAGTTTATGTCAAGTATCGTAAGCCCCTAATTATAGTGGCCAATTATGATTAGCCACTTACTTTACTCTTCGTACCCCGTGTCACACCCCAACCTTGACGACGGAATCATCGATATGTGAGGGTTAAGATTGTTCACAGCCACATAACGCTATATATAAATGTAAATATTAAAATTATAAGTTTCAAAAGGAATTACATCACAAGTCTCAAACATGAAATAAGTTCAAGCATAACAATACAAAATATCATCTTTTTGTTTCATTAACTAGGTCCAAGTCCTAGATTATGCAAGCTTCATAAGTTTACTTTAAACTTGAGGATTACCTGAAACATGATAAAAATAAAAGGTCAACTAACATAGTTGGTGAGTTTCCAAGGTTTTCATACATAATATAATAAGATTACAAGTAGCAATTCATGTCATAGGTTATAAGTTAGTAAGGTTATATAACACATATTGTTACAACCAAACCTCAACTTGATTACAAGTATATAAGATTGGCTAAGTGTATTTGATTCCCATAATGAACAAGCATACGTCATCAGGAGCCGGCAATACCTCGGCTTTAGCACCAATAGGCTTGTCAGACCCAAAGATCTAAGACGTCGCCAGACTAGCAATAGTTAATGATTGTATGCAAAATATGTATGTCATATAAGACTTACAATAACACAAATAACCATGACAAATAAAAGTATGAATTGCAAGTGCTTTACAAGTTTAAACGTTTACAAGTGTATGTTGATAAGGTAACATGTTTCACCCAAAATAGTGTGAAATAATATAAAAAGCGGCAAGAAAACTCACATGATTGATAAGTATATAATTGGTGGCAAAATAAAATAATTAGCGACGTTCCAAGGTAATACTTCACAAAGTACCTAAATTTATATATATTAATAAGATTTAGGTTAATAATGAGGTTAACGATTTAACACGAACTAAGGTATTTAAATTTGGGGATTTTTATAAAGTTAATAAATTCTTATAAAAATACCATTCATGAAATTTATAAAATTTATTTTTTAAGGAAATTGTTCCTTTGTAAATAACTTGTGATCTTATTCATAAAATTATATTTAAATTCTATAATTATCATGATAAATCCTTAAACAAAGATAACATAAGGTCTAATATTAATTTAGTAGCTTAAAGTATTATATAACAATCTAATTTTTATAAAAATATTTAGTTATCACATTTGTAATTAATTCCTATATTAAAATATTAAAATGTTTTACAAGAATACAATTTTAGGAAATATTTAGATGATTTTAAAATATTTGAAGTTTATAAAATTATTTTTATATTTATTATAAATTTTTCATAATAAAGATAAAGCCAAAAAGGCTTTAAAAGATTACTTGAGGGTACCCGGGTTCAAACACGGGACCTCAAGTTCGAGTTACAAACGCTTTACCAGTGAACCAGGGCCTTGGCCTTGGTTTACTTTGGTTCTAAAATCTTTTAAACCCAAATTAAAAGTTTCCCCTTTTCACCAAGAACCCTAGGTTCGTTTGGATCCAAATCGAAGCACCAAACGATCATGTGAATGTTGATAACCATGGGGCTTTTGTTCCCCATGTATAAACAGGTGTGTAGACATGTGCAATTACCAGGACGATGATCAAATCGAGAGTGCGAGATGGAGATATAGCCACGATCAACGCTGGGAGCAGTTCGTGATGCAAACGTTGATGTTATTCAAATTAGTTGCACAGAAAGTTTCCAATAGGTTCACTAATGAAAAGCCCTCTATCAATTTCACCTACGATCGACCGAAGGTTGATGAACACCACGATTGTAGGTCGCGATGTAGATGAATGTCGTTTGTGTTGAAATTGTGTTTGCTAGGTGAAATTGAATGTAGTAATCGATTAGGAATAGATAAACGTTCGGTTAGGTTTAATTAATTGAGTTATTATTACACTTTAAGGCTCGAATGGCTATGTGGTTAAGGATGCTTCGGTTATGGAATCAATTAAGCTAGTAACGGTTGTTTTAAACCCGATTAAACGCTGTTACAGGTTCGAATCCTGTTGTAGAATGATTCGGGTCGTTTTTTAAGAATTGAAAATGATGGATTTCGAGGTTCTGGGGTGGCTGGAGCTCCTTCTGAGGTCGGCCGGAGAGGCCGCCGCAAATACGGGTGGGCGGGGGGTTTGGGATTGAAATTTTCAAATTACACAAATGGTCCCTTTGGTTTTCAAGTTATCATTTTATGTTTAAAAGTTTCTTTTAAAGTCCCAAAATTGGTAAAATAACCCCCGAAACTTAAATTAACTTTAAATTTTAATCATCTTAAGTTAAATAACCTTTCATATTATTATTATTATTATTATTATTATTACTATTATTATTATTATTGTTATTATTGTTGTTGTTATTATTTTTATATAATTGTTATTATTATTATAACTTTTTTTATTGTTGTATACAATTTAATTGTTTAAAAATTAAAGAAATAATGTAAAATAAAGAAACAAACATAATTTGCCCACAAGTTTCATAAGTGACAACAATGGTCCTTACAAGGATATAATCATGTTAACATTTAATTAACGAAAAAAATACGAGATGTTACAGTCTCCCCAACTTAAAAGAATTTCATCCCGAAATTAAGAATGAAACTATACGAACAAATGTGGGTACTTCTTCTTCATATGTTCCTCACCTTCCCAAGTGAACTAAGCTCCACGCTTATTCTCCCAACGAACCTTGACAATTGGGGTAGTTATGGTTCTAGTCTTCTTCATAATGCGATCCATAACTTCAACGGGTTTCTCGACAAAGTGTAATGACTCGTCAATCTGGATGTCATGCAACGGGACATGCAGACCTTCGTCAGCCAGACACTTTCTCAAATTCAAGACATGGAACACAGGATGAACTCCACTAAGGTCGGAAGGTAATTCCAGTTTGTAAGCCACCTTCCCAATCCTTTTCAGAATCTTGAAAGGTCCTACAAATCTTAGAGCCAGTTTACCCTTCTTTCCAAAGCGAACAACACCCTTCCATGGTGAAACCTTAAGAAGAACCATCTCCCCAACTTGGAATTCCAATGGCTTACGTCGCTTATCAGCATAGCTCTTTTGTCGACTTCTTGCTACTTCAAGGTTCTTTCAGATGATAGAAACTTTATCGGTCGTCTCTTGTAGGACCAGTGATTAAGTTTTCACCAATGTCGGTCCAGCAGATCGGTGAACGACATTTACGACCATAAGCGCTTCGAACGGTGCCATCTTGATACTCGAGTATTGTTATACGGAAATTCCTCTAGCGGTAGATGCGTATCCCAATCCCCACCAAAGTCAAGGACACAAAGGCGTAGCAAATCCTCCAAGGTTTGGATGGTTCGCTCGGTTTAACCATCAGTTTGGGGATGGTAAGCCGTGCTTAGATCGAATTGAGTACCCAAGAGTTCTTGCATAGATGACCAAAAATATGAAGTGAAACGAGCGTCTCGGTCAGATATGATGTGAAGAGGTACTCCATGACGACTTACAATTTCATCAACGTATATACGAGCCAACCTTGATGTCTTGTAAGTATCACGTATGGGTATAAAATGCGCCGACTTGGTCAATCGGTCGACGATCACCCATATGCTATTGTGACCACGAGAGGTTCGAGGTAGCTTAGTTATGAAGTCTATGGATATGTGTTCCCACTTCCACATAGGAATCTCGGGTTGCTCAAGTAATCCACTTGGACGTTGATGTTCGGCTTTAACCTTCGTACACGTGAGGCACTTAGCTACATAAGTCGCTATGTCTTTCTTCATTCCAGGCCACCAATATTGACCACGTAGGTCCATGTACATCTTATCAGAGCCAGGATGAATAGAATAACGAGTTTGATGAGCTTCGTTCATGACAAGGGTACGAAGATTATCACGATTTGGAACCGAAATTTGATTTACGAAATACATCAACCCATTAGGTTTCGTCTCCAATTGAGTTAGAAGGTTATGCTCCTGTTCATCCTTCATTCTCCCTTCTTGTTGAACTATTTGTTGAGCCTCCAAGATACTAGACTCGATGCCACTATCTATTCTCAAGTTTTGTAGCAGTACAGTAGCCTCGTTGACATCCAGTCGAATTTCAGTATCGAACCCTCTCAAGGTGTCAAACCATTGACGTCGATCGCGAATTTCTTGGAACGAAATCATCTTGCTATGAACCTTTCGACTTAGTGCATCGGCCACAACGTTGGCTTTACCAGGATAATAACGAATATCACAATCGTAGCCACTAATCAACTCCACCTAACGACGTTGTCTTATATTGAGATATTTTTGATTAAAAACGTGTTGAAGGCTTTTGTGATCGGTGTAAACTATGCATTGCGTACCATACAGGTAGTGTCTCCAAATCTTCAAAGCAAAAACAACAGTACCAAGCTCGAGATCGTGTGTTGTGTAATTCACCTCATGAACCTTCAATTGTCTCGATGCATAAGCTATGACCTTTCCTCGTTGCATAAGAACACAACCAAGGCCTTGTTTTGATGCATCACAATATATGGTGAAATCATCGTTTCCATCAGGTAGGGTCAAGATAGGAGCATTGCATAGTTTGTGCTTTAACGCTTCAAAAGCTTCTTCTTGCTCAGGCCCCCACTCGAATGGTTTATTCTTTTGTGTCAAAGAAGTGAGCGGCTTCGCGATCCTTGAAAAGTTGGTGATGAATCGTTGGTAATAACCAGCAAGACCAAGGAAAGAACGAATCTCAATCGGAGTCGTGGGAACACACCAATTCTTCATAGCTTCCACCTTTGCAGGGTCAACGTGAATTCCTTGGCTATTCACCACGTGTCCTAGAAATTGAACTTCCTCGAGCCAGAAGTCACACTTCGAGAACTTCGCATACAATTGCTCTTTCTTTAACAACTCAAGAACTTGTCACAAATGCAGTTCATGCTCGGTGTTGGTCTTGGAGTAGATAAGCATGTCATCAATGAAGACGATCACAAACTTATCTAGATAAGGCTTGCATACTCGGTTCATGAGATCCATGAAGACAGCAGGAGCATTAGTTAAACCAAAAGGCATCACCATAAACTCATAGTGCCCATATCGAGTACGGAATGCAGTTTTCGGGATATCATCGTCATGGACTCGCAATTGATGATAACCAGAACGTAAATCAATCTTCGAGAATATAGCAGCTCCTTGAAGTTGGTCAAACAAGTCATCGATACTAGGAAGAGGATAACGGTTCTTGATAGTAAGCTTGTTAAGCTCACGATAGTCGATGCACATATGAAACGACCCATCTTTCTTCTTTACGAATAGAACAGGTGCACCCCATGGCGAAGAACTAGGACGAATGAAACCCTTCTCGGATAGCTCTTGAAGTTGACTAGGGAGTTCTTACATTTCTAATGGTGCAAGCCGATATGGTGACTTAGCCACGGGGTTTGCTCCCGGTATCAAGTCAATTTTAAACTCAACTTCACGTACGGGAGGTAGACCACTAAGGTCATCGGGAAACACTTCAGGAAAGTCTCGTATGATAGGGACATCCTTAAGTTCTTTCCCTTTGACTTTTGTTTTGACCACGTAAGCCAAGAAGGCCATATACTTCTTGCTTAAGCACTTTCGGGCTTGAGTGCAAGACATGAGTTTAAGCCCTTTGGAAGATTTTTCGCCGAACACTTTCAAAGTATCCCCAGATGGTAACGGTATATGGATGCACTTCTCGAAACAATGATCTCGGCATGGCGTTTGGCTAACCAATCCATACCAATGATGACGTCAAAGCTTCCAAGTTTCATAGGAATAAGATCGATAAGAAAATAGTGTGTGTCAAGACTTAAGATGCAATCACAGATAATGACATCCACGGTGATCGGCTCTCCATCGGCAACTTCAACGGTGAGAGGTCTCTCTAGTTTCGTATGTGGCTTAGCAAGTATGGGTTCAAACTCTAATGAAACAAAACTCTTATCGGCTCCAGAATCGAATAGAACATATGCATAAGTTTTGTTAATAAGGAACATACCTGTTCAATTTTAAAGGTATTTAATGATACAAGTAACGCATGAAAAGAATTAGGTCGAAAAAGTTAAAGGTAAATTAACGTACCATTCACCACATCGTTTTTTGCTTGTGCTTGATTTGCGTTGATGTTGAAAGCACGCCCTTAGGCTTGTGGAACATTACCCACCAGACGAGGGCATTATGGGCGGAAATGACCAGGTTCCCGCCAGTTGTAGCAAACACGGTTTGTGACCATTACGGCGTTGTTAGGTACACGGTGACAAGTCACCACCCAGTGACCATATTTACCGCATAAGGTACAGATACGACATGGTTGATTCCCCGGATGATGATACCTACACGTGTTGCACATAGGTTGAGGACCGGCATAGGCTCTAGCCCCAGGCACTTGTGCCACAGGTGCAGCGACAGGTACAAGTTGTCTTTGGGGTTTTTTGGGTGCAGCCACGGTATAGTTGCGTGCCGGTGTAAACTTGCGCTTCTTCTTGTTGTTGTTGTGATACGGTTCAGCTTTAGTCTCCTTAACAGCCTCAATAGCCATCTTTTCCACCTTCTTTGCACCCTTCACAGACATGGTGCCCGCTCGTATATGGTTCTGGGTGAGTTGAGCGGTGTAGTGATGGCCTCCTCCAAGGTTGTGGGTCGGCTACCCACCACAACATCTTGAATTTGGGGTGGTACACCTTTTATGAACTTCTCAATGTTACGGGGGATAGTGTCGACCATATGGGGCAGTAGTAAACTCAACTCATGATGCCTAGTATTTGGTCACCACCATCTTGCTTCAAGTTCCAAAACTCCTCTTCCAGCTTTTGCAGTTCGCTTCTCGGGCAGAACTTCGCGATGCCGATGTTCTTGAACTCTTCCCAAGTAAGTGCCAAAATAGCATCATCTCCTCGATTCCTCTTCTCGCTATTCCACCAGGTAAGTGCCCTTTGTTGGAGCATACTAGTGGCATAACGAACTTTGAGTGCCTCGGGACACTCACAGTTGACAAAAGTGTTCTCCATGCTCTCGAACCACTCAAGAAGACTAGTGGCTCCTTCCTTGCCACTAAAACTAGTGGGCTTGCAAGAGCTAAAGTGCTTGAAAGTGCAAGTTTTGTTGTTGTGCCCTTGGTTAGCACTATTCTCTCCTTGACCATTTCCGTTGTTGCTAGAGTTGGTCATTAAGGTGCTATTGAGTTCAGCAACCATG
This sequence comes from Flaveria linearis, assembly GCA_024085815.1. Classification (NCBI taxonomy): domain Eukaryota; kingdom Viridiplantae; phylum Streptophyta; class Magnoliopsida; order Asterales; family Asteraceae; genus Flaveria; species Flaveria linearis. Next base: position 27,218,803 of record CM044008.1, read on the forward strand.
GTCGGGATGACAGCAGTCATTTGTCAGGCAATCATGGAAACTAGCTTACGATCAATACTTTTAATTGTTTAAAAATATTATGGAAATAATGTAAAATTAAGAAACAAACATAATTTGCCCACAAGTTTCATAAGTGACAACAATGGTCCTTACAAGGATATAATGATGTTAACATTTAATTAATGAAAAAAAATATGAGATGTTACACCCCGAGCATTACCTGTCCTGACTATATCAGTATCTAAATCTACCAGCAACACATAAACCACATAACATGCACACATAATTCCGGTTAACATTAAGAAAATACCTCATGGCACACAGCTACTCAGACTGGCATCCCTTACCTTTCCATGCCGTTTTCAGTTTAAGTTAAGGTTTATTTTGAAAACTTACCCATTTCACTTAAACTTTGGCTCTAATACCAACTTGTAAGGCCCCGTTCCTGGACGCTTACAGCTGGCCATTCATCGCTCTTAAAACATATAATTTTGTTAACTTCAATAAACATTGCAGCGGAATCAGTAAAATAACTTCTCATTTCAATATAAATGCTTTTGCAAGTTAATACAACATTCATTACAAAACATCGTTGTCGTATTACAGTGCAAAAACATTATACAAAGAATGCCATACAAAAAGAGCTGAGTAGCCGCCCTGTGCCATCCTCAGCAACGTTACCTGCCAACTGGAAACACATAAAAAGTCAGCGTTCCTGAGTGAGTTCTAGTTTTATAATAAAACATACTTTTCTTTCGTTAAAACCATTCTTTACTTACATGCGATCACACATCATACGTAAACATAGACAATATCATTATTATCTTCATTATTCGTTCGTTAACTTTCGTTCATTTAACGTATATCGTTAACATTCATATTCATTACTTTCGTTCACATTCCTTCATTAATTCTTACTTTCATTCGTACGTTCCTTACATTCATTCGCACGTTCATTACATTCATTCGTACGTTCATTACTTTTGATGACATGTATAATACCCCGAACATTATGCACGAAGCTGGTTACTAGGCCTGAGGTCTTTCATAGACCTCGAACATTGTGCATGAAGCTGACTCTAGCACCTAGGGCAAATACATTCACTACTTGTCTTTTCTCTTTCATTACGGATGAATGCCAAGTGCTATACCCCGAACATTGTGCATGAAGCTGGTTACTGGGCCTGAGGTCTTTCATAGACCTCGAACATTGTGCACGAAGCTGACTCCAGTACCGAGGGCAAGCGGCAAGGATCCCATACATATGGTCAATCACAAGGATTGTACCCCAGTGTGCATCCTTCTGGGGTAGCTAACCCACACACAGTTGAGCTAACACCCTTCATTGGGTGTGAACCTCCATACATTTGCAAGCCTTTTCTTACTTTCATTCGTTCATTCATTAATGCATGAATTCGTTCATTTCGTTCCTCTTTTCATTATCTTCCACTTTACGTTACATAATACTTTTCGTTCATTCATAAACATAACACGTAAAGCCACGGGAAAGATAAACATACATCATAACGAGGAACATCATCATACACAAATAGCGTCATCATACATACATAACATACATCATGCATAATCATGCATCATCATCATTGTCATGCCCAACATAACTTCTAAGGCCTCAACGGCCATCTTACATGCACTTACGGGAACTTCCACGTCAAAAATTACATCTGCACTTTCCCCCAAAAGTGAGTAATCAAACTATGCTTCTCCTCGGGTACGACAACCCTATTTGGGTGTATGGCACCCTTTAGCCGCATGGCCTCCAGACGACTGAACATCATGCGAATGGACCTATGCGGATGAACAACAATGCGGATGAACACCCAGTCATGTGTATGGACCTCATGCGATTGAACACTATGCGAATGGACCTTATGCGAATGGACCTCATGCGAATGGACTTAATGCGGATGAGTACCTATGCGACTGGGCTCTCAGTCGCATGACTCCCCATGCGACTGGCCCTCCAGTCATGCGACTGAACTTTAATTGTGCGACTGAACCTCAATCGCCCTCGAGTCAGCCGTATGGCCTCCAGTCGGTCGCCTAGCCCTAACTGATGCAGAATGCTGTTCATCCCGACCCTAATCTGCCATTTTCGACCTCCAAGCTCATCCAAACCCATTCTAAGCCCAAATCAACCATGTTAAACCTTAGGAATGCATACCACAACACCATTCAAGCACACATAAGCCCGGAAACAAACTCCAAACGCATCACATGCAATCACACCCAAATGGGTCAAACACACACACATACAAAAATAGGTTTACTATGTGTTCCAGCCCCAAATCAGTTGAAAAAGAGTAAAATAGGGGTCCTAGAACTCACACAAACTACAAGAAGAAGAAGAGCTTCATGTTGACTCGCTACCCGGTGATTTTCGTTCTCGGATCCACCCTAACCAACCTTTTTCTCTCTTTTCTCTCTTCTTTCTCTCTTCTTTCTCTTTTTGCTGAGTTTTCATAAGAGTGGGGAGGATGTGGCTGCCCTCCCCCTCTTAATCCTCCATTTTTACGAATTTTCTCCCGTTTTGCCAAGTTTGGTCCCCCGACTTTAGACTTTATTTCTTTTTCTTCTTTCGTCGGCTTCAAAGAAAATATCCAGGTGTTACAATGTAGAATGGAAGATTATGTATAGGACACGTATCTCAGAATATAACATAATAATAGATAATAACCGAGAAACCCAACTTATATAATTTTTTTAATTAAAACTAGTAATATTCGAATTATATATTTCATACGTTTTTATTAAATTTTATTATTGTCTTTGTATATCGTGACTTAATAGTTGATTTCTAAACAATAACCATTTCGTCCATGTTTGATTTTTATAATTTTTAACAATATAAATTCAAAATTTTTAAATATTTAAATTCAAATAATTAAATTCAAATGGAAAAAAATTAAATTTTTCAAAATTCAAACAACTAAAAAAATGATTTTTTTTTAAAAAATTTAAAGCTATACGCCGCGTATAGCCTATACGTAGCTCTTCAAAAGCGAGACTCGTCTAAGGGTACCTGAGGCCCGATGCCTGACGCTTGATGCTCGCAGTTCCCTACTTCGGGTCGGGCTGAATGGTTAAAGCACCCAACTCATAATGAACAGATTTGATAAATACTGATAACTCTCTCTTCAAAAAAAAACGACCTATATATAGTTCTTCAACATGAGTATATTTTGTCTCTTTCTCATTTTGTCACTACAACACACTTTTACAAACTCAAACACTCTCTTGTATAGCTCGATACTACTCGTATTGTTAGTCGGTTTTTCTTCATCCTCGTATGTATTATTGTTCATACATCGTTGTTATGCTAATCGTTGAATACTTTAAGCGTTAAAATAACGTTTTGTGTGTTTGAACCGTTGATTTAAAACTGCTGCGAAGAACAATACGTCACTACAGACCAACATATAGGCCTATACGTGGCGTATAGTTCTGATTTCGATGAGTTATACACGGTGTATAGACCTATATGCAGCTTATAGCATAAAAGAAAGAAGATGAAAAGACTAGGGTGCCTATATGCAGTGTATAGCCATATACGCTGCGCATAGTGTGACAACCCTAAATCCAGATTAGGTAAACTAAAAGTTTTAAAATGACCTTACATAATACACTTTGTGTTTATGTTTTAGCATGTATATATATAAATTTGTATGTATTCTTTGCGTACGGGGATGATGTGCAACCTGGGAAAATGTCTATGAAGTATTTTTTTTTCGTATTATCTTTGCTAGGAGTGAGGAGCGGTGTACGGCGGCGCTTATATCAAGTTGATTGTCTGAGCTTTTAGTTATCGTCCTTGGTATTTTTCTAACTTATCTCCTCCAATCGAACCGGTGATATTAGATCGTCGTACGTTGTTCGGCATGCGTATTATATTCCAGTTTCTGGGTGACATACGATTCTTTGTTCGAACCGGGGAGATCTGGCTGCCGACACCCGTTCACCAGGTCGGCATTGATGATCCACAGCAGTAGGAAAAGCATCTCCCGCATGATTATCCACCGCATGACCAGCCGCCGCATGACCAACCGACACCTCAACCATAGTTTAGTCGGCACATTTACAGAGATATGAGGTTAACCTGCACGTATGGAGACATTTATGTACGAGGTTACTGTGAGTTTACGGGAGCAGGGTCATCGGCTCAATCGAGTTTTACATCTTATGGATTGGCTTGTGCAGCTCGAGATTACGCGAGCACGTGCTGCTGGTATTGATTCTCCAGAGTTGCCATCGACTCGATATTACCTAAACTCGCTGTAGTTTTTATATTATTACTAGAATTGTAACTTTTATTTTGTTATGTATTTAAAACTTTTTTATTTATATAATCATTTTATGTTAATTTTTGTATTGTTATCTCTATTGTTTTAGTTAAATATGAATGTTTGTATTATATTTTTAATCGGTTAGTTAATTACAAAAAAAGTAAAGATATTAAAAAAAGACGTAAAAATAAAATAAAACTATTAGATTTAAAATTATTTATATATTCGTGGGTTAAGCAAATTGAAAAAAATAATAACATAACATAAAATAGTCGGCGCTAAGTTATTTGTTTATTTATAACAAAAATAGATGTAAAAATAACAAAAAGTAAAAATAAAAAATGCCCCTAACCTATACGTCGTGTATGGATCTATACGCGGTGTACAGGTGTCACATGCGTATACGCTGAGTTAAGGACTAAAAAAATGAAGCCATACGTGGCGTATGGGTCCATACACCACGTATAGGTGTCAAATGCGTATACGCTAAGTTAAGGAACAAAAAATGAAACCATACTTGACGTATGGGTCCATACACAGCGTATAGCCTCCGCAATATCAAAATGACACCTCGTCTAGCAGATCGATGTTAGAGAATTTTTTTGCCATATATGCGACGTATTACGTATAAAATGCCCGGGTGTTAATTTAAAATGATGGGATGTCCCAATATCCGAACCCAATAAAAAATCCTGTCACGACAAGTTCTTTAACAATATACGTCCCTCCATCTCACATCAAAGTGTACTCTACACGACTTAAAATCTGCCAGGTATCTTTGTGTGGAACATCATGTTTATCTTTCCATTATTTATTGGCTCTTATGGTGTAGATTTAAAATTACATAATTTGTATTTTATATGATGTTTTTCTTGTAATTTTCTTACATCTTGCTAGTTTTTCAATACAACATTTTATTTACTTATAATATTTTCATTTTCATGTATATATTATTTATTATGGTTATCAATATAATTACATGTAGATTGAAAATTCTAAAATATTATTATTTTCCTCAATAAATTGTATTCATTGTATTGTTACTAAAGATTTATATATAGGTCTAGTTAGTTGTTAACATGAAGAGATGAATCTGGTTTTCATTTCTCATCCTGTCTTTCTCTTTAAACATATGCTATAATCCTTGTCCTAAATATTTACTAGTTGGTGGTTGTTTGACAATACATTATCAGCTGGAGTTGCTATTTGGAGTTTGATTATATCATCACATGGTAAAAAACTATGTTCTTGTCCCGATCCATTTAAATAAAAATCCATACTTTAATTCGTACAATTTTGCATTATATTTAGATTTATTATCATTGTTATTGTTTTGATACTCTCATATAAAATTCATATTATACTTCATATTATTTTCAAGTTATGTTAAGAATTTTTTATGTTGTTTTAATAAATTATTACTATACATTCATAGATAAAAAAGAAAGATTTATATTTGTTAAAGTTATCATATTGATTTTACTATCAAGCAAAATAAAATTACTATATAGATTTTCATCCCGCACAAAGAAAACATAGATGTGTTCCTCTATGGTTATCTCAAACAATGATATTAAATCATCCTTTATGAACAATGAATTGATGTATATTTTTTTTAAATTGATATTAATTATGTTTTACTTATCATAATATTAAAAGTTTCATGTATCTAGTGTATAATATATACATACATATATACATACATACATGTATACATACATGCATACATACATACATACATGCATGCATACATACATGCATACATACATGCATACATACATACATACATCCATACATACATGCATACATACATGCATACATGCATGCATACGTGCATACATACGTGCATACATACGTGCATACATACGTGCATACATACGTACCTACATACGTACACACATACGTACACACACACGTACCTACACACGTACCTACACACGTACACACAGACGTACACACAGACGTACACACATACGTACCCACATACGTACCCACACACGTACACACACACGTACACACACACGTACACACACGTACACACACGTACACACGTACACACGTACACACGTACACACGTACACACGTACAGACGTACACACAGACGTACACACAGACGTACACACAGACGTACACACAGACGTACACACAGACGTACACACAGACGTACACACAGACGTACACACAGACGTACACACATTACGTACACACATTACGTACACACATACGTACACACATACGTACACACATACGTACACACATACGTACACACATACGTACACACATACGTACACACATACGTACACACATACGTACACACATACGTACACACATACGTACACACATACGTACACACATACGTACACACATACGTACACACATACGTACACACATACGTACACACATACGTACACACATACGTACACACATACGTACACACATGCGTACACACATACGTACACACATGCGTACACACATACGTACACACATACGTACACACATGCGTACACACATACGTACACACATGCGTACACACATACGTACACACATGCGTACACACATACGTACACACATACGTACATACATACGTACACACATACGTACACACATACGTACATCCATACATCCATACATCCGTACTTCCATGCATGCGTACATCCATGCATGCATACATAGATGCATGCATGCATGCGTGCATATAGACATGCACATGCATGCGTGCATGCATGCATGCATACAGACATGCACGCATGCACGCATGCACGCATGCACGCGTGCACGCATACATGGATGCATACATACATGCATACATAAATGCGTACATACACATATACATACATACATACATACATACATACATACATACATACATACATACATACATACATACATACACATACATGCATACATATGCATGCATACATACATGCATACATAAATGCATACATACATATATGCATACATGCAT